>JAUTXW010001699.1:0-355572 GCA_030620095.1 Kuschelorhynchus macadamiae | reverse complement strand
GATGCCCCCAGAGACTGCTTTGAAAAGGCAGGCTAAGAAGAGCAAAATGACTAAACTTTAGATTCAATGATAAAAATGTGCTATTTAAATGCTTTTGTTAAATTTGGAAATGCCCGATTTGAAGTGAAATAATTTCCAGCGTTTTATGAATTAATGGAAACCAAAATTTTAATTTGACCGAGCTAAATCAGAAAGCAAAAATTTGAGCATGGACTTTGTTATTTTAAATGGAACATCCTGCATAATATTGTTGCAATAAATGGACATCTTTTTGGTTATTATTAAAATACCAGGTTTAATAACTCTATCTTTAAAGACAACCAAAAAATTTTCAAAAACCCTGACATACTGGCCAGTAAAGTCATTACAAAGGAATACACCGCTTCATATGGCACAGTTCTTGTCAATTTAGACAATAAGATTCATTTTAGTTGTCGATGTTATTACTATTTAGCATTTTTATATTATTCCTCCGGTCATCCTTCCCATCTTTTCCTTAAATATTTGTTCAGATTGTATGTTAAACAACGCAGGCGAAACTAATTAATTCCCGGTAAATTAAAATGTAGTAAAATCATTTATTTACCTATTCCTTTGAACTATTTCCTTTTAGTTAATCATAACAGTGATTAATTTTACTGGCTTCAGTTCGAACCTTTTCTACAAGTAAACATAATAAACCTTTTAATAGGGAAAACCTAATTGCTTACCATTTGCAGATAAACAGGGCTTTCATCGATGCTGTATTTGAACACTCTACATTAATTAATAAATAAGCGGCAACGTGTTGTTTATATTAAGTTCGTATATTTTAGATTCGATTTATTATGAAGCGAGAATTTGCGTTTATAACTGGTCATTTGTGTACGTTCTCTTCCTCTATAGTGTATAATAACGGCTAATTGTAAGTTTAATTACTGTTTATTAAATTTTTAAAACTTACGTTATTTTGTTCGTTAAATTCCGTTTATTGCTAAACTGCATGTTATTTTGGACTGTAATTTTAACCAATGTAATCAATATTTTCGGACTCGCCTTTGTATTAGGCCAGGAAAATAATGCATAGAATGTGTTGGTAGAATTGGGCAACCTTTTGTATTTGTGATTTTAGGCATGCGTTATAAAAAGTTTTGCTTATTTAAAAAATAGTGGCGGCAAACTAATTGGAAACGATACCTTACGAAAATCTGAACTGTTGCTAGTAAGAAATTGGTTTAAGTTATTTCGAATATTATAATCATTGTTGCTAATGTTAGGGTGTCGATCTATTATTATCGCATTAACCACGCTTATTAAGTTTAAAAAATAATTTATTCATTACAAAATTAGAAGAAAGCTACATTTTTAAGCCTCAAATTAATTGGAAACCTATTTCTGAATCAGCATTTTCTAACAACTTATAGGTTTTGCCCCAGTCGAGTACCTAGTATTTAGTTGGATATCCACTGGCTTCAGCTACTTTTAAACACTTCCTAGGCATGGACTGTATTAGATGTCTACAGGTCTCTAGTGGAATACTGATCTAAGCTTTTCTCATACCCTCGAATACTTCGTCGAAATTTTGGAAAGTTCTTGAACCTAATTTCCCTTTAACTATCATCCAAATATTTTCTATTGGTTAAGATCTGGACTACAAGATAACCAACATCTACACGATAATCCTGAAGCGAGACAGTCACCTTCCTAGCAGAGTACTTTGGATCATTATCGTGTTATGATTTCCAAAGTACTGCTAAGTTTTCTTCTGCAAATGGTTGCATCACGTTTTCCAATATGTTAATGTATTCATACTGATCCATAGTAGGGGTGAAGGGGGCACAGAGGACCGCTGGGGCACAAAGGTCCGCTCGATTTATTCTGTTATACGTGGCGCCATCTTTTAAATGTTAAAAATAGCAAGCTAGCGGTGTATTTTTATATTTCTGACAGTTACAGCAATGTTCGTGCAGTGTGCAGGTCGCAGCAAACAAAACATTGGTTTTTAAGGTAAGCCACGCTAAATTTTATAGTTTTGTCAAGTGTGATTATTGCGTTATTATGCGTGTATTGTTATTTCTTATTATAACCCACTAAAACACAACTTTTTTACTTAAAAACAAGTTAGTTAACTCAGGTGTAAACAAACATTCAGTGGAGTGGCGGGAAATTTAAAATTATTTTCTGCAACTGGGGCACAAATGACCGCTTATGGTCCTTTGTGCCCCAAAGCAGTATGTTGTGGCTTAAATATGAATTTAAGTGTCTTAGAATTAATTCAATTATGTGATGTGTGTATATTATCATAAAAAATATTGTTTTTAGATGGTACGTAACTACGTAAAGAAAAAACCCGAGCCTTCGTGGGCAGAAGGTTTTAAGATACCTTTTAGTTAGCTTTTAGATAGGTCAACGTTTTAAGATACCTAAGACCTGTATTTTGCGCCGAAAAAATAATGAAATGATGCCAAAGACACCAAGAAATGATCATTTTAAACAACTGTTTACTGACCAACAAGAAACTGAATTAGTGGAGCATATTCTAGACCTAGAAAAGCTATTTTATGGAATAACCCCTCTCGATGCCCGTCGATTTGCATTTGAGCTGGCAGAAAATATGGGCTTGAAACATCCATTTAATAAATTAGCTGGTAGTGACTGGTTGGCGTGTTTAAAAAACGAAATCCTCAACTTTCTATTAGAGCTCCCGAAGCCACAAACATAGCAAGAGCTGTAGGATTTAATAAGCCCCAGGTTCAAAAGTTTTTTGATGTTGTACGATCAGTTTTAGAGAAAAACAATATTCAACCAGGCCAAATATATAATATCGATGAGACTGGGATTAATTCAGTGCCTGTACCCAGAAAAATTCTAGCTAAAAAAGGAAAAAAGCAGGTTGGGCGGATAGTGAGCACTGAACGTGGGTTTAATGTAACTGCAGTTTATGGGATTTCAGCTGCAGGATCTTACGTCGCGTCGCTCCGTTTTTTCTTTTTCCTCGACAGCGAATGAACCCATTATTTATGAAAGGATGTTCGCCGGGTGCAGATGGCTATGCAAATGGTTCTGAATGGATGGATTTCGATCATTTTGTCAAGTATTTAGATCACTTTGTTAACCATGTGGAACCCGGTCCCGATAAGAAAATATTATTAATTCTTGACAATCACAATAGTCATAGGACACCAGTCATCGCCTGCAACTCCTTGACTGCACTGTGTTTGGGTCCTTAAAACATCAGTATGCAAAGGAGAGAGACTTATGGCACACTAATAACCCTGGATCTCGTGTGTCATTATATGATATCGTAGAAATATTTTCAAAGGCATTTCTTCATGCTGCCACCTTGAAAAAAGCCATAAAGGGTTTTCAAACGACAGGAATTTATCCATTCAATAATGAAATATTTCCTGACGAATGTTTTCTGCCCGCTGAAGTTACAGACGTCCCGGTACAGCAAGAAACCGAGAGGCCTATCGCTGCCGAAAATGTTTCAGATGAGGATGATCACCAACCTGAACCTCAAAGCTTATTCAAAGAACCACAACCGAGCTGCAGTTACACTTCCTTCAAAGATGCTATCCTAAAAATGTCTCCAAAGCCAAAGTCAGACGCCCGTAAAAACAAAACTCAAAACCCACAGAAGGTAAGCAGAGCTCAGCATGCTGAAGAATTAACAAGTTCCCCATTTAAGGACCAGCTTATGGCCAAAGAAGCAGAAAAAAACAAAATACCAAAAGTGTGAAAAGAAAACTTACTAAAAATGTAGAAGAAAAGTCCAATATTAAAAAAAAAGAAAACCGCGCAAAAAAAAGTGGTGGAAGTTTCAAGTAGCGATAGTGAAGAAGAAGACACTAATACCATATGCATTTATTGTCCGAGTAGATATGGCGAATCAAGGGAAGGGGAAGGATGGATTCAGTGTCAGAATTGCAAAGGTTGGGCACATGACGCTTGCGCAGGAGTGTCAGAAGACGATGCAGAATTTATTTGTCTGAAATGTTCTTAAATATATTATTAAAAATAATATTTTTTGTTAGCTGTTAAGCTGCTATAAACGATTTTTGCAACCCATCAGTCTTTTTGTAAAAATCCTATTCAAATATTGTTTATTCAATGCATGATCCCAACACCCCGTACTAGGACCTCTGTGCCCCAGCACTAGGTCCTCTGTGCCCCATTGCTAGGGGCACAGAGGACCAGCGCAGGGTATTAAAAAAAAATTGTAACTCATATATCATTTTGTTTAAAATATTTTTTTGGTCTTAAATGAATAAACTAACCACTAAACTTGACACAAACAGGTTTACTTATTTTTAATATATTTTTTTAATGGATTTGTACCCTAAAAATCCTTAAGCGGTCCTCTGTGCCCCCTCCTCCCCTACCAGTTATTCTATAAAGAGGCCCAACACCATTCCAAAAGAAGCAGCCCCATACCAGGATAACCACCACCAAATTTCACTATTTTCAAGGTGTATCGCGGATCAAATTCTTTATTTGGTGGACGCCAAACAAAACGTTTTCCATCGGAACCAAATTTATTTACCTTAAATTGACCTGACCATAGTATCTGCTTCCATTGTTGGACGTTCCAAGGAAGGTGATTTCTATCAAATTCCAAACGGCTCCTTCGATTCACTTCAGAAAGGTGAGGCTTCTTTCTTCGTACCCTGCCAAAAAGTTGCGCCTCGTTCAAACGATTACGGACACTTCGAACACTAAATTCCCTTGGATTTTCAACAAAAATTTCGTTCCAAATATCAACTGCTGATTTGTGATGGTCCGTCTTAGAAATGCGAACAATTCGACGATCTGTTTCCATACTTGTTTTTCTGGGATGTCACATTAAATTATTGACAGGAACGGAAGTCAACAATCCACTAAAGCTTTAAGGTAACAATTGTCAATTTTAAAATAAGCCTTCTTGTTAGAAAATGTTGATTTTCAATTTTAAAATGGGCCTACTTAGAAAATGTTGATTCAGAAATACGTTTCCAATTAGTTTGCCGCTTAAAAATGTAGTAATTATTTTTTAAACTTAATAAGGTTGTTTAATGCGATAATAATAGATGTACACTCTAGCAATAGCAACAATGATTATAATATTGGAAATATCTTAAACCAATTTCTTACTAGCAACGCTTCCAATTTTTGTAATGTGTCGTTTCCCATTAGTTTGTCGTCACAGTATACGTACGAAATAAATACAAAAATAGAAGTTTGCAAAACAAAAAAAAATTGAAATTCCAACTTCTGAGGAAGGTAAATAAAAAAGCCTGCAAATACAAGTTAAAAAGCTTTTAAAAATCTTATTGTGTTTTTGAGAAAATTAATGGAAATTACGCATTTTTTTACATATTCACCATTATTTTTCTAAGTTAACTAAGTCAATTATCAAAAAACTTCTAGAACCTTTTTGATTTGTATTTGCAGGCTCTTTCATTTAGCTGCGTCAAAAATTGGAATTTCAAAATATTTTTGTTTTGGAAACTTATATTTTTGGATTTATTTCGTACCCTGTATACAAAATAACAATTTTTTTATATCGATCTCATTTTTCAAATATGCAAGAGTTTTTATGAAGGATAACTTTTTTGCCTATAAACACAAATAAAAAAGTTGTTCATCTGCAACCTATTTCGATCAAATTACCAAAAATCTACACCTCGTACAAAAAAAACATTAAATGACTTTTTTTTTCTTATATTTTTATGCTCTCTAGTTTGGGATTTTGTAAAAATTTGATTTTTTATTTTTTTGTTTTACCTACTTACTTTTGCGTAACCTGTGTATTACATGGCAATTTTTGTTACCTAAATCCACGTACACGCTTGGTAATAGGCATTTTTTTCACAGGTTATATAAGAAAACTGACGGCGAATCCTTTAAGTGGATAATGGAAATTTTCAAAAATACATCTAAACAATTATTGGGGAAATTATATAAACAATTGACTAAAATGCCGAGAACTGATTTTTTCTTCGATATTAAAATATGCTTGTCCTATAAAAAATTACTTTTCCAAAAGTTTCTGACATTCCGAACTCTTAAATATAAGGTTTTTTTGCAGAAACACATAGATTTAAAACTTCGTCAAAAATACCTTCTGGGGTGTTAAATATGTGTGCCAAATATTGTCCCTACAACTTCATTTGTTAACGAGTTATGAATATATTTTTATATTGGGAGATTTTGTAAAATTTTAAAATTTTTCATACAGAAAAATTTCAAACAGTTATTATATTTTATTATTATATATTACCATATTTCAACGGATCGTTAACAAAGCCAAAAAAATTCGTATTTACTATTTCGCCAAAAACAAATTTTACGCATTTCGATATGGTACTTTATCAAGGTAAAAAAGTATTCCAGAGCTTTTGCTATTTTTTTTTAATTATGAGTCCTTGACAGAAGATACACTTCAAAACATAAAATTCTGGTATCACAAATTTGAAAACGGCTTAGTAGATTTTGACGATCTTTCAGATTTCGCTTGTTTACTGAATTAGCTCGTCGAATCACGTGTTTATTGAAGGAATATTTAAATAGCTTACTAAGAAAATTTTACTGCCAAACACAACATAAAGATATAATAAAAAAAGTAAAACATATGCATCCTAAAATACCAAAAATACTGAATTGCATATACAGGACTTATATGAATATGTAACATTCTAATTATTGTATATTTATAATTGCTTTCTGATTTTTAGAGAGAATATCCTACTTTTAATCCTTTTACACATGAGATAACATATTATGCTCAGAAATATTCTTGCTGAAGTCCAACGTGTCGATGTATATGAACAGTCTACATTAATTAATACATAAGCGTTGTGGTTGTGTTTATACTACGTTCGCACAGTTTAGATTCGATTTATTATGAAATTAGAATTTGGGTTTATAAATGATCATTTGTGTACGTTCTATCTCTCTATAATACCAGCTAATTGTAAGTTTAATTACTGTATGCTTAATTTTTAATCATGTTAATTATGTTGTTGATTAAATTCCGTTTGTTGCTCAACTGCATGCTATTTTGGGCCGTAAATTTGATCAAGCTAATGACCATTTTATGCCGCGCCTTTGTATAATTTTTCTTTTATAATATAATTTAAACTATACGTTTTATAATGCGCTGCCCACTCTCAGATTGCCAAAGAAATGAAAGTCCACTTTAAACTACTTTTCTCCTTCAAAGTAAGCTGCAAATTTTGTAGGCAAGCCAAATGGGTTGTCGGGTACCCATTAAATTTTACTTATTGTACTAGTCGAAGGATGTCATGCATACGATATTCAATGAACTCTAAATCAGTGGTGTATCGTAGTTTTTGGGATCTCTAGGCTAGTTGAATTTTTGAGTTCCCCTCATGATTTTAGAAAACCGCAACTTATAATCTTAGTTCTTTTTAAAAATATAAAAACTTGAATTTTGACAAAAATTTTGCATTTTGTAGTTTCGTGTGTCCAGCGGTTTAGTTAGGTACTCTATCAAATAAATTTTTCACTCCAGCAAATATTTTTATGGCGTTCACAGTACATTAATAAGTGTTATTTAAGTCATAGCTGTACAGGGGATCCGAATTTCGATGGTTTTGCGGGGTATCTCCCTTATTACTGAAGATAGAGATGCGGTTTTCGCAACACTGTGCTACTTTTTTGTGAAACCAAAGAAGCCACAAGCAAATTTTTCCTAGCCCTCTTCGTTTTTGAGATACAGGGTGAAATTGAAAATTTTGCGTTTTTAAGTACCCCTCGTATCTCGATGGCCTGGCAACTTACCGAAAAGGTGTAAACTAACATCGATAGAGTTTTTTCGCGTAGAATCCAGTGGCGCAGTCAGTTTTTGGGTAGTTAACGTTTTCGAGGTATAGACTAAAGTTGCGTTGTTTTTTAAATGGGATAGCCTATATATTTTTTAATATTTGGTTTCCGCTCATTTTTAATTTCTCAAAAATGTATAACACTTGATATTTATTTCAATCCTACTATTTAGTATTTACCCTGGACAACACAACTAACACAAATACTTAGGAAATCTAATAAAAAAATATATACCTATTATACACTAAAAATGTTTTATTTACAACAAATGACGTTGGATTTAATACTTTTCTAATGTTGGCAATTGTGTTGTTTGAAAATACTTACTTACAATTATTTAATTTATCCCTTAGAAAAAACAGAAAATAAGGCGGCCATGACTTGATTTAACAAAAGAATATATACATTCTGTTGAGCCATTGTAGAAACTAATTGACATTTGTCATTGTTAAATTATTTTAATCAAATATTGCCTTTGTCCATTTATTAAATATCAAATGGCTGCGAATTTCGAAAACTTACGAGAATTATGACATGGTTGTTTGTTTTATACAGTGCCAGGGAAATCCGGATGAAGCGTCAGAGATGTATCTAATCCGGTAAGTGACAGGAGTAATACTAAGTAAACAAAATAACTTTGCTTCTTAAACCAGGGCTTTTCGGAACTAGTGATAGCCGATGTAGAAGGACTCTCAGTATTTGTGAAAAACAAAAGTATAGATAATAATAAAACTTTAGTTTTGTGACATTTTTTTCAGAATAATAATATTAATGTTTCAAATTATGCCTATCGTTCCTAATAGGTTACAATTGTGTCCAAAATTTGCTTGTAATAAGAAAGCATATTATTGCAGCAAGTCTATAACATGAAAGATACGATGTCACTAAATTTCCAATAAAATTAATTATAATTAAAATATTTGAAAAGTAGAATAGCAGTTTTGTTGATAAGTGATAAGAAAAAACATCTTTTACATCGCCCTGTATAATAAAATAATTTAATTTAAATTATTTTGAATATGTCGTTCTATACTCTATATATCTGTAAATAAGCATTTACTCCTTATAGACATCCAGAACGAAGACAGCCCGATAAGAAAACATTTTCAAGAATAAAAATTAATCTGATCAATCACGGATCATTCAAAGTACCGCGACCGAAATCATATTACAAAGAAAATCGGGAAACTGAAGAGATTAATGTTTTAGCTGCCATTGCAATCAATCCGTCAACTTCCTTGTTAAAAAGTCGAGGATGAAGTGGGAGTACCTAAGTCAACAGTGCAGACTATTCTAAAAAAATACCATTTAAAATCGTATAAATATAAGTTAGTGCACCATTTGCACCCGGGAGATGCACAGCGTCGCATATATTTTCTGCAATTGGTACATTCATATGACTAATACCGAAATAAATTTCAAAAGAAGAGTTATATAGTCTGACGAGGTATATATCTCAAGTGCAGGTATTCTAAATCGACACAATAATAGATAGTGGTCCAAAATGAACACGTTATATTTCCACGCCAACAACAAGGCAGGTACATAAAGATACTGCAAAATACGCTTCCTGATTTATTAGATAATATTCCTTTGGCACAATTACAAAATATTTTTCTTCAGTAAGATGGTGCCCCAGCACATAATGCACGGACTGTTAGTACCTTTTTACAAAATTAATTTCCAAGTCGCTGCATTGGTACAAATGGGGCTGTAAGATGGCCGCCTAGGTCGCCAGATTTGTCGGTCCTAGACTTTTTTCTATGGGGACGTCTAAAGGCATCATCTACCAAAGGTAACACCACACTATCGAAGATCTACAAAACGACACAAGAAGAGTCTAGATATTTACAAGCTCGCCAAATGATTATGCTTAACGCATTAAGTAGAATAAGAAAGATCTGTGATGTATGTATAAGGTATAATGGGGAATAGTTCGAACAGTATCTGTAATTTCTATACACTACATACCCTTTTTTTCTAATTTAGTCAATAGTAAGTATTCTCAGAATACAATTTTATTGTCAACATTAGAAAAATAATTAAATTATCGTCATATGTATATATTTTCAGTTTATATGTGTTTTTAGTAGATTTCTTAGGTGTTTGTGTGTTTCCCTAGCGTAAAAATTAAATAGTATGAATCTTTGTTAACTGATTTATTTTTTAATAATAATATTACAACAAACTTTGGTACAGATAATTCAGATTTAGAAAATTAACACACAATTTTCATGGCCTACTAGAAAAACAGATTAAATTTTCTTTAAATTGACTTAATTGTCGATAGCGGATTGAAGTGAGCGGAAACCAAATATTAAAAAATATACAGGATATCCCATTTAAAAAAACCCAACTTTAGTCTATACGACCAAAAACTGACTACTCCACTGGATTCTACGCAAAAAACTCTATCGAATTTGGTTTTCAACTTTTCGGTAAGTTGCCAGGCCATCGAGATACGAAGGGGTACCTAAAAACGTAAAATTTTCAATTTCACTCTGTATCTCAAAAACGAAGCGGGCCAGGAAAAATTTGTTTGTGGCTTCTATGGGTTCACAAAAAAGTACTAGTAAAGTACCCCGCAAAACCATCGAAATTCGGATACCCTGTACAGTTATGATCTACAAAAAATATAAAAAAAAACATAAAAATTAGTCAAAACATCACGTCCCTAGACGCCAAAAAATATGTTTTATCAATTCTGTCGGTCCGTCTGTCACCGATTGACTTTTATTTTAGTTAGAAATTAAAGATTATATGGAAATGATCTAGTAACATTTTGCTAACAATCCAATTTGGCGACCTAGTGAAATGTTAAAAAAAATATTACTAAAAACTACTTATTCAATGTATCTCAAATTTTGTACAAAAATCAAGTAGTATGTAGGAATGAACTGATAAAATTTTGGTACGAATCCAGGATGGCAGAACAAAATAACGGCTTCGTAAAATATTTAAAAAATCAGCCTGAAAAACTACTTAATGAGCTGATATCAAATTTTGTGCCATAAATAATTACACAATGGCGTAAGAAAATAACATCTAAATATATATTTGTAAAATATACCTTCTTAGATTGCCTGCACGTTTTAGCGTCCCTAGCGCCAAAAAACAATTTTATCAATTTTGTCGGTCAGTCTGTCTGTCGGTTTGCCTGTCTGTCTGTCAGTTCACGACATAGCTTAAAAACTACTTATCAGAGTGACTCCAGGTTTTGGTGAAAATTAAGGGTCATATCGAGATGACCTGGTAGTATTTTGGTAAAAATCTAATATGCCGGAATAAGATGGCGATCTAGTGAAATGTTAAAAAAAATATTATTGAAGGAACTAGTTATCCAATTTACCTCAAATTTTGCACACAATTTAAGTGTTATATAGGAATGGACTAGTAACATTTCGGTATGATATAAGATAGCAAAACAAATGGCCGCCTAATAAAATATTTAATAAATCAACTTGAACACTACTACAACACTACTTATTAAATTAATTTCAAATTTTGTGTAAGTGTGATAAAGAGATAAACTGGTAAAGTTATGGTACGAATTCAAGATAGCAGAACAAAACGACGGTCAAATATATTTTTTAAAATCTACATAAAATCTTACTCAATTGACTTTAAATTTTGCAGAAAAATTAAATGTGATATAATGATAAACTGGTATGAATTTAACATGATGTAACAAAATTGCGGGGTGTGTTAATGTAAAAACTACTTATTGAATTGAAATTGTAAATTATGCTTAAAAATCAAGTGTGGCATAGATAGAAACTGGTAAAATATTGATAGGAATCCGATATGATGGAACAAAATGGCGACCAATAAAAATATTTTAAAAAACAGTATACTTGTATGTGTTACTAAATAAATATGTACTAAACTAAATTTCGCTATTCCTAATAAAAGAAAAGATTCATAACGAGAAAAGTTATGGGTGAAGGAAATTTACCGATCTTTTTGTATTATTGCAAAAAATTTGCTAAGCAGTAATACAATTTGTTTTTGGTTCATATGGAAGATTAAAAACTTGTCAGGATAAATTGATAACACTGTACAATTGATCTTCTTAAGGAAATAAACATTCTTTCTTTTCTTAAATTCTATTCCATCGTACATAGGACTTCTATAAACTTGCTACCAAATAACAATATGTAGAATAAATCGTTTTTAATATGTACGTACTGAAATTCTTTACGAGAGAAGTTGCGGATAAGGTGAATTAATCTATTCTTTTACTTATTGATCTGTATCTTTTTTAGTCATTTCCTACTTCATTATTATTCAAATATTTGGATTATTCAGTATTCGAATATTTTCTCAAATTTTTGATATGTTCAATTTAAAATTAGCATTTAGATATTTTGCACTTGGGTATTAGATAATTATGTAAGATAATGATGGTTAATGGTAAAAAAAATTCAAGAATTTGAACCAACTGTCGTTACTGCTTGTTTGTTTATAATGTGATATCAGGTATCTGTTTCTTTATTGTACGACGTATTTAAGTGGAGACTTGCAAGTTTATCATTAAGCCTGATGAAGCTAGAATGTAGCGAAATATGCCACTAGATACCTCTTGATTAAAGCGAAAGTAAGGAAACTCTTTGTATACAATTAACCACCAATATGGATTTTAATTTTCACCATCTAGCGGCTCACTCTATTCAATTAGGTAACATAATAAATAGAGAATCCTTTTGATTTTTATAAAGAATGAAACACATTTAAATCATAATATATCAAATATCTAAATATATTATTAATATGAAGAATTCTAAGGAAAAATATTGGATATTTGAATATCCAAATATTCAAATCATTCCAGTTTGGCTCCAAGCCTTATTTAAACCCCGTATAGATTATATCATGGAGAAATGGTCAATTTTATTTTTGCCCTATTAGTCGGTTTATCTATACATAAACCCATTCCCAATCCCTATTATTGTGTATCTTTTTAATAAACTGCTTCATAAAGAAAATTCTTTAAACCTTCCTAGACTTTGGTCAGAAATTAGGTTTTGTTGCCCACCCTTTTAAAATTACAATAATAAAGTTACGTACTAGATTTTTCTTTCTGTTTTTCAATAAATGGTTCAGATCTTATTTCTTCCTCTTCGTTCGGACTACCGCGACCTGAAACCTTAGCACTGTATACTGGAGTTTCTTCATCCTCTCCATCATCAGCTTCATCATCATTTTGTTCAAGACCGTCTTCTTCTATAGGTGGGAAATCTAAGAAAATATTATATTTGGATAGTTTAGCAATAAGTGTATTGTATTAATGTTTTTTTCTTAATGCCCTGTCCTTATTTAAACGCACTCTGTACTGATTAATATGCTTTCTTAGTTATATACATAAGATTCAAACATGTTTAACTTTTGTCAATTTTAAGAAATCATGGTTCTTGGGTTTAGACCATGTCAAATTGGAATTATCTTTTAACGTTTCGCCTGCGATTGTACAAGGCAACCTCACTGCACGAGATCAAAACACTGAATTCAGTGTTTTAATCTAGTGCAGTGAAGATCCCTGAAGATGCCTCGTGCAATCGCAGTCCAAACGTAGGAAAGTAATTCCAATTTGACACGGTCTACAACCAAGAACAATGATTTCTTCAGAACCACCAGCCGTGAAAGCTTTCGTACTGTTAAATCAACCTTCTCACAAAATTGACGATAATAATATTTATAATTTTCCTCACCTTTTACTTCAATATCCTTTAAAGATTTTCCAGCAAAAGCATGTGCTTTCCCTTGGTCCACTGCAAGAAGCAACCGGCTAACTTTGGTTAGTTCAACTGTATTTTCATGGAGACGATAAAATTCCCGATGGACCCTTATATCATGACCAAGGTGTCGCGCTAGCCAATCACACTCGTTTTCTTTAAGATTGAAGACTTGGCAAACGGTAGCTACGTACTTTCGCAGCTTTGTACTTGTTATTGTTTCTGGCGACTCCAAGTTTGCTTCAGAACACCATTTTTTGATACAATCGTGGCCCCTCATATAGGAATTTAAATCACCTAGCCGTGAAAACACAAAAGGATTCCCCTCGGGTATTCCCACTGCTGTGCGAGTTGCCAGTAAAAAATCGACAGATTCTTTCATTTCTTTAGTAAGCAAAACTGGTACTTTCCTTCCTCGCTTTCCTACTATCTCTACTACTGTTAGAGCATTTGCTAACTTAGTTTCAAATTCCGTTAAAGATTCTTTCATTTCTGCTACACCTTGACTTTGCCATGACGGTCTCTTCGTGTAGTGTTCAATTTTCATTCTTGCAGCTTCTCCTGAACGCCTTTTATTGAAAAGAATTATACGACTTAAGGTTAATGATGCTAGTTTGCTCCAATTTTGAAAACACTTTCCTTTTTCCATATCATTCTTTGTTTCTTGGATCATGAATTCTAGAAATTTGCTTAATTTAATTAAATCGCCAGTAACTGGAAGTAAATCGACGGAATTGAATTTTCTAGATTGCAAAGTAGCTAATGCATTGGAAGAAATTCTAACACTCCACTCCAAATCCAAAATTGACAAGAAACCCAACAATATTTCATTTCTTTTTAGGTCACCTTTTCGCAAACATGAACCTCTTTCAATCCCAATGCACTTTCTAATAGAATACCCAATTTTCAAGGCTAAAGAAGGAATCCCAAATTCAGTTCTTTTCGCTATTTCATTACATGTTACACAAAGGGACTTCGTCGCTAAGACAACAGAATCAAACTTCTCAGGGGTAAGAGCGTCAACTAACCTGTGCACATCCGTATTTGTTCTAACGAGCTCTATTGTTAACCGCCCAAGTTGTCGCATAGACTGCCTGATTAGTTCTGCTTGTGTGCTGCTATATTTTTCATAAAGAAACGCTCCAAATCGTAATATTAGGTCATCTTTGCGACATATATCCGATATTTTATCATTTCGCAATTTGTTTAAAACATTAGAACGAAAATCTTCTGACTGGTTGTGTCCATAGATTCCATTTAGTAATGAAGTACTTTCAGCTGCTGGCAGTCTTGTTGATTTTTCAGAGCTCAATATATTTTTATCTCTCATGCAGATGCATGAATATTTAAGATGGTGCCATAGATGCTTTTTAATCATAAATCCTAGGCATTCTGGACAAGGGCCATAATCCGAATATTTTAGGAACTTTTTTTCCTGTTCGGTTGGTCTGCGAGTTAAAATAAGTTCCCCTTTTTTTAATAAGAGTACGTCACAATTATGATAAAAATCGCCATTACGCGTCAAAGCATTAAAAGCTTCTCGTCGTCTTTTAGAATTTTTCGGCATACTCAATATTCTAGCAACTTCCATTTCATTAGAATGAGCCCTTTCGAAATGTCTAGCTAAATTACGAAGCAACTTGTGACAAAAAAAACAACTGTGGTCCTTATTGCGAATTCTCTTACCACCAGATGTTTTTTTGGCACAGTTTATTTTAACTAGTTCTTTTATTTTATTATTAATCGAACTAGTTACACTGGAAAAATGGTTGTCGATTTCCATTGAAGAAAGGTTTTCAAAATGATCAACGGGTAGGCTTTGTGAAAGTTGATTATATTCATTGTCACTTAATATCTTATTCTCAGGTGTGGACGTTACTACAAAACTGCTGCGGGATTCACTACTAGGCAATAATTCTGACTCAAAGCCGCCAGAACCAAAAGGTTCGAATTGTGAAACCTGATTACATTCAGTATCACTTACTGCCATATTTTCAGGAGTGTCTGGCACTATTGAACTGCTAGGGGATTCACTACCAGGTAAGTATTCAGACCCGGAGCCGCCAGAACCAAAAGGTTCGGATTCTGATAATTCTTCTTCTTCAAAATTTCTAGCTCTAACATTGTGTAATGCCTCGATTTGCTCTAAATTAACTTGAATTGGTGGTATTGGTAGAAGGTGTGGACTAAGAGTTTCCGGGGGTTTATCAGTAGATGAAGATATCGATGCATCTTGGAAATCTGTATAAGAAAATACATAGTTTATAATGATACAATGTGGTCCACTTGACAATAGGCACCTTATTTTGTCTTGAAAGCAATCGAGTAAAGTTACAAGTTCCAAATTTTTTTCATTGAAAATTCCACCCCTATACTTATAGACCAATGAGATGCCTCTATTTTTACTCGTTACCACGGCAACCAGAAAAATTTCCGGAAATTTTTTCGGGGCGAGATGAAATTATACTGGAAATGTTTTTGACAGTTGAGAAGTCAAATATTATAACATGTGAATGAAATGTCAGGTTTGATTTATAATTTTATTCCAAATTTTGGTGTGAAATTTTCTTACCCACTACCAAACGAGCGTAAATTATCCGTGGATTTTTTTTTCGGTAACGAATATTTTAAGAAATTTTCAAAATATTTGTCATCTCAAAAAAATTTCAGGAAATAATTTGAGCTCTTGTGAAATTATAAGTGAAAATTTTGAAGATTTCCTGAAATTAGCGAAAAGGTCTATTTTCTGACTTTGATCATATACCGGGTGACAATGAAATCGTTTCCCAGCCTATTATTTTCATATGGTTTGAGATATTTTTTTCAAACTTGGAACATTAACATAGTTAGGTAGGAAGCTCATCTTAGCATAAAATATATTTTTGTAGTACTTACGGTTTAGCCGGAAGAGTCAATGACCTTGAAATTTTAAATAAAGTGACCCATATTTTTTCAGTTTTTTAAAATCTTCGTTAGTTCTCTACAATTTGATATACATACCCTATGTCAAATGTCAACGGTTTCCATGGAAACTGCATTTGAATATCTGGAAATATTCACATTTAATCGTGTTTTCCTAGAAAACAAATGAAATTTAGAAAAAACGAAACACGGTATGGCGTCTATTATGCCTTGGACTATTAGACAAGAGACATAAGATCGTGATAGAAATATCTTTATTTTTTTCAAAATTTTAATATCAGAAAATTGATTTTTAACTAGATTTTTTGAGAAAACACTTTGAGATAGAGAAATGATCATTTTACTTCCCGAACTTACTTTTTTACCAACTTTTTATTTTTATACAAATTAGCTCTCAAAAATCGGTATTTTTAAAAATCGCCTATGGAACTTTTTGATATTAAGCTGCATCCACATCTGTATCATTTGTCCGTTGCGTATCTCCGTTGCGTATCGAGATCGCGTTGCATGCAACGCTGGTGTGTACGTACTGGCGACGCGATCACATGCAACGCCGTCTGGATACGCAACGTGATACGACCCGTCCCGGCATTTGTCGGTTTTGGCTTCCGTTTCAAAGGTGATACGGATACAGTGCAGGCCAGTCTGGACGAGTACCGTCGTGCGCGCGTTTCTTGCTTTCGTTGCATTTTGTTTCTGCAGTGTATTTTGTTCTTGAATTTTGTTAAAATGCAGTGGGATAATGAAAAAGTTTTTAAATTAATCGAGGCCTATCGGACAATTATGGGATCCGAGGAATGTAAATTATTTCAATAAAAACTTGAAACATGAAGCCTGGCAAGAAATATCCAATGAAATGGGGGACGATATCGCAGAAGTAAAAAAGAAGATAGATTATTTGTTGGCTGCATTGCGTCGGGAAAAGATGAAAATGAAAAAATCAACTACAACTGGAAAAGGTATTTACTTATTAAATTTATTAACACTAAACAAATTAATATTGTACGAATACCGGGTGGGAGCAACTTTTGTTCTACATACATGTTATTTTTCACTATCGCCATAGATATGCGAAAGTTAAAAAAATTCCAAACAAAATGTAGTGAAATAAAAGTTGCTGGGTTTCATGTATACACTGTGTCCCAAATTCGATGCTCACCAGGGGGTATCTCGGTTATTATTACAGTTAGAAATACTGTTAAATTAGGAAAGTTATATAAAATTTCATGCCAATTAAAAATATATTTTTATAACTTATCAGAAGTAGGTAGGTACTTTGTTTTAGGTCATAAGCTAGCAGCATGAAATAGCGACTTAAATTTTACGTCCAACGTTTCGTCTTTGCGGGCCCATCATCAACTTCCGATTTTTAAATGCGGACCCGGGTTTTTCATTTTTTTTTTCAGAAGCATTTGGCATCCCAATACCAATGACATACTGCACTTATCCATCCAATATTTAATTTAAGATATTCCCATGAGAACTTATGTTCTAGATTAAGATAGTTAATTTAAAATTTTCTTATGTAATATATCATTACTAGTAAATGTATCAGTATGGCACATTAATAATTTTGGGAGGTCCTCTTGAAAAAGTTAATAAAAAAGGCCTATTAAAAAGTTTTAAAAAATGCAGGCCCGTATTTAAAAATGTGAAGTTGATAAAAAAAAAGCAAAAAACGAAACGTTGGACGTCATATTATCTAATATCGCCATCTTTTGGTGAAAAAGTGACAATGAAAATACTTTCTTTTAACATATTTTTATTTTTCAAATAAATTCTGGAAAAAATTAAATTAATTTTGCAAAATTTCAGTTTTTCTTAAATAACCTAAAAACAAATTGTTTCTGATAAATTCTGAAAAAATACTTTTAATCAGCATGACATTCCGTATAACTGGTACAACTTTCTTAATTTAACGATATGTCTTAACTCTAATAACAACAGAGATTCCCATACTTTAGAATTTTAATGAAATCACTGAATATTACAAATCACAATAAACAGAAAAATACTTAATAATAAATATTGATATAGGTACTAATCTAATTTATTATTTTTCAGGTACCGAAGATGTTTACGTGTCATCCTGGTTTGCATACAATCATCTAGATCTTCTTCTTGACAGAAACAAACCTCGGAAAAGAATTAATACGGTAGGTTCTAAGAACATACGATTTCATTTATGTTTTAAGGCGACTTGTAATTAAGGCATATGATCTTGCCATGGCAATTTTCCCGTGGTACAACAATATTCTGCAATTTCGTCTCTAACAGCCTGCGCGGATAAGGATGCCCGTCGAGGAACATTTATTAATGGTAATAAAGAAGTCATTTCTGCATCGTTTCTCCATCTTCCTGATATAAATTGTCCATTTTCTTCATTATCAAAAGTACCAGGTGGAGAGTACATGTTTACAGATTTGTCGCTGTTTCTTAAAAAGTTATGAAGGTGAGCTATTGTCAACACAATCAACTGAGCTTTTTCGGGTTGGAGCAACATCGGCCGTCTTAGAACTCTAAATACCTGAGCCGAAATGCCAAAGGCATTTTCGACAACTCGTCGAGCTCGCGATAATCGATAGTTATATATCCTTTTTTGTGAACCTTTGGGATGGAGACCTGGATACGGCTTCACAAATGTTTACCTAGTGGAAAAGCAGAATCGGATATAAAGTAATATGGTATACTTTTTTCCCTGCCTTCCAACGGATTTGGTGGCGGAAGGTTTAAAGTTTCACTTTCAATTTTTTCTTTTAGAATTGAATCATTAAATACTCCACCATCCGAAATTCTTCCTTGGCAACCTACATCGATGAAGATGAAGTTGTACTTGGCATCCACGACAGCAAACATAACAATACTAAAAAAATTCTTATAATTATAGAATTTGGTCCCACTGTTGAACGGTGCCTGCAACACAATATGCTTTCCGTCCATAGCTCCTAAGACATGTGGAAAATTCCAAACATTTTCAAATTCGGAACTAATTTTAAGCCATTCTTGAGATGAGGTCGGTATCTGAAAATAAAACAAATTATATACGGTTTCGTTTTCATAGTAATAAAGAAAATTCTTATAGTTTCGGAATGTCCGTTCGTCTGTCTGTCAGCATTTTAGCGTTTTTAACCAGTTATTTCTGTTTTACAGGAAGACGTAGCCAGTGCTGAAAGTCAAGAAAATTTAGATTTGCACAATGAAGAATCATCAGAAACTGAACAAACACAACAAATATCCACTGAGGATGTAGAATCCGTGAGCAACGCCGTACGTAACAAATCAGAACCCTCAACGTCGACTTTTACACCTACAGTAATACGGAAAAAGAAAAGGCAAAATGTGGAACAAACAAACGACAGTATGGTGCTAAAGTCAGCATTCGATCTTTTGAAGTCATCAGCTGCAGCAGCCCAAGTTGCAGCAACAGCCTCTTCCACACCTCCTGTTTCCGCTGTTATGGACGAGAGTCAGATATACGCGAACTATCTGGCCAGCAAGTTTAGATCCTACTCTCAACAAACTAGAAACGCACTGCAACATCAGATTAATAATCTATTGTATTACGCTGACAATGGAGAGTTCGAACATAATCCACCTACACGGGGTTATTCTTCCCAAACGCACATATATCCTCCACACCAGATGACGGGGACTATCGTGAGTGGAACTCCATCTACACAGGCGGGAGCTCCATCTCCACAGGCGGGAATTCTATCTCCACAGGCGGACATACCTCCACATGCGGGAATTCAATCTCCACAGGCGGAAGTTCAGTCTCCAAATTCACTACCAGAAGAAACTCAAGATTCCTTACGAGATTTGTTGAATTACCCAAATTACTGATTTTATATTATTATTATTTGTATATTATATAATGATTATGTATTACCAAAGAAATACCTTACCTTTATTAGTCCTTTTAATCCATCAAGGATAGCTTGACATGTTTCGGGAATTATATAACTTATTGCTTGTTTAGACACTCTAAATAGGTATTGCAAACTGGAATATGAATCACCTGTTGCCAAAAACCTCAGAGTAATACTTAATCGTTCTTGCACTGAAATTGATGTTCTGAACTTGGTGTCAGCCTTTTTTATTTTTGGGCCGAATAAATTTATCAGGTATTCGAAATCACTAGGGGACATACGAGTGAAATTTTTGTATTTTTCACTTGTCTCTTGAAATTTTAGATCTCTCATCAGCGCATTTCCACCGTGTGTCATTCTCTTTCTGAACAGTTGTGTCGTCCACCACCGTCGTCGATTCAGTTTTTTTTTAGATAAAATGTTTTGAATTACGATGAAACAGGCACATGAAATAGCCACCAACTCATAAACTTCCGCTGACGACGACATGATTGCTCGAAACTTCGTACAGAAATGGCGCGACAACGCCAGCGATACGGAGGTCGGTACGATGCTCGGCGGTGTTTTCAAAGGATGATACTGATACGGACACAGAGAAATTAGTGGCGTCCAAACTATACGATACGTCGTTAGATACGCGTTGCAGCCACGCAACGGCGATACGCTACGGACAAATGATACAGATGTGGACGCAGCTTTAAAAGTAAAAAAAAAATAAAGGTATTTTTGTCACGATCTTATGGTTCTTGTTTAATAGTCCAAGGCATACTAGATGCCATAACGTGTTTTGTTTTTTCTAAGTTTCATTTGTTTTCTCGATTAAAGGTGAACATATCCAGATTTACAAATGCAGTTTCCATGGAAACCGTTGACATTTAACAACTGTGTGATATATCAAATTGTAGGGAATTTCACGAAGATTTTAATAGGTTCAAAAGATATGGGTCATTTCATTTAAATTTTCAAGGTCATCGACTCTTCCTGCTAAACCGGAAGTACTACAAAAATATGCTTCATACTAAAATGAGCTTCTTAAATAACTATTTTAATATACCAATTTTGAAAAAGATATCTCAAAACATATCGAAATTATAGGCTGGGAAACGATTTCATTGTCACCCGGTACAGTGACCGGCATTAAGTACGCATCATATGAGAAATGTTTTTATGCTTAGATTTTGACAATTTTCGATATGTACAATCGCTTCTGCATCAAAAGTAACCCAAAAAAAAAACGTTGTAAAGTGCCGTTCGTCAATTCGTGTTTGGCGGGAAATAAAAAAAAATAAAAATTATGCCTCAAAAAACATTTATTTGAAAAAATATCAAAACATTTTATTAGGAAAAGTTGTTCAGAATGACATTATATTACTATATAAGGGTTTAAAAAAAATCTGAGCTAAAAAAATAAAAATCAATTTTTTGCCATAAATTTTCAGTTTCGAAAAATATATTTCTGACAAAGAAACTCTTAGTATAGCCAACAGTGATATTTTAAATATTATTTTGTAAAGATTCGCATGCTATTTCTATTTTATTCGGAAAAAATTTGAAATCTGGGAATTTGCCATGTCTTCAGCTGCTTCATAAGATACTGTTTATTAATAATAAAAGACCATGTATCTACGCAACTTTAATTTAATTTTTTTATTCGAACGATTAATAAAATGACTTTTGGCAAATCGTTGGAATTGTACTCGAAATAAAAAAAAAAACATTTGCTGCGCAATAAAGCAAAAAAATATGTTAGAAAGCCCAACAATTAAATGCAATATATGCAATCTGTTTTTAGTTAAACGGTCAATATTTTGCATCCATTTCGACTTAAATACTTAGTCCAAAAAGAATTGAATTTTCACGCACCGAATATGGTGGGTTAATTTTCCAGGTATTTATCATCTTCCTGTCGTTTCCAAACTCTATAATAAATTCGGCCTATGTCCTACTTTTTAACTATTTTTCTTTTTAATTTCTTTAATAAAATTTTTGTTTACTTGGGTATGTGAAACTAAACTCAATATTTGTAAAAAAAGCAAAAATTTTTTGCAATTTCAAACATTTGTTTTAATTTTTTTGTACTTGTTACGATAGAAATAGTAAAATTGGTAGTTTAACTCCATTTTTTTGTATACTTTCCGGAATTATAAAAAACTCTTGAAATCAATTTCGAATAAAAAATTTAAATCAAAATTGCGTAGATACATGATTATATTATTAATAAACAGTATCAGGATGATTATGTCTCAGAGATATTTCAGTGACCTCGTATGAAGCAGCTGAAGACAGCAAATTCCCAGATTTCAAAATTTCTCCGAATAAAATAGACATAGCATGCGAATCTTTACAAAATATTATTTAAAATATCACGGTTGGCTATACTAATGAGTTTCTTTGTCAGAAATATATTTTTCGAAACTGAAAATTTTTTTATGGCAAAAAATTGATTTTTATTTTTTTAGCTCAGATTTTTTATAAACCCGTACATAGCAATATAATGTCATTCTGAACAACTTTTCCTATTAACATTTTTTGATATTTTTCCAAATAAATGTTTTTTGAGACATAATTTTTATTTTTTTAAATTTCCCGCCCAACACGAAATGACGAACGGTACTTTACAACATTTTTTTTTGGGTCACTTTTGATGCAGAAGCGATTGAACATATCGGAAATTGTCAAAATCTAATTATAAAAAAATTTCCCATATGATGCTTACTTAGTGCCGGTCACTGTAGAAAAATAACGCTTGAATCCATTAATAGGTGTTATATCGAATTTTGGAACGATTAAGAACATAAAATTTTATGTGAGACAAAAAATAACAGTTGGAAAATGTAAAGCTGATAGCTGGGCGACATTTAGAAAAAAGAAATAAATGATAAGATGGGTCAAGTGTTATATTATTTTGAGAAGTATTGTGGGGCACTCACTTTCAAAAACGATACATTTGAGAAGGTATGATTTTAGAGAGTAAATAAAATTTTACTTTTAAAACTAACTTTAAACTCACGTTGCAAAAGTTGAAAATGGACCCTCACCTAGTTACTTAAGCTGCATGGTGCTGAGGCTTTGACCGTTGGACAGGACCCTCTTCATGTAATCATTACAAGCATTTAGTTTGGGCTTTCATTAAACCAAAGTTTAGTTAAAAACTAAAGTAGCCGAAAAATCAGTGTTTTATATGACAACTGTTACTTGTGACGGTTGTATTTTTGATAATTATAAACAATATTTTTACAGAATGTTATGCTAAAATTATAAGAATAAAATTGAATTTTCGGGTACTTCCAATATTTTTACATGACCCAATTTTGACTGGGAAAATGACAGCGAATTCAAATCATATTCAATCTTTCATAAGGGTGAGAGGACTTTTCAAATAAGATCACTGGGCCCCCTTTTTATTTACTTTTTTCATTAAAAATGGCACCTCGCTAATAACTTGACATTTTTAATTGTCACATTTTTGTTTGATAATAAAGCTCATGTTTTTAATATATTTATCCAAATAATACTACAATATCAGTCGGTTTAAAAGTGAAGGGATATACTTTAAAGGGACACTGTAGAAAGTAAGCATATTTCAATAATAATTTCTAGCAAATTTGTGGGATTTCTTTTGCAACAAAAAGGGGTCGCTGGGGTATCGAGTTTTGACAGAAAATCTCAATGGATCTTTTCCTTTAGAATTAACAATAGAATTAAATGATAAATTTTAATGAACATAAGTGGCGTCCATTTTTTTTAATTTTGGGTGCCGCGAACGTCCCTTCGACTGTTCACAGACGTGTTTTATCTCGCCATTTTTTTGTATATTTTTTGCCAGCCTATGACTCGGAAAGGGAGTATTTCCGGACAAACGTTTTTATAAGATTTTTTTCTTAAATATGTTTCCCTTTCCTCCTGGAACACGCTGTGTAGTACTTATAACAACTTATTGAATGCACATTAACACTGACATTATTCAGAAGTTGTCATATAATTTATTCGCTATTTTTTCGATTTTTCCACAATTCCTATATATCGACTTGAAGGAAAGTTTTTTTTTCGCAGAAACAAATCAAAATACGAAAATAAGACAAATAATACAAAAAGGACAAAAAAATAGTATTTTTATTCAACTGGATAAAAAAACAATATTAGCATTGAAAATTGGCGTATATTTTTTGCCAAAATTTGCCTTAAGAGCCCCTATGGATACTATTGGCCGAAATAAAAATCTAGTTAAATGAAAATGCCGATTTTCAAAAAAATTAGCCTAGCCTATTTATGCTATTTTTAAAATACTATAGAAAACAAAAACATAATGTTTTGTATAAAAGAAAATTAGACATGAGAACCCATTTAAACTTGCTCAAGTTTTTGAAAACACCTGATGCTTCAACATACACAAATTCAGAAACAAAGTTATATTTTAGCATTATCCAGTGCGAGATCCCTTAAATTCACCATTTCCCTGAATGAATTTAGTGCAACCGTAATATTTGGGTGTTATCTAATCTACATATGCAAACTTTTAGCAGTAAGTTAAATTTCAAATATAGTCCCCCCTTCTATGAACGGTTCTGAACTAGCACTGTGATATTCTAATATTGCATTGTCACTTGATTTAAATTTCAACCCAAACAAAAAATGTAAAAAATAAGCCCCTCCCCCTAAATACGGGATAATATTGCATTGCCGATCGCAATGCATGTAAAATTTTAGATTTTTAGACACCGAGAACTATTATGAATTTGGCCTCCCCCTCCTAAGAAGACCCTGTCTGTAGCAGCTCTATTATATCCCGACATCGCATTGTCACCCGATTTATATAGGCATGCAGAATTTGAGCTTAAACGGTAAATAGATATATTTTTTTAGTAAAAACTGAACAGGTTCATTTTTTAATAAAGGAAATTATTATGAATTTCTAGGTGATTTTTTATTTTTATTATCACCCTGTATAGTAAATTTTGTGATATAAAAAATAGAAATATGACAGAATTTCGCTAAATTTCTACAAAACGTGTTATATATTGTAATGGGTGAATGTTTTTTAAACCAAGCTAACACAGGTATATACTCCTATTGTATCCCCGAAAATAAATTATTTGACCTCAAAAACTTATAAAATGACTCGCAATATTATATTTTATCCCTCTCCCCCCCTCCCACTACCCTTCAGGCGGAGGGTGGAATGTGACAAAATAAATACGGGCTGAACTAAAAAATTATATAATAAAACTGTATTTTTCTACATTTTTCCAAAAATTTACAATTTTTACCCCCTATCATATTTACCTTTGTTTACCTGTATACAGAAAGCTAATAAAGGTTCGCATATTGTATCCACCGAAAATAAATTATTTGACCCTAAAAACTTATAAAATGGCATGTAACCACATATTTTACTCCCCCTCCCGCTACCTTTAAGAGGGAGAGTCGCATGTGACAAAATAAATACGGACTGATGTTTTCCAAGCATTTCTAATTTTTTACCCCTTATCATATTTTTTAATCACCCTGTATACAGAAAGCTAACGAAGGTATATCCCCATATTGCATCCTCGAAAATAAATTATTTGACCTCGAAAACTTATAAAATGACATGAAACATATTTTATATTTTACTCCCCTCTTCCCTTACGGGGGAGGGTTGCAGATGACCGAATAAATACGGACCTAAAATATGGATAATTAAATGAAACCCTATTTTACTCCATATTTTGCAAAACATTTCTAATGTTTACACCCTTTCGCCCTTTTTACCTCCTATCAACCTTCTCATCCTCTCCATTTTTTTATTAAAATTTCAAATCATAAAATCCCAAAATTGCGCAAGAAAAATCTTTAAAAGGTTGTTTTCCGATTATTTTACAAAAAATGCAATTTTTACCCCCACCTTTATAGAATTTCGTAGTACGAAAAAAAAAGAGGCCAACTTGGGGAACTTCTGGACTAAATGAGACCAAACACTAAAATCGGTCAAGGCGGTCCCGCGGTATACCTAATAGAAATATTGATTGAATTGGCGGCGACTTCAAAAATCGCATCGGCCTGGCGGCGATGTATATAGCTGAAATTTTACAGCACCAAATAATATTTTTTGTTTAAATTATTTTTTACTTTTTAGTTTATATTTTTTGAAGGCGGATCATTTTTTATTAAAAAAAAATATTTTAAACTTTTTAGTGATGTTTTATTTTTATTATCACCCAGTATAGTAAATTTTATGATTTAAACACCAAATAAATGTCCTTGACAGAATATCGCTAAATTTGTATAGAACGTGTTTTTCGAAGTCTTATGTATGCATATATATTGTCATGGGAGAATATTTTTAAATCACCCTGTATACAGAAGGCTAATAAAGGCATATACGCATATTGTATCTCTGAAAATAAATTATTTGACCTCAAAAACTTATAAAATGACATGCAACATTATATTTTATATTTTACTACCCCCTCCCGCTACCCTTAAAGCGGAGGGTTGCATGTGACAAAATAAATACGGCCCAACCTAAATTCTTGATTATATAATGAATCTGTAATTTACTACATATAGTCCAAACATTTCTCATTTTTCCCCTTATCGCCGTTATTACCCCCTATCATATTTTTAATCACCCTGTATACAGAAAGCTAACAAAGCTATATACGCATATTGTATCCCCGAAAATAAATTATTTGACCTCAAAAACTTATAAAATGACATGCAACATTATATTTTATAATTTACTACCCCTCCCCCCCTTCCGCTCCCTCTAAGGGGGAGGGTTCCGTGTGACAAAATAAATACGGATTGGCCTAAAATCTTGACTATATATAATTTTATTTTCCAAACATTTCCAATGTTTTACCCCCTTTCGCCCTTTTTGCCCCCTATCATCCGTTTCACCCCCTTCATTTTTTTAAAAAAAACGTCAAATCATAAAATAGAAAAATTGCGTAATCAAAACACCTTTAAAATGACACATTTTTCGATTATTTTCCAAAAAATGCAAATTTTTAACTAATTAACCCCTTTTTTACCCTCACCCTTTAAGAACTTCGTTGTACACAAAATGTGCGACCAACTTGGCGAGCTCTCGCACAAAAAAGCCCTAGAACACGGCGATAATTTTCCGAAAATTTTCATTTTTAACTAATTAACCCTCGTTTTACCCTCACCCCTTAGGAATTTTGTAGTACAAAAATGGGACCAACTTGGAGAACCCCGGATCAAAATGTTAAAATCGGTCAAGGCGTTCCGGAGAAATCCGCTAACATACATAAAAAAAAATAAACAAAAATATATCGCAGACGAATTGAGAACCTCCTTTTATTGAAGTCGGTTAAATATTTAAGCGCCTTCCTCTAAATACAAATATTGGTTAGCTGATATAATATTGCATTGTCAACCGACCTATATATAGACACCAGCAACATTTTAGCTTAATTGGGCACCGAGAAGTACTTTAAATTTAAAATTTGCCCCCCCCCCCTCTTTAAAGAACTAAAAATGTATTATATTAGCATGCAATATTTCAGCAAAATTTAGGCTTCTTCCCCTAAATACGGCGCTGGATTAGCTTAATGAACGATGATATTGCATTTTCACCCGACATGTATACAAATTTCTAGAAATGCATTTTATTTTCGTTTGCCTTAAAACTAATTTAATATTTTTACGTGATTTGGTTCGCAACTTAAGCTGTTTATGGGCATTTTGACACTTGGTTTTGGAATATCAAAATTATAAAAAACACTAATGTTATTAAAAAGTTATAGTTTAGCTATTTATCAGCAAAACTTTACAGAAATATCGCAAAGCCTACGTATAAAACCTTCCAGAAAATTGATGAAAAATAGTTACAAGTTGAGTGGGATATTCGTCTTAAAATCAAAAAAATAGTAGGGAAGAATCTGATTTCTTGATAATCCTATGAAGGTCTTCCAAATGAAAAAGTTATATCTTGGGTAGACTAAAAATAAATACACTAGATGCCCTGAATGTCGTCGCCAAAATTGAAAAGTGTGGATAATATCAACTAATTACACAAAAAAATATCCGAGGGAATTCATCTTTTTACTGCCCTTTTGTTAAGATGGTAAATGGGTACTTACTTTTAATTGCCAGCTCTCTATATTCTTTCTGCAAACATTTTGTCGTTTCATATCCCGGCAAATTTAATAAACGATTGCTCAGTTCCCTATTTTCCGCTTGCAACATATTTAATATTTTTCTGCTTCTGGTTTCCATTTCCTAAAATATTCCAGTTTAACCTAATGCGAACTTACAAAAAAATTGTACAACAGTCTGTTAAAACGTCTATATATGGTTATGGCGTTCTAGACACAACACAACTAATTTATTCATCAAAACAATAAAATAGTATGAAGTGTGTCTTACCAGAGGGCGTCACTTCATAACGTAGTAAATGTAGTCACAATTTGGTTCAGCATACGCAAAAC
The DNA here is from genome assembly GCA_030620095.1 of Kuschelorhynchus macadamiae. Classification (NCBI taxonomy): domain Eukaryota; kingdom Metazoa; phylum Arthropoda; class Insecta; order Coleoptera; family Curculionidae; genus Kuschelorhynchus; species Kuschelorhynchus macadamiae. Next base: position 326,805 of record JAUTXW010001699.1, on the reverse strand, counting down.
AGAGCCGCGATTCTGGCGTACTACACACTGATCAAGTTCCCGCCATGTCTTAAACGATAACGCATCTTTCTTGTAGCGGGCATTCTCGGAACTATCCTCATAGGCGCGGTGTATTCAAAGCGACACACATAAATAGTTTATAGCCGATTTATGGCTAGTTTTGCTGTGACGTCCGAATGTGTGTTGCCACAAGTAAAGCGTACGCCACAATTGAGTTTAATGCAGACACAGGTTGCCACAGTTAATGCTGCACACACACACACACACACACACACACACACACTGTAAAGTATCCTTTTGAACATTGACAGAGGATTGGTGGTCCACCTGGCAGAAAGTACTATCGATGGTTAGTATTTTATGATTTCACCAAGACGTTTGACACCATAAACCATACAAAACTTTTAAATAAACCATCACATTATGGCATAAGAGGATCTGCACTAAACTGGGTTAAAACTTCTTATCAGATCGGTCTCAGTGTGTAAAGGTATCTGATATGGGGAATTCTGTTTTTTCTGATTGGTTGAATGTCCACAGGGGTAATTTACTGGGCCCCATTCTTTTTCTGTTGTTCATAAATGATCTGCCCTTAATTACAAATAACAGTTTCATCACTCTTTTTGTGGATGATACCTCTGCAGTTGTCAGTGGAGAAAATTATGAGGAGCTGTGCAGGCTAGCAAACAACTGTGTCCATCATATTGCACCAATTTTTACTCACCTGCAGCTATTTGTCTAGTATCTGGCTACTTTTTTGTAAAAATGTTAGAGAGTAAAGTACCGTTTTGAACATTGACAGACTATCGGTGGTCCACCTGATAGAAAATACTATCAATGGTTAGTACTTGACTGAACTACAGCTATTTGTCTAGTACCTGGCAACTTTTTTGTAAAAATGTTAAAGAGGAAAGTGACTTTTTGAACATTGACAGAGGATCGGTGGTCCTCCTGGCAGAAGGTACTATCGATGGATGGTACCTGTGCAAATTTTAACTCATGTATAGCTATTTGTCTAGTACCTGCCAACATTTTTGTAAAAATGTTAAAGAGTAAAGTACCCTTTTGAACATTGACAGAGGATCGGTGGCACTCCTGACAGAAAGTAGTATCGATGGATAGTACCTGTGCAAATTTTAACTCACCTAGAGCTATTTGTCTATTACCTGGCAACTTTTTTGTAAAAAAGTTATAGAATAAAGTACCTCTTTAAACTTTGACAGAGGATCGGTGGTCCTCCTGGCAGAAAGTACTATCGATGCATAGTACCTGTGCAAATGTTGACTCATGTGTGGCTATTTATCTAGTACCTGTCTATATTTTTGTAAAAATGTTAAAAGAGTAAAGTATCATTTTGAACATTGACAGAGGGTCCTAGGTCTATCTTGAGCTGCCCTTTGTGGTGTAAAAAGCATATTTGTCTTGCTTGTATTCAAGCAAAGACCATTATCCAAGCAGCAATATGATGGACACAGTTGTTTGCTAGCCTGCACAGCTCCTCATAATTTTCTCCACTGACAACTGCAGAGGTATCATCCACAAAAAGAGTGATGAAACTGTTATTTGTAATTAAGGGCAGGTCATTTATGAACAACAGAAAAAGAATGGGGCCCAGTAAATTACCCTGTGGTACACCGAACCTGACATTCAACCAATCAGAAAAAACAGAATTCCCCATATCAGATACCTTTACACACTGAGACCGATCTGATAAGAAGTTTTAACCCAGTTTAGTGCAGATCCTCTTATGCCATAATGTGATGGTTTATGGTGTCAAACGTCTTGGTGAAATCATAAAATATACCAAGTGATTTTAGTTTATTGTCAAAGTTATCCAAGATTTTCAGGTAGAAACTCAAGATGGCATCTGTAGTTGAACGACCAATCCTGAATCCAAATTGGCAGCGCGATAAAATGTTAAAAGAGTCAAGGAAGCTTATTAGTCTATTTCTGAAGGCCTTTTCGAATATCTTGGAAAATACAGATAACACAGCAATTGGTCTGTAATTTTCAATACATAATATGTCACCTTTTTTGTAAATTGGGACGATTACAGCACTATTAAGTTCCTTCGGAAAGTACCCTCGAGGATTTATTTATTAAGTAAGTCAATGGATTTACTATAGTTTCGGCACATTCACTAATAAGATTTTCATTTCATCTACACCACAAGACTTTTTTTTACCAATCTTTCTAATATATCTAAGACTTCACTACTTAACAGTGGAACAAGGAAAATTGTTTAGGCATTAGCATCATTCACAAGGTTATGGTTTATATCAGTTCTAGTAGTGCCCACAAGTTTTTCCACATACTCTATAAAAAATGTGTTGAAAGAGTTTGCTATATTTAGTCTACCAGATACCTCAGAATTATTCCACACTATACTTTCGAGTATGTCCCTGTTCACATTTTTTGGGTTAATGGTAAGTGTGTTAATAACTGCCCAAGCAGCTTTCCCAGTGTTAGGGGATGACAGAATTTAGTTTGAGTTATATATTTTTTTTGCTTGTGTTATATTTTTTTTTTGTGGATTTTAATTTTGTTTTTATAGTCTGTAAGCAGAATTGGGTTATTTGAACTTTTAGCCAATTTGTTAAGTTTTCTTAAGTTCATCCTCTCAGTTATAAGCTCGGGGGTTATCCAGGGATTTTTATTTTGTCGCCAAGAACATTGTGCTTTTTCTGTTTGGGAAATGCCATGTTAAATAGCTCATTAAAGGTTGAAAAAAAATGAAAAAACTGATTTTCTATTGTTAGTGAATGAAAATCTGTGAGCCATTGTTCTTTCGATAACGAATATTTAGAGTATTTTATGTTTTCTTGTGAAACGCATCGAATATAGCGTTCTATTGTAGTAATTTTACATTTACCTGAGTTGAAATACAACATTTGCGCGTTGTGATCTGAAAAGGTCACATCAATTGTTTTTATTAAGTAATATTGACATTAGAAAAAACATTATCAATAACTGTGCCAGAAGAACCCTGGATTCTTGAAGGTTCAAAAAAACACTGAAAGACCATAGGAGCTGAACCCTAACTAATGAAATTTCCCTTGTATTACTTCTAAAGTCACCAGAAACAAACAGCAATAGTTTACGTGCAGTTAGAAACACTAATAGGTTTTCCAGAGGTTGGCAAAGAAATTCTAGATCAGACCCAGGCGATCGATATAAGCTGCAAGCAATAAACCATGTATTATAAAGGTTTCAATTTCAGCAGCAGAAGCTTCAAGATGTTCTTCAACTGATAGAACATTTTCTAAGGTCTTTATAAGTTTAGCAAAGTCTTGATGTACAAAAACTGACACTCCTCCTCCTCGTGAGGGCTTTCTGGAAAAATTAGCTGCCAACACAATTATTGAGCTTAAAAAGTGAAGCTTCATCTTCCTTTAACCAAGTTTCTGTGGTAGTCAATCCTTCAGGATAGTCCTCATTGTGCAAAAACAGTTGCATTTCTTGAGCCTTTTGCCTTATGCTTCTGGTGTTAATATTTACGTAATGATTTTTTGAAGCATTACTCTCGTCGTCTATCGATATTGCAGTCTGCAAGTGTCGGGGTGAGTAGTTTCCGTTTGGTTGTAGGCGAAAAAACGTGAACTTTTTAATTATAATATTTTCTGGCCTATTATTTGGGTTTAAAAGTGCATCTTCAAGGTCTTTATTTGCACTGACTTTAAATGCTTTATATTCTCCTGACTTTACCTCGATCCTTTCCAGGAAGAACTTTTCATTCAGTCCGAAATTATTTTGGAGATACTCTATAAGGTCTTTCTCATTTACTTGTAATGACACTATCAGACGAGATAGTTCTTGAATTTGGACTAATTTTCAAAGATTGCTCAGGTTTTTGGGATCTGGTTCCTTCCTGCAGTGCATTGATTTCCTTATTTATTCTCTTAATATCTCTTTCATACTTATTATTTGCTTTTTCCAGAGTCTTAATAGTAATAAGCGTACTTTTATTTAGATTTTTTAGTTCTCCCATCTCTTTAACCAAATTTTCTTTTCTAGTTGTTAGATATTTATATATATCACTGAGAAGGTCTTTATTTTTCGTATTAACCCTCCTGACTTCATTCTCCAGTTCTTCAATTCGCTTATTCTGTCTTTCCAGTTCAGTTGTTAGTTGCTCGAGTAAGCAAGTTTTATTATTTTCGTCATCCTCAGTTGTTCTGTTTTGGCGATCAAATGAGCAATAAATTCGGCAGCCTCCGAGTTTTACTGCGTCTGCCAGTCGTTCTAGACAGCTTGGATGAAAAATGCCTGAGCAAACAACACAACAAAAATTTGTGAACTCTTTGCCCTTACAACATTTAAAGTTGCCCAACATTTTGTGTGTTACTGGATTAAATAATGAAGAGGTTTATTAAAAGCAAAGTAATCTCCCCCGCTCAGTTCAAAGAGCACTTGTACTTTGTATAAAAGAGGTACCGGTATTCACAGCCTCCGACAGTGTTGCCACTGTATTCCTGGGTGATTTGATAATGAGGGCAGTGTTGTTCTAAAGCAAGTGAATCGATCCGGACCCAGCCAGTTTCGGTGAAGGAAGACTTCAAAACAACCTCAGATTTTAATGTCAATAAATGGCGTGAAGAAGTCTTCGTTCGTCTCCTCGAAGGCAGACCTCTGTGTTATTAACATAAGTGGTTCCACGTGTTCGGTTTTGCTGCTTTATTTCGGGGGAAACGGGAGACTCAACCGCTCAGAGTGGAAACTAACGACCCCGTTAGAAAGGGAGCAAACGCTGTGAACGTGTGAGGCCTAGTTGTTCCTGCATTCTATCCCGTTCGTCTGCCGCAGTTCTACATAGAATATTAGCGTAATGGCCGCTATGTGGTGGGAGGGGTAGCGGGATAGCTTGAAAGAAAAGGTCATCTCGTGAGACCAGTAGTACTCTCAAGGGGCATCTAGTGGAAGCCAAGAAACAATAAAAAGACATTGGCAGATGTAACAAAGAAAACAAACTAAATTGAAAATAATGCAACCACATCGGCCGTATAGCCCAGGCAGCTCAAGACCGTTAAACTGAAGAGAAAGAAGAAAGAAAGAAATGGCGGGAATAAAAGCCTGCTATTTTTATTTTATCTCATTTCGACCCAAACTCGCGTTAAACACCTGTAGTTTTACGAAGAGAACCACTTCCAATATTCAACTGCAACACAATCTATCCAAAAAACACAAAACACGTAAAAACGAAAAAATTATGATGTGCATATGTAAATAAACACAAAAAACAAAAAATTAGACACACCCGCTTTTAACCATCTCTGCAAGAAAGTTTCCGTTAAAAATTATTTTCTTTCCTTATATACGAGAGTTAATATATAAAATTTGTCTATTAAGAACTTAAAACTGGCAAAACAAACAAAGAAAATACCAAGCTCTCAATTGTGCAACATTTCTGATTTCATTATTTTAATTACTTTCAGCCCCTTTGATGTTACCTATTATAGTGAATTTATTAAATTCACTATAATACAGTCTCTTGACCGATTTACACAGAAAGCTGAGTGGTAGGCCTATAAGGCCCTTTCAGTCTACCCCAGATGCTGCTTCAACTACCACCTGCCACCAGGTTTCCATCCTTGAATATACCAGTCCTTCCTATATAAGGCTAGATATCCTTCCAGGCATTTGGTTCGTGTAGAATTATTTGTCGTCTCTGTATTTCTTGTGACCTCTGATTTGCCATTATTAATATTAATAAACTAAATATTAAATTCAAATAATGTGAAAGACAAGCCTAGAAATGGATGCCCATATAAAACAAAATCCTATTGAAATTATGAAAAAGTAAAAAGAATAATGTCTCGAGATTTTTAGTGAAAGCCGGACATGGGTAGAGCCTAAAAACAAAAAGTCAGGACTATACTTGCTGGCTTCTGATCGCCATCTCGGAAAACGCGAATGTCACTGTTTTATGTTCCTGTTCGGTTTGTCGAAAAATGTATAGCTAGGTACCAAAGTTGTTGAAATGCATTAAATATTTCATATTTAATAAAACTTTCATGCACAGCTATTTATTTTTTTTCATTTTTAACGCAACTTCCGGTTGTGAAAATTTACATGAAAAATATATATGTCGTACTGACCTTTAATTTGATTAGTCAACAAAGTTTTTGTTACCATTAATTAAAACTTATTGACGCACAAATGCGTCTCCGGTGATTTCCCCGGTTGCGCACGCCTCGTGTCTTGTTTTGCTTTACGATAATGAAATAATATATATGTATTCCTTTTATGACATGGAATATATATGTCGGCATATTAAAAAAAAAATATATGTATTATTTTTATTTAAGTCCTTGATGTCCTTGGGAATATAATTAGACTTGACATTTTAATTTTAAAACTTGTCTCTCGCCCGTACTTGAATAAATATTGCATTTATATATAATATATAAACATATTTTTTTCAGCTTTTTTACTATCAATTTATTTGCGTCCTTTGTCTTTTAGTTTATAATTAAAGTCGCCATTTCAATCTTAAAACAACATGAATCATGTCCATGTATTAATTTGCGAAGTTTCAATAATTTTTTTTCTTTAATTATATATTTTACGCACCTTGAATAATATATTTGAATAAAAATTTACGTTTTATCATCTTGCTCCAAATGTTTCGTCGATGGACTCCCTTGCTACAAGAATAGTGGGGAGGGGCTTCATCTTGCTGAAAATAAATTTCATCAATAATTCTCTCCTATTTAAGTTAAGAATAGAAGAAATTTTCCAAGATATTTGCGTATATAACACCCGTTACAGTTGGTTCGTTAAAAAAAGGGTTCATACATTTTAGAAGCAGACACTGCACACCATACCGTAACTTTAGGAGAATCTCGTTAATATTCTTAGTATACTCTTGGATTTTTACTAGCCCGAATTGTACAATTCTATTTATTACATCGTCCATCTATATGAAAAGTAGCATCATTAGACACGATCAGATTGGTAGTCGGGTGGGTCCTAACAGGTCTAATAGAATTTCGCTTTGCCTTTTTTCTTAGTCCGGCTGATGTAGTTTGTAAAAAATCTGGAATTTATACGGAAATAATTTTAAAACTTTTTAAACATCTTAGACACTCACTGTTCGATATACATGTCATATTTTGAATTTTTCTCAATCATCAATTCAACAGTGTTTTTGGATGGGGGATGCTTTTAAAACGTATTTCTGAATATCCTTCTAGTAACTATAACTGATTAATTAACAGTACCGTCTTAGCTTTTTTAATTAGATTGTAAATAATTTTTTAGAATGACTGCCGAATGTTTTGATTTTAAATTTCATCAAGCAATTACGTAATCATATGTGGCAGTTTCCATTTAAAATAGTGGATATTATCGCAGTTAAATAAAAAGCCAAATTATGTAGCAACCCATATAGTAATGACAAAAATGTACAAAACGTAAGTAAAAGTTTAGGCCAGCACAAAACGCTTTGTAAATAAGCTAATAAAAAATTAGTTTGTAAAAATACCAAGATTTTTATTTTAATTTTTTGCTGTTAAAATTTTATTTTCAGTTACAAATCCGCTCTTTATTGGTACACGGATACCTTAGACACGATTTTTTTTTCGTTTTGTGATATAAAGGGTTTTCCATTAAGCATAGCGGAGAATTTCGATGTTTTGAAAAACAGAATTTTTTCTCGCCCTGTATGAGTGCCAAAAAGTTTTGCGGCCTACTAACTACGAAAAAATTTGGACCAAGAAAGGTGGAACGACGCAAACAGTAGAGGGCTAGCACGCCTGGTTTAGAAGTTGTAGGCATTTAAAATCGGTCACTCTCAGCTGGGACACCTTGTATTAAAAATGAAAAATTTAATGGATTTCTACAACTCTGACCCTTATAATTAAATGTTTCAACAAACCGACCAGAAACGGAAACATTAACCTTTTCTAAGATGTCGACCAAAAGCCAGCAGGTACAATCCCGACTTTTTGTTTTTAGACCGTACCCATATCCCCATTTCACTTAAAAAAAATCTTGAGAAATATTGTTTTAAGTCTAAATACAGCAAATACACTACTAATAGTTAATAGTTGTTCTCATCTGGCAGTTCCGGTTCAAATGACATGTGTCAAAATATTTTTTTTTAACTGAAATTTTCAAACTTTGTCTTTAAATGCTGTTTTTTATTACTTACAGAAGATTAAAATATGTCTACTATTCATATATTAATATAAATGTCTCAAGAGGGTTAATATTTATTTACGCTTAAATATGTAATTTCTCTGCCAGATACAACCCAGTTCGACTATACAAGTTTAATTTATCTGAATTGTTAGTTTAATTAGCCGTATTTTTAAAATGTATTTTAAGATATATCTACAAACAAATTAAAATTTATTAAATATAAAATTTGGATAGTTATTAATTTACAGTTATGCTTACCCACTTATTTAGTAATAATTATTACATATTATTATTAAGTTTTAAAGAAATTTCAATTCTAAATTTATTTATAACAAGTTGTAACAATAATAATAATTATTAAAATACCAACGTTTCAAGTAACCTCTATAATCACAGTAGATATACGCATCTGCATTAATATGGATATGGTGCGCCGATCGATACCCGTATATACGGGGAAAAACCAACAACTAGAACACAAGGACAAAGTGCCTGGACGTGACGTCATCGGTCGTAGGTAAAGGTATGCGCAAACAAGGCATACGCTAGTACTGTTTTTAAGCAAGATCTTTACTTTAGAATTGATTATTGGAAACAAATAAAACAGTAATTAAGAGTTTATTCAATTTTCAATACACTAATAAGAGAGATATTGTGATGAAAAACAGCCATATATAAGAAAGATGCATATATAACTAATTTAGGCGAGTATTTATGTTATATTCAAATGGAAACAGTATAAACTAAAGTTTTAAGACAAGTTCCAAATTTATAGTTAGAAAACGTTTATTGTCTAGGTAGCCTACTTATTAAGATTTAAATATTTTTATTATCAAGTTTATTGGTTATAGTATAAGTATATAGTACCTCAAAGGCATGATAAAAATCTCAGTAAAAAAACACTGAAATAAATATATTTTTAAGCATCCTCCGACAGCAAAAGTTAATTAACCCAATAAATTATAATATTGAGAAATATGTTATGCAATTCATCATATGTTGGGTATAAAAATTTATAATATGCATCTATTCATTTATTTTATTTAGAAAACAGTTTACAGATTGGTGTCTATTCTATAATCTACAAGTACAAGTATTCTGGCAATGCAAAATATAAAAACATAATTATGTCGTAAGTAGTATAACATTACATGCAAGTAGAAGCAAAACTGTAAGTAAAAGTAAGTATTAATTAGCGCATCACTTTAAATCAACGTTAAGTTTTCTCTTAACTGAGCGGTTACCCATCCGATCATTTTGCTTGCCACAGTAATTTTTTATAAGTGTATTTGAAATACTACTAAATAATATATTAACAACCGTTTCTACAGAATGCATACTGCATCCTTCAAAATAAATGAAACGTTCTTATTTTAAGAGATATTTAAAGATCAAAGTAGATAGTCTTCTCAAGAACGTCATTCGTAAAAAACCATCCTTCATTAACCCGAAAACACTGAAATAGTATCTTAAATTCTTCAAAACTTGTGAAGTCACTTATTTTTTTATGCTGAATATATTCATGTTTACTTTCTTCAGTTACCTGTTGAAAACGAATTTCATCAAGTTCTTTAGGTTTATCGTTTTTACTTTTTCTGAATGACACCTTTTTTGATAAATATTTGGGATAGTTCGGAAATTTAGTAGGTCGCTAGTTTCCTTTAACCGTGGCAAACTTAATTTAACTGTAACGATCTCACCAGTTGTGAAATTGTCTTAACAAAATCCTCAGTCACGGGGGATAGCACTTAACCATTTTCCGCGTAATTCTTCGACCCTAGGAAACCGAAAAATTCTGGCTTAAGTGTCTCTGGAATTTACCCTCAAATTACCACGGGCCACGGGAACATCCGGTTCCCCCCGGCATGGTTACCGGCGTGAATGGCAGCGTGGACAGTGAAATTCATTTTACACTCTTCACTGTTGGATTTTTAAACCACTAATATTAGCTGCAGACTTGAAAAGTCGTGCACCCACCTAGGATTCGTACCCAGGACCTGCGACACGAACTCCGGTGTAAACCTAAAGCTTTACGCTCTCGGCCACCGGCTCGCCAATAAGTTATAACTAGCTAGTGATGTTTGCGATGATGTTTAATTATGTAATACGCTGTACTCTTTATTGAAATTTTAAATATATTTAGAAAAAAATCGGTACATTTTCTTTGTCTAACTTCCATTATTGTAAATCTTTCCTTTTATTAACTATTTGTTTGGTATCTAAGGTTGCTAAAACGCGGAGATATGTAAACTCTGTTTTTTTTTTCAGAATTACAATAATTTTGTTGTAGTCTATTATACCACAATTATTTCGTGCATACAATTTAAAATTAATGTATCAAGTAGTTTTTTAGACTTTATTTTGAAATATTTTATTAGACCGCCATTTTGTTCTACATCTTCCCAAAAATATCTTTAATTAAAAAGAAAACAGATCCTGGTATTAAAAAAGACTTGACCAGTCTGGCAACGCTGCTGCGAAGAGAACTCGGCGGGAACAAAATTCAAAGATAACCGTCGGTCATTTATTGGCCGACGAGGGAGTTTATCAAAAACTCGTTAACCGTTCACCTACGGAACATGACGTCAGAGCAATTTTAGAAGTAGGCACTTTGCCCTTGTGTTCTAGGAGTTGTTCGAAAAACGATGCTCGCTTCAGACAAGTCACGGATCTTAAAGTTTCTTAGAATTTTGTCGGTGAGCGTTGGAATCGCGTATATCAAATGGACCGACATTTTTATACGGCGTTTATGACATACAAGTACAGATGTGTCGTTCACGACTGATCCGGATCTTTATATTGATCCACGGGAGCCGGGTCTTGAAAACATTGCGAGCCGGATCACGGATCTTTGAAATAGAGACAAAGCAAAATGAAGCATCCAGGTGCATTTGCCTATGGTTCAGTCAGTTCTTCGGTTCGTTCAATGCATCATCATTGTTTGTAGATCTCGAGTCGGGAGCTGAACCGCGGAGCCGACGACCGATATAACGCGGTTTTTTAACCGGTATGATTGATAAAAAGAGCAGGATGATGGGGTGGATGGGTCGGTCGGTCATTAGCTTATTAAATGCTGATTGCCATGAAATATGAATTTCTGGGTTCGATGTATTTGGTCCGAAACTTCACTGGCCCGAACAGGCAATGTCCCGAAACTTGGATTTACCTCAATGATTTAGAACAGACACTGGCCCGCACAGTCGAAATTCCGAAAATTCGGTCACTTGACTGTAAATGCACTAAAAAGGGCAAATCCCGAAAGAAGGACGCCTGTATGCACGCTCATGAGGGCGTTGTGGTCGAGATCCTCCTGTCGTTGTTGCCAAACTGCCTTATTGTTTGGACAAACCCAGATATGACTTTATTTATTTTATTACATAATCAATCAAATATCATGTCATGATGGTTAATGTTGATATTACTTATTAGTTGATCATCTCACGGTTTTCTTGCTCAACATTTACTATTCGTTAAGAAATCATGGTTCTTGGGATTAGACCGTGTCAAAATGGAATCACTTTCCGACGTTTCGCCTTCGATTGCACGAGGCATTTTCAGGGATATTCACTTCACGAGATCGGAATACTGAATTCAGTGCCAGCTTTCGTTCTATATTTACTATTCGTTTATTTTGAATGCGATAAAATGTTTTCTTGGTTATGAGATTTATATTATCGTAATAATAACAGAGTTTTTATTGAAGAACATTTTAAACTTCCAACACTTAAAAAAGATCTTAATAAGGTCTGTAATGAATTTTTTTTGACGTTTATTAGTTAATCACTGGACTTTTTTTAATTCATGTATCTATTTAACAGTACCGATTACTTGACAGTGAAAAAGTGCATTGTGGCAAAAGCAACTTACAAATAAGAGTTTTACAACAACAATATTTTGCCAAATACGTTTATTAAAAATTACATCAAACATTGCTGATTAAGAAATAAGTTTTAGGGAACACTATTCCAGAGTCCAGGCCTTATTAAATTATGCATTAGAATCCATTTACGACCGATTTTGGTAAAAGAAAGTGACCTATCAGCCACAGAAAAAAAAGGTGCTTTATATTTACTGTGATTTAGCATTGCAGAGCATAATTAAAAACACTAATCTTTATCAATTTTGAGCCGGTATTAAGAAACACTCTCCTCTCATTACGAAAGACCTATTAAAGTGTTAATTTAATTTTCCGGTTGTATCTATGAAAACAAGGAAATAGAGAAATAGATTAAAAGTAGATTTTGATAAAATATTAGCCAGCACTTGGTATTTATGACATATATAATTGACAAAATTTAGAAATAATATAATAATTCCACAATATTCTAGTTCAGTAACTTATAATTCTCTTTATCATTTTGGAAAATGTCTATATAATAAAATACCTGATCATACAAAGCAAAGCCCAATAACAAAAATCAATTCCAAATTAAAACATTTTCTTACTGATTCTGCACATTACTTTATAACTGAATTCACAGAAAAGACACATATATTTAACTCAAATGTAGGTAGTGATTAAGGGAAAACTATTGGTGCGGTACTTTATTTATACAGGTTAGTATTAGTTTTTTTTTTATATGCTAGTATTAGTATTAGTCTAAGAAAATTAGTGTATTGCACAGCTGTTATGCTTTTCAATAAATGTTTCATTCATTCATTATCAAATTAGGTTTTTCATTTAAGTGGGCGATAGTTTTACTAGTATCAGAGAATTATTGTTATTAAATTTTATATTGTACTTTTTTATATCTATAGGTAGGAGTCCACCGTTTGATAAAACTTGTAGAAACGTCTGCATATACTGAAAGGTTGAGAAATGTTGGTGTATGCCAACATGCTCCAACAATTTTACATATTGTAGAATCATTTTGGACAGCCTAGAGATTTATGGTTCACTGCCAAAAATATCAAAAAAACGAAATAGAAATACATTAAAAGCTTTAATTCGTGAATAATTACCTATGCGAGTGAATTGTATTGGATCTCATTATTTCATTCAAAAAAAAAAAGGTTAAGCATTGTGGTATTATAAATCTTATGGTATCTGCGAGACTTAATAACGGATTTCTAATGTCTATTTAGCTTCCTCCAGGTAGAAGTTTAAATATTCCACCTTGTTTAAGAACTGCAATGTTTGCACCACAAGTTATTTAAACTAGAATTATTTCAAAGGCAAGAATTCATGTATAACATGCTATTAGATGCATCAAGTGCACAAAATTCTAAATCTGAGATCAAAGTCAAGTTTGTACAACTCTTTAAGTTTATGGAAGTTGTTTACAAGACTTTACTTTTGTAAACAACTTCCACGAACCTAAAAAGTCGTACAAACTAAGATAGCTTAAACTAAGCATATAGACTTAAAATTGACATCACAATAATTATATAAAGCTAAAAAAAATATGTAAATGGTTAAAATTACAGTAATGTAGTAACAAATTGGACATCACAAAATAAATCGGCTAAAATTACTAATATAACAATAAATTGGACAGTCACAAGTGGTTGTCATAAAATTTCTGCAAACTGTAAAATGATTTTGCTATTAAAGTTTTAAAAAACTTCTGAATAATTTAATGCTTGTTATTTGTTTTGTATCTAGTGGAAGGTTACTCTCTTTTGCAAAATAGAAACTGAATTAAACCGATACTGAGAGCAAAATCCCAGAATACCATCTCAATTTGGTTCCAACCAAATTGAAGTAAGCATTTCTAGCCATGTCACTTCCCAGCTCTTTCGAAATTATGTGAACTGCGTAGCAGTTCCAGATACCTTCTAATTTAAACCACATGCTTCCATTAAATATGAAGCATGTGCAGAATGATTTAATTTAAAGTTTCCACTAATATGCGAAGTTGAAGATTTGTATAGCAGTGGAGATGAATTCCGCGATTAAAAACAAAACGAATAGATCTAAATGTATGGAAAATAGTATGTATGTATGTATTATATATTTATTATTCTCTTATTTCAATAATTTTTTTTGCTTTTTAATATTATATTAGTTTCTTTTCCATTGTTTGACGTGTGCATATGTATATATTTGAGTATATGCCAGTTAGTCTGTTAATAAAAGTCTGATAAAAAAGTAGGTATTGTTTCATTTTTTAAAAAAATTTGCCTTGAACAAGAAAGAAATAGGGTTTTACAAAAATAAGAAACCTATTTCCCTTTTTAATTTACCCAAAAAATCCAAATCCATTCGAACCTATGTATATACATCAATTACTCCGGGATGATTTAAACTATTTGGACGAAATCTGCAGGGAATATTCAGTATATTGGTGTAGTTTCATAGCAAGCATACTGGAAAAATTCAATGCTAAATATTCATGAATTGTATTCTATCCCTAACATATACGAGGCTTTGTATTGCTTTTCGAATAACTTCTTTTATTGTCTAAATTTGATGTGCCCTATAAGGAAAGTAAAATTTGAAACTCATTTAGGAGATACCAAGTGGCTACTTCCAAAATCATTACAGAGAGCTGATACATACCAACAATTTTTTTAAATTAGAATTACTTAATTTACAACTTCCATTAATATGTCAAGTTCAACTGAAGGTAAATTCAGTGATCGATAGAATGTTTATAAATAAAATAGAACCCATAACAAAAAAGCACTAAAAATTAAAAAATAATATTTTATTCCTTATTGAAAATTTAATTTTATGAAGGAAACTAATTCCTGATTACTTAATCAAAAACAGACATTTATATATTGAGTGTCTACATATTTACCACATTAAATAGGTCTTTTATTGCTTTTCTTATTTCATCCTTATTAGTTCTATTTACACAAATTGGTCAAACCATCGCGGAGTAATCGATGAACGTACATAAAAAAATACATGTGGTCAAATTGATAACTTCCTTCTTTTTTGAAGTTGGTTTAAAAGACGAATCAAACTAAATGTATAGATAATATGCTATATATTTAGTATTCTTCTATTTTGATAAAATTCTTTTATCTTTTTAATATTATATTAGTCTCTGTTTGACTTGTTCATTTAAGTATAGGTCAATTAGTCTGTTAATTAACGACTTCAAAAAAGAAAGAGGTTATCAATATAACACCGTATTTTTTATGTATGTACACGATTACTCCTCGATGCTTTGACCAATTTGAATGAAATTTTCAGGGCATATTCAGGATATTGCTTGAGTGGTCCCATAGCAATATTAGAATATCTTAAAAATGACGCCGTTTTTAATAGGTATCTATGTTTTAGGTGTTTAAGCTAGAGCCGGAGACAGTATACCGGGTAACAACGAAAAATTGGCAAGGCGTCAATCAGCTGGTTTTAATATTTGGATCAAAGATATAGGTCCTTAAAATTAGAACCCATATATTCCGCGCAAAAACAATTATTGCATTATGCTTCCGGTGTAACTGAAAGTACCTAGGTCAAGAATTTTAAAGGGAACCCTTTAAAATTAATATTAATATATTTTTACGTCTTTCGATAGCGCGAAAAATTCCTCTTTTAATGACAAAATGGCGGCGGAAGAGATATTGTTTCTAAAATAAATATAGCGGTACTGTGTCGTCACCGATCGAGTTTTCGTCAAGCAACCTAATGAAAAGGCAAACGGTTGATAAAACATGCAAAAATTTCGATTCATCTCCTATTTTGATACGTTTTAGTTGTTCTTTCGAATGACATTTTGATTTTTATCGAAAATTTTAAATAGGTATCGATATATTTTTTAAATTAACATTAAAGTGTAAATCAGTATCTAAAATAAAATGATAAATGCCTGACACACTACACCTTTAGTTTTTATTTCCAAGCACAAACTGAAATCATTCAGAGATATCTTTTTCAGTATAAACAAATACCAACTTTTACATAAATATTTAAACCTTTTTTAGCACGATTGCTATTTTCACATTTCTCGGAACTATTTTATACATGAGAGCATCAAATTGACATTGACATACTGCTTATCGATATCTATGGCGAATGCAGTATAAATACCAGACAAGCGAAGGAGTTATATCAAGAATGATTTCCAAGGCGTGACGCTCCTTCGAGAAACTATTTTCCATGGTTAGTTTAACACATAAAAAATTAAAATAAAATAATGCAGATGAAAATGCTAATGCCTTCATAGTAAGCGGAGAAGTTGAGACAAATATTTTAGCTTATATTGAATATGATCGAACTGCTTCCGTTCAAGTGTTGGAATACCAGTGTAATACCTCTCCTGAAAGTGCTAGACAAATTTTAAAGAAGCACGGTTTTAAGTGTTATTATCACTTATACGAAAATTACTTTGAGAGGCGCTTAAATTATTGTAATTGGTTTTTGGGAAATTTTTATGTTAATAGAGTATTCCACCATCAAATACTCTCCACAGATGAATCTAGATTTACCAATCTCGGTATGTTCAACAGACAAAACACTCACTATTGGGCTTGAGAAAATTAACGACTGGTAAGAGGTGTTTTTCAAGAGCGTTTCGGAGTGAATGTTTGGTTAGGTGTGGTAAGACTGAACGTCAGACTATTGAATGGTGGAATGTATTTGGCATTTCTTCAAAACCAAATTAAAAATTTTTTGGAAAACTTGCATTTAGATGTGAATGATGGAATGATGTTCCAACAAGATAGCGCTCCCGCTCATAATTCAAAATCTGTAACAATGAACGATTCCCCCAGAATTGGTTGGGTACTATATGATTCAATTCGATGGCCAGCCAGTGGATTTCTCTATATGAGGTTTTCTCAAAGATAAAGTGTACATATCTCCTCCCTCATCTTTAGAGGTCCTAGAAAATCGAATAAGACAATTAAACTGTTGATATGATTTTGGAAGAGCATCTAAGAAACTTACAAAAAATATCAGAATTCAGTTGTGTCAGCAACAAGGCGGTCAGCAGTTAGAATAACTGACTGAATGAGTTTTTTTAAATCCTAGTTTATTTATTGTATATATTGGAAATAAAAAAACTGTTTAAAATTAAATAAACAAAACCACAATTGTTAAAAAAACCTTCAATGATATTTATGATTTTTTCCTTGGAAATAAAATCAAAAAGTGTAGTGGGTCAGGCATTTATCTATAGATTTTGACTTATAATTTAATGTTAGTTTAAAAAAATTCCCATTTTCTATTTAAAATTTTCGATAAAATTCAAGAGGAAGAATGTCATTTGAAAGAACTCCTAAACGCGTATCCTAATACGAGATGAATCGAAATTTTTGAATGTTTCCACACAAAATAATCAAAGTGCTTCGTTTATTTGCCGTTTTATTAAGTTGCTTGACGAAAATTCGATCGATGACGTACAAAGCCGCCATATTGATTTTTGAAAAGAAATGTCTACTTGTGATAAGTCATTGAAAAGGGAATTTTTCGTGCTATCGAATGACGTAAAAATATATACAGAGTTCCCTTTAAAATTCTCGACCTAGGTCTACTTCCGGTTACACTGGAAACGATAATAAATTATTTTTCCACGGAACGTATGTGTCCTAAGGACCTACATCTTTGATCCAAATTTCAAAACTGCTTCTTCTTAAAAAGCAGCTGAATGAGGTTTTGGCCAATATTTCGTTGTCACCCGGTATATACGTTCACCATATCAACATTGAAAATTTGATTCATGTATAAAAACTTCACTACTCTAGTAGAAATACTCATCTTTAATTGCTAGTATGTTATAATTTCTATACAAAGTAGCAGTTTTGGATATTGCCTACCCAAAGGATACGAATTTTTTAAAGCTTTATTTTGAAGGGGTTCTAATAACTTCAACAAAGATTTTCAGGCCAAGTCCCATATCAGTGTCAGGTAGGACAAGTGGGACTGTGTCATTGAAAAATAAAACTAATCTCAGAAATTGCTTGGGAACTACATAGTTTAACCTCTTCATGATGCCAGTAGGAGCTACTATAGGAATCAACTGGCATTTAAATGGTAGTAAAACCAATTATATTATTTTTTTTATTTACAATACGAATTTTCAAACTTTGATCTTACATTAAATGGCGTTGTTTGGTACATAATACTAAATTTCTGTGTTTGATGTCGGAATCCCAACTAAACCCGACTTACTATGCGATTAATAATCTAACAAATATATTTTAACCAAAAGAGCTATTAAATATATACTATTCGCTGGCCTACAGTCATCTCAGCTACTGTATCCTATATTGCAGTCAATCAAAAGAATCGATGAGAATTTTCATTCAGCAAAAGCGCGTTCGGAGGAAGATATTTTCTATGAGCCCATTAAAATCTTATAAATAAATATTTCAACAATTTAAATTCTGATTCAACTAAATATATTAATACTGAAAGCTGTGGTATTTGTGAAGATACCCAGAAGGATTCCCTACTGCCTCTTCTGTTCGTGTAAGGCTAGGGTTGCCATATTTTGAAACTTGAAATAACGTACATGTGTCGCTATCCGGCGCATTCGCCATTTGTTAAATAGCGATCTAATCAAGTTTAGACAATATTTTACTAATAAAATTCATTGCAATCTTCAAAAATCTAAAATAATAATTAATATTTAGGAATCAAGACTGGTAGCTAAAATAATACAAAAGTCTTACTGAAGATTCTTTATGGATGTAGAAAAATAGTGTATATTACTTGTGTGAAAAAGTCATTTTAAACTAGAAAGATTTTTGCATTCAGCTAATACCTGCTAATCTGAAAACTTGCTTTCAGGACTTATCTAATATACTATAAGACTACTCTAAAGAGTAATTCTATATAATCACATTTCCACATTTCTAATTTATAAATTAACTTTGTCGCTTAGGTAAATTGATGAGACGGACCTGAATTTACAACCTCTGAGAACGCAGACACAGCACAGCATATTATATTTGAGTAACTGACTAAAAAAATTGTGTTTTTTTTAAATAATTAAAAACTTAACTGATTTTTTCATGACTCCAGATAAAATTACTTTAAACATTTTATTATAATATTTTAATTTTAAGTAACAAAAATGAAAAGTTGTAAGAGCTATGCCAAAAAAAAAACAGGTATCATCTTACAGTTATTTCTACTTAAAAATGCGACTCGGCGATAATGTGTAAGAGCCCAAGAAAAACTGTGGATGTCTTTTTTTAAGCATCAGTTATTTTGCCGCCCTATTATTGAATGTATTTAAAAGGGGAATAGGCAAAACTGAATGAATGGGTTATGGGTAAGTGCAGATTGAAAACTGCAGGGGGGCCAAAATATGTAGTTACGCCACTGCTTATAATCATTTAGAAATAACATGACCACCAGTTTTATTAAGGTGCCATTCAAATAAAAGAATAAGGTGTTCATGTCAAAATTATACAGGTATATTTTTTAATCAACATGATAAAATATCATTTAATGACATTCTACTGGTGGTCATGATATTTATAATATGATTTTGTGCCCTATATATGCGTGTTTTAATTCCAGGTGTACATCCGTTCACTACTGTCGTTTTGAAAAGAACAGTTTTGCTAACGTTTCGCCAAAATCACATTTGGCATTTTCGAAGCTTTCTTTCTCGCGTCCGAATAGAGACTGAAATGTTAGTGACTCTTTTATACCCCCACCCGGGGTCGAAGGTTATATCTGAGCGGCCATCGACCAAAGTCAAAAAATAGCTTTATAAAGCCGTATACTTATATTTAATATTCTAAATTATTACAAAAATATATATATATATATATATATATATATATATATATATATATATATATATATATATTACCAGTAACAAGCTGCTAATATTTCAATAATAAGAATATATCAACTTTTTACATTCAGTATAAATCTATATACTTATGTTACTGATATCTTCCATAACTCACAAAGAAAAAAATATATATATAAATAACTAAAACAGGTCAAAATGTTTAAAAACCACAAAGTACGCAAATAAAACACAAACTACAAATACTCACACTAACAGATGCAAAACAAAATGGGGATCGTTTTCTAATGTAGTCTCTCATTAAAGTATTCCTTCAATGTATAATAAGCTTTTTTAGTAAAAATGTTTTGACTTCATTTCTAAATGTTTTCCCTTGATGGAGCATTCTTAACCTAAGGGGCAGATGATTAAACATTTTTTTGCCACCATACATAAAAGAACATTTTATTTGTTCTGATTTAGGAATAGGTAAGTTAGGCAAATATGAGAAGCGCATATTATAATGACTTAGTTCCAACAATTCATTCTCATACTTTTTATGAACTAAACACACAGTTTCTAAAATAATATACATTATACAATAATAAAAACAACAAAGAGATAAGATCCTATGTTCTACAAACAAAAGTCGACAGGAATCACGAACTCTTGCACCACACATATACCTAATAGCTCGCTTCTGCAACAGAAACACAGAGTTAAATAAATAGTTTGAGCATGAGCCCCAGAAACAAATGTCAGCTCTATGATGGGACTCAATCAAGACAAAATATGAATTTCGAGCTATAGATGGATTTAAGTTATTCGAGATAACTCGGAGTGCGTAACAACCGGTAGCAATTTTATTACGTAAGTTATTAATATGAGTCTCAAATTTCAATGATTCCCCAAAAACTTAACACAAGAAGGCATTGTAATAGATTCGTTCTGTAGGCGAATACCATCTATGTGACATTTAAAATTTAGAAGATTAGTTTTTGAAACATTGAAAGACAAAAAAATTGCATCACACCATTGCTTTATTTTATACATGTCATCGTTTATGACCCACTTTAGCCTTTCTGGATTTGTATCATTCCAAAGAATGGTGGTATCATCTGCAAAGAGAGTAAATCTTTCCGATATATCAAGATGAGGAAGGTCATTCACATAAATTAGAAACAATAATGGACCGAGAACTGATCCTTGAAGAACTCCGCAATCTAAACGACATTCGGTTTCATTTGTGTTTTTAAATGTGACACTCTGAGTCCGATTCGCCAAGTAGGAGCGAAACCATTCCAGGGAGTTCCCCCTGAACCCATAGCTTGCCAGCTTCTGCAACAGTATCTCGTGATTGACGCAATCGAATGCCTTCGACAAGTCACAGAAGACGGCAGCAGCAACCTCTCTAGAGTTCAAGTGGATGTATAGATGTTCAAGGAACCCAAAAGTGGCATCGCACTGTTTTTTGATGTTTGAAATCCAAACTGATGAAGGCTGAGCATTTTGTGCTTATTTAAGAAAAAGACCATCCTCACCTTAACGAATTTTTCCACTATCTTCGCCAGTGTAGGTAACAGAACAATAATGGGTCTAAAATTTGTGGGTTCGTCGCGGTCACCACCCTTATAAAGGGGGACAATTAATGCCTTTTTCAGGCAATGTGGAAAACTACCCTAAACTTTCAAGACCCGTCTCCGGTAATGCTTTAAAGATCCGCAAGGACACCTTTTCCCAGCCGGCTGCGTTTTTATTTCTAATTTGAGCAAAAATGGTTTTAATTTCTGTTGCAGTAACTGCAGCAAAAAAGAATGTTTCGGACACTGACACATGACCCAAGTACTTTCTAAAATTATCATTTGATGATAAATTTGTTGCTAATTTACCAGCAATCCTACAGTAAAATGTGTTAAGATCGTCAGCAGATAAACTGCTCGAAACAGGAACATTTTTATTTTTTTCACGCAAGTCATTTACAATCTTCCAAGATTCCTTTGATTTATTAGTAGAAGTGTTAATTCTTTTTTGAAAATACATTTTTTTGATAGGTGTTTCTATAGATTTTTCGGTAGTTATTATAGTAGTTTATGAAAGTGGGATTATGAAAAGAAAATTTTCTTATGTAATGCAAACAACGCCTATTTTTTCCAGAAATTTTCAACCCTTTGCTATACCAAGGACTCTTTGTCTTATACTTTAAATTAACAATAGCGAATGTTTTATTGAATTTGTTATATAGGAGATCTTGAAAAATTTGTAGTGGATCATCAGTTGCCAAAACAAGTGTCCAATTCATTTGATTACATAACATAATGAAGTTTTAAAATTTTTCTTTGTGTACAATCGTCCAGGCTTTACAAATTTTTGTTTATAATTACTATTTAATGAGTATTGAAAACCAATAGCCTCATGGTCAGATAAACCTGCGTTTATAACCAAACATTTTACATCATCTTTACAAAAATTACTACATACATAATCTAAAATAGTAGAAGAGTAGGCTGAAAAACGAGTTGGATGGGCAACATGCATTGAAAGGTTAAAGAAATTAAAAAGATTTTGTAATAATTGGGTGTTACGACTAGATTCCAAAAAATTTATATTAAAATCATCCGTCAATACTAAGGAAGTATTTAAAGATATCTGCTAAGAGTAATTCTAATCTATCAAGGAATACTGTTGTGTTAATTGTCGGCGTTCTATAAATTCCCAAGATATAAATATTAATTTTAGGGCTATAAGCAATTGAGAATTCAAAGATTTTTTCTTCTAATAGGTAGTCAAACTTGTCAATATTGATAAAGGTAAATTCTTTTAAGAATTCTTCGTGTATCATTATTAATGTTCCTCCATGTTGAATACTAGTTCGAGAGTATTTAGATACTAGGACATAACTAGGTATAAACAGAGGCTCATCTCGTTTCAGCCAATGCTCAGTTAAAATTACAATCTTAGGAAAAGAGATCGATTCTAAAAACAATAACAATTAATCACATTTTGCCCTAACTGACTGAATATTTATTAATACTAAGGACAAAGTTTTGTTGCTGGAGTCTGGTCTAAAAACCTTGGTTTAATTAGAGGTTTTGGATGCAGATCGTCTGAAGGACACTCACTATTTGACAGGAATGTATTCACACTTATATCCTCGTTCATGTCTATCAAGGGCACTGATTTTATTACAAGCTTTGTTAAGGTACGATAATTTTTAATATAAAAACATAACAACTTGCAAATTGTACTTACACTATGTCTATAACCAAATTCACCAAAAGTATCTGTAATAATCCGAACCGACATATTTTTGCGTGCTCAGTATGACCATATCGCCATATAATAAAAATGTCATCAACATAACGAATCCATCACTTGAGCTTCAAACTTGCTTTCTCGAAGCGCGACTATTAGCGTACAACGACTTGATATCTAAGCGTGCTATGATATCGTCTTTTTCAAGAACGATATCTCGTATAATTGGAGTGAAATGCTCTGAGTTTTTGACAAATGAATCGGCTTTTTCGACCGCTGGTTGCATAATATTTCAGCACGATATTTTCCAGTTTTTGTAGCGGCGAATTAACAGCACTAACGAATAGGTCTGATGGGTGCCCCTTTTCAGAACGACAGTTATATATATATATATATATATATATATATATTATATATATATATATATATATTTATATATATATATATATATATATATATATATATATATATATATATATATATATATATATGTAGAAAATATGTTTTTTTAATGTATTTAAATATAGGTTATTCCATTAAAAAAAAGCAACAAATTCTTTAGAAAAAATATAGCAAATTGCTCCCTTGAATTCTTAAAAAATGCTGAAAAAGGGGGTGTTCACTTTAGGCTGGATGACCCTCTACCTCACTGCAGGATTGGATCTTTCAAAAAAGCGCACACATTGGCTTACCACAAGCATACCACAGGGTGGAGTGGGAACGTAATATCCACAGCGAAACGATTTTTTTATAGCCTCGAAAGCCCCGTTTTGCACCCTTGTTAAGTAAAGATGGTAAAGATGCATATTCATGTAAATTTTGTAACTGATATCTGAATATGTGCAACAGTGTTGGAGCATACAATTTTGGTGTACGTAAATATCAGAGTTTAATTGGTTGCGTAATAAATGTAAGTTGATTTATAGTACGTCGCACGGATTTGAAGCCCCGACGAAAGGAGAGGTTTGTCAAAAGGAGGCCGTTTCAATGGATATGTAGAGTTTTAGCCAATCACCAATGAGTAATGCACCGTTTCCATGGATACTTGTATTCTTGTCATAGCCTCAGATTCGTGCACCAAACTTTAGATTTGACGTACGTCTTAACTCCGTTTTTGCACCAAACTCTCCGGCAATAACACGCTGTTTTTTTCTTTTCAGGGTATAATTAAATAGTTAACAAACCTTGTTTTTTTTTATTCAGATTTAAATATATTTTTTCAACTGATACCGAAATATAATCAACATCTAATGGTAAAGCTGAAACAATTACATCGATTATACAAACGCTCTACGATGATTTTTTGGCAAGATTACTGTGTATTGTGAAGCGTCTTTTAGAATTAAGAGTGCAGCAAAAAGTAAAAATCACTACGCCGCTTTGAGCATGTTTGCCATTCTTCAGACTCTTGTCACTCCGAACGTTAAAAGAAACTCTCGATTGGTGATCGTTTTGGGTGTCCATGCACTTCGTGCTTTTGGCGCACAACTCGTTCAGTATAAACTTTGTATTGGTTAGAGATAATGTATGTCCTGTTTTATTGTAGGACCAAGTAAATCTTACGATATTCGTTTTTAAATTGATGAAGCAGGCAGTTAAAAAAACGCTGCAAGTGTACTCTTTTTGTGGCATCGGTGCGACCGGTGTTATGTAACATAACGCTAAAATAAGGTTAACGAATAACGCGTTATTTTTTAAGTAATGATGCATATTTTCTGTTTTCAAATAATATCAGGTGTGATATAATTATGATAGACATATGCCGCTCTCTTTCTAACAAAGCTATAAAATAAATAAATTTCTTATACCTTACTTTATTACTGTTTTATTACACTTATTGTAATCATTAATTATTCTACAGACATTATAATACATTAGCATATATATTTAGCTCCTTGACGTAAAAAATT
Source organism: Kuschelorhynchus macadamiae (assembly GCA_030620095.1). Taxonomy (NCBI): domain Eukaryota; kingdom Metazoa; phylum Arthropoda; class Insecta; order Coleoptera; family Curculionidae; genus Kuschelorhynchus; species Kuschelorhynchus macadamiae. The sequence continues at coordinate 301,853 of JAUTXW010001699.1, read as the reverse complement.
ATATATAGTCTTAGATTTATTTTATATCATGCACTTAAATCCTATTCATTGCACAAAAGTTTTTAAATCAATGCGGTTACTGGCATACATGAAAAAAAAAGGGGGAGCACAGAGTTAGCTCTCCCAACAAGACGTGTTTTTTGTATCTGAATTTTACAACATTTTGAATACCTACGGTAGAAGTTATACCCAATAATTAAACCTCTGCCTCTCCCCCCCTTGCAATTTTTTTTCTAGTTATGCCAGTGATTGTGATACTATAAAGGATTTACCATTTCAACAAATTATTTTTCTTTCCTAGAAGCTAAGTGAAAAAAACGTCGAAACTTGTTTTAAAAAACTATACAAGTTTCTTTGACAAAAGAAAATATTTAAACATGGATAGCATCTGCTTAAAGAAGCTTAATATATTAAGCAAGAAATCCAATAAAAAAACTCTACCTCACAACGCAAAACCTCCTGATCAAAAGCTATAAAAGCACTGCATGACCAATCTCAAAAAGGGCCCCTTAATTATAAAATATTATAGTACCACAGAAAAATCTAACGCAACAGAAGTTCGGAGGCACTTAGTCACGAGTTTGTTCGACAAAATGACACTAGATAGTGCCACGCTAAGCCAGAAACGTTTGATTAAATTTGCTGATTCGCTGGCGGTCAATGACCTTTCTTTTGAGCGCCGTTGCCGATGGGATCATTGCGATTGTTTAGAGAAATGGCCTGAATCTGAATAGAACGTGGCGACTTCTACTCGTGCGAATTCCCGCGGAAACACCAGATCGTGGATCTAGGAAATTTATTTTTAGAAATATATTAGTCGTTGAGTATTGCAGTTATTAAACGAGAGGTCGGTAAAATTTTTTTTTCAAATATATTATTTTGGTTTTAATTGTTAAAATGGCAGCAAATCGTTGCATATACTTTAACTGCGATACCAAGAGCTGAAAAGTTCCGAATATTCACATTTTCTCATAAAAATGTATATCTTTATAGACAATGGTTGATAAATTTAATCCAATAACTCTAAATAAATAAATTTTTAAAATTCATATTGAAAATATTAAACCTCTTCTTTTAGAGCCTGTATATCTGTGCGTGTAAACGATTGTTGGTGTTTCTGGTTACCTATCTGCCAAACAGAAAACATGTTATTGTGAAAATATGCAAAAATAATTTTGTGTCTAAATTGTATTGACCTTCTTGATGTGTTCTACTAGAATTTTGTTTAAAGTAGAAAACAAAATACAAAAAGTAGCGTATTTTCCGAAATCTTGAACAACTATTCCGCTGGCTAATACCAGATCAGCATTGAATTACACTGTTTCTGTAATTCCATATGTGCCTTTGCCCTACGGGGGGCTCGCTAGTCTATGGCGGCCTGATAAGCTCTAAAAAGAGCGAAATCATGATTGTTGTTTGACTGAAATGGATCATTGCGCCTGCGGCATTGCAGGACATGTTCCAGACAGAGATCATGGTATCCTTGTTGTAACGTTGGTGTGACGGAAACAAGAATATATTAACAATATTTCTCCCAACGAAAGTGTAAGGAATCAACAGTGTAATTCAATGCCGGTCGTGGTATTAGCTGGCCGAGTAGTTGTTTCCGTAATTCCATTTGTGCCTTTGCCCTACACGGGGCTCGCTAGTCTATGGCGGTCTGAAGAGCTCTAAAAAGATCGCGTTTGACTGAAATGATATCTCCTTGTTTTAAAGTCGGTGTGGCGGAAACAAGAATATATTAACAATATTTCTCCCAACAAAAGTCAGGAATCAACAGTGTAATTCAATGCCGGTCGTGGTATTAGCCAGCGGAGTAGTTATTTCTGTAATTCCATTTGTATCGAACTGACTGTTATTTATTTAAGACCAAATTGCAGGAGCACAAAGGGAGCAGTAACATTTTTAAAATTTTATATAAAAAATAATTTAATAGGGCCATTTCAGTAAATAAAAAAATATATTAGATATTTTAATAACAATGACAATGACGACAGCTGAAGCTAAGGGATCCTTTTCTAATTTAAAACGCATAGACATTTTTGAGAAAGGCTATAGCTGAAGCTCGATTTACTTACTTACAAAAGCTAGAATTCATTCATACATGTTTATCCAACTTTTTATTAAACAGACTTACGTGTTTATAGTTTGTAAGACAATTTTTCGAGACATGTGTGTATCTGTAAGGAGTGCGATTTTTGTTTAACATTTTGGTTTGTTGTGGAGCATTTTAATCAATTAGTTTAATGTAAATAAAAATATATGCGAAAAAGAAAAAATAAATTAGCGAAGGCGCCAGAAAACTCCTTCTTAGGTCACGAGCCGCCACTGTGAGAACCATCCACATCGTATGATATTTAACCAAACGGTTTATAACCATGTCATATACTGTTAAATATGATTTATTAGATTGATTGGGTTTGTGGTGTTCGTGGTATGTTGTACTTGTGATCTCGTAAAATTGTTAAAAAATTTGTGTAGTTCTAATAAAATTACAGCCATCGTTGGAGATTTACAAGGAATCTCGCGATCAAATCGCGGGATATATTGTATTCCTGCAGAAATTGACAATATTTTTTGAAAAACATATGATAACCTAAGAATAGTATAAAAAACAGCGTGAGTACCAGCCAACAACTCCCTTCACTGAAGAGAAAAAATTCAACTAATTTACGGTAAGAGATCAAATTACATACATAATAGATGAATGAAAATTCAGGGAGGCCCAAAAAACCCCCCAAATTTTGTCCAATTTTATAATATTAAAGACGAAAAACCTTATGGAGTTATAATACAATGTACATTAGAAGACAAAAATATTAATAATTACCATCCTATAGCAATAGGAAGAATACCTAAACAATGTAATATTAAGGGGGTTAAAAAAATCAAAAAAGAGTTCTTTTCTTTTCTTTTCTTGAGGCAAATGAATTTCTTAAAAATACTGATTTTACAGCAAAAGGTTATAAACTTATATTCCCAACAGCAATGTATCGTGTCAAGGAATAGGTAGAGCAATTCCGACATTTCTAACAGAAGAAGATATCATCAAGGAGACTGAATCAGCCAGAAAAATCCTATCAGTTAGAAGACTAAATAGGAGAAAAGTGGAAGAAGACAACACCATAACATATGTCCCAACTCAGAGTGTGATCTTCACATTTAGGGGCAAAGAAATACCAGTGGAAATCTACATTGATCGTGCTGTTATAAGAATGAGCCCGTACATCAGACCAGTTGTGCAATGCTTTAACTGCATTTGTTTCGGTCACACTCAAAAACAATGTAAAAGTCGACCCCGATGTGCAAATTGTACTCAGGACCATGAAACAAACCAATGCGAAAATACAATATCTAAATGTTGTTATTGCAACAAGAACCATAAATTCACCAGTAAAGAATGTGAGGAGTATAAAAAACAAAAGAACATGAAAGAACTCATGGCCTTTAAGAACATATCCTACTATGAAGCAATGGAATTATGCCAAACACAACCATTTAAGGGAACTCAACAAGACTTTCCAAAATTATCTCAAAAAGTAGGCACAAATCAAGAGGTCGAGACAATAAGAGCAAGTCAAAGAAATCCGCAATAACGAAATCAGTTACAACCGAAGCACTGCACAACCAACTTCAAGCCAGCCCAAAAGACGGAGAACTCAAGAAGGAGGGTACGACAGGGCAGCACATCAGGCTTGTCTGATAAATGGTGGAAGGCTAGGAAATATTAAGGACAAAAGGAAATTCCAAATTGATTTACTGAAAAAAGCCAGCAACATCGCCTTTTGAAAAAGAACCGAGTCGAGAAGAAATACATAACTTACTAGCACTGGTGCGAGAACTTGTAGGACTTCTAATCTTCGGATCTAATTGACAACTAATCATCAAACGACAATGACAGTATAGATATTGAAAATTAGAATGGCAAACCAATGTCTTTACAAAGAATGCAACAGTCCTCTCCTGGACTTACACACAAAAATAATAATGTTCAATGGAACAAATAAGGATATTACATTGGAATATCCGCAGCTACACTCAGAACAGACTGGACTTTTATGCTGAATGATACAAAACATATGGTCAACAAGAACTACGATATAATCAGAGAAGATAGGGATGACGGCAGAGGAGGAATTGCCATTCTTGTGAAGAACAACATACCCTTCAAACATTCACGAATAAACAAGGGTCCTTTACCTGAAAGAGCCCAGGTGCTAGCCATTCAGATAGGGGAAATTTCCATAGTAAACATATATAATCCTCCAGACATAAGAATACAACATAATTGGTATCTAAACATTCTCAATCAAATTCCGGAGCCATAGATAATTACTGGAGACCTGAATGCCCAAAATCTAGTATGGGGATCAGGAATACTGAATATCAGTGGACGAGAGGTAGAAAACCTCATAGACAATCTCAATATCGCCTTTCTCAATAACGGAAGATCAACCAGAATGGCAACAGTAAACGGGAGAAATAGTGTGACAGACTTAGCAATTGCATTAACAAATATCGCAGCGGACATAACATTTGAAGTGATATTGGATAAAGGATTAAGTGACCATATTCCACTTAAAGTGGTTTTATATACAAAAACGGCCACAAATTAGGTGACATCCCAAACCAATCATATATATAACATAAGAAAAGCAGACTAGGAAAAATACCGAGAAGAACTGACTAATAACCCATCAACACCAGAGACAAACAATTACATAACCTGGCAAACAAATTTACTGGAAGCCGCTGAGAAATCAATACCAAAAAAACAACACAGTAATAACCAGAAAACATACAAAAAACCAAACTGGGAAGATATCAAGAAGCAACAGCCTTTTGTAGACAAAAACTCAAAAATTACAGAGAAAATGCATCAAATGAGAACCTAATTGCAGCGAAAAGGGCAGAGGTCAGAGTAAAGAAAATTTCCAGGGAAAACTCAATAAAAAAAAATTCAAAGAATTTTGCTTCTCGCTGAACCGAACTTCAAGAATAAAAACAGTATGGAATAAGATTAAAAGCTTCCCAAAAGTACAAGAAAACAACCAGATAGCTCCAACATTGACAAGTGAATGGAGACAAGACCTGCTGGACAGACTTACTGAGCCAAGTATCCCCAATGACGTTAGACTAGAGTTTAGAACAAATCAAAGTAACAACTTCACCATAGACGAGTTGGAGATTACCCTGAAGAACAGAAAGGACAGTGCACCAGGTAAAGACTGTATAACATATTCAATGATCAGAGAACTTCCCCAAAAAAACAAAGGAAGACTTAGTGCAAATTTACAACTCACTACTTAGAGGGGGACACATTCCAGAGGAATAGAAACACCAGATCATTCTAACATTCCTGAAACAAGGAAAAAATCCTGAATCGCACGACAGCTACCGACCCATAGCACTGAGCTCATGTGTATATAAAACCTTGGATAGCACAATCAAGAACAGGATTGAACATATAGTGGAGAGTAAAGAAGCACTTCATAATCTGACAATGGGATTCAGAAAAGGCATAGGCACTCATGAATGTACAACTGTATTGGAATGGAGGTATACAACGCATTTGCCAGAGAGGAAAAGGTTGTAGCAGTATTCATAGATTTAAAATCAGCTTATGACAATGTTAACAATGATATCATTGTCACCAAACTAGCTAAGGTTGGAGTTCCACAGGACATGGCAAATCTCATTCACCAGTTAAATAAAAGCAAGAAAATGTACATAAAAAATAACGTAACAGGTGAACTTCTGGGTCCCCAAGAGGCCACCAAAGGTCTTGCACAAGGAGCCCTATCAAGCCCAGTCCTTTTTAATATCTACCTTCACGATCTAAATGAAGCCATAGAAGACCCAAGAATAAAAATTATACAGTACGCCGATGATATAGTAATGTTTATGCCCCATAAGGACCCACACCAGTGCGTCAGAAGCATCAATCAAGCCCTAACAGAGGTAAAAGAAAGGCTTAGTACCCACTACATGATAATTTCTCCTCAAAAATGTAACGCCATGCTGTTCTCTAAAGGAGTAATAAGACAATTTCCTCCAAATCCACATATTAACAATGAGCAAATAATATGGAAAAATAAATGTAGATATCTAGGTGTGACATTTGATACAAACATGAAGTGGACAGAACATATCCAAGACATCGAACTAAAAGCAAAAAAGGGATTAATGCAATGAAGGTGGTAAGCAGAACATGGTGAGGAGCAGACCCAGCCTGCCTTCTAATGATGTACAAGGGACTCGTTAGATCCCATCTAGATTACGGCGTTATCGCTATTGCCAAGAGTAGTAAGAAAAACCTCGAAATATTAGACAGAACCCAAAACACTACATTGAGTTGCACGAGAAGCACCCCAATAAATATCCTACAAGCTGAAATTGGAGAACCCCCCTTAAAACATAGAAGAACCACACTGGCTAACAAATTAATATCAAAACATTGTTCTATTCAAAATAGTCCCATCATGAAAACAGCTATGGAGATACCTAATAAAATAGACTGTGATAACATGGTATGTACAATGCGGGGCTGAATGGAAGAGTAACCCCACCGGAAAAATACAAGAAAATACATATTGTTACAGACACAATAGTGTGAAGGGAGGTATGGGTACAACCCAGATACTGAGGTACGCCACCCGGATAGAAATGGAAAATGGTTGGATCATGGTTGTGTGTCACTCCAAGACCTGATACCAAGTGAAAAACTAACCTGAACCTGAACTGTTAAATATCCTAATGTCCGAAATTTAACGAGTCCAAACGATTAATACTACAACCATGCGATCTGAGTTTTCTGTCTTGCACATTGAGAGATATGTACAATGGCATGGGCTTATGCAACTAGCACAACGCTAATTCCATTACAGCGGGATTTTGTTGTGATTTTTTGTCTATTTTTATTTGTATTGTTTTTTCATTTATTAAAATAAGTAGATAATATATTTTATTTAAATGTGTATTTACTTACGAAAGTGTATATATCTAAATGCAATTAAGTTTTTGAAAAATAATACAATTACATTAATGAAAAGTCCTAATAATGTTGGTATTGCACGCAAAATGAAAACAGTATGAAGAAATGTATATAAACTAAAATATATGTATTAGCTAAGAAATTATCATGTATTAAGAAACGATCCCAGAATTGAAAAATTGTCAGAATTAATGGTCTCCATACTATATGTCATTAAATCTTTTAGTGCTAGTTTAATTATATTATATAATCCGTTTAACTCAAATTTAGTAATTTGAATTGAATTACTTTTTACGAATTGGAATACGTGATTTATTTATTATTTAATAATAGTGCTCCTGTTCGATAAACGAATATCAAATGGACTGCCGTTGATACTGAAAAATCAGTATTAGTGATACAGTATGTCTGAAATAAGATTACCTATAACGGTATTTAGAGTTCAAAAGATAGAAGAAAACTTCAAAAACAAATATTTCTTTGCTTCTTTTAAAGTTTTAATTTATTTTATTTTTATTTATACAGGCATTTGTCCTGGGCTGATATGAAATTTCTTAATTTAAATAGGATACCCTATATATATTTTTTAAATTATGATACCGCGTTTAAAGATAAATTAAACGATATACCGGGTGACTTGACTTCTACACAAAATTCTAACTATAAAATGTATCAAACCCTATGTCAATTCTTGACAGTTTTCAAGAAAATGGCGAATGAAACTTCAAAAATGTTAATGAATAATTCAATTAAAAAAATAATTGAAGATAAATACAATTAAATACCTACTATAAATGTTGGTTTTTATGCAATTCATTTTATTCATCTGATATCAGAACTTTACCAGTTTACTCGGAAACGTACCGAAAAATCATTTTCAAACGATATTTTCTCGTTTTATTTTAATGAAACGACCTATAGAACTAATCAAAATCTAAATCTCCAAACAATTTTGAACAGTTTTCATGTATAATGCCCTATATCCATACCACATACCCTTCGAGATATTTCCATTTAAACTGTATGATTTCATTTTTATAATTTAGCCTGATAAACGACAAAGATTACATTAATGATCTAAGGTGGCTGGGACGTAAATGATTATTTAATCATAGAGATATTACCTGTAACAGTGAAAACAATTTTTTTATAATCTAGTTTCTATCTAAGGACCATGTTTAATCTTATCTTTATTTATTTAGATTAATAATAAATTAAACAAAACAACCCGTTGGTTGGTATAACCATAGGGGTGATTCTGTTTGGCTAATTTGTCTTTTTGTAGAACTACTTAAATATATATATATATATATATATATATATATATATATATATATATATATATATTACAATAAAACTCAGCGTTACCAAAAAACTAAAGATATATTGTATCGGTTAAAACTGATACATGCAAATAAATAAAATTAGTTTTTACAAATTATTCTTTTGAATAATCAACAATAAGTTATTTTTAAATAAGCGATTGAAATGATCTTGACAATTGCACTTAAGTTACACTAAATATGATTAAAAAAGATCTTACTCCGGATCGGCTTTAATATCTACGTCCTTTTCTTGCACTGGACTTCACTAAAGCACTGTAAGTTATTTACTGTTGAATAAGTAAAAAAGTTATATCACTTATCTAGTGGAACAAATCTCAAATGTATTATATCAGCAACCATGTACTATAGATTTACTTATATCCAACAAAAAACAGCACACTTGTGTGTATACCACTGTATACAACAGAAAGATTAATAAAATCCTTTCATAGAAAATGTGAAGGCTAACACTTGTTAGCTTTAGAGGCACATAGCTTGCCAAAAATGCTAAATGAATATGTATTTCACTGCGTCCTTTTCTTGCACTGGACTTCACTAAAGCACTGTAAGTTATTTACTGTTGAATCAGTAAAAAAGTTATATCACTTATCTAGTGGAACAAATCTCAAATGTATTATATCAGCAACCATGTACTATGGATTTACTTATATCCAACAAAAAACAGCATACTTGTGTGTATACCACTGTATACAACAGAAAGATTAATAAAATCCTTTCATAGAAAATGTGAAGGTTAACATTTGTTAGCTTTAGAGGCACATAGCTTGCCAAAAATGCTAAATGAATATGTATTTCAATAACGAAATAGAAATTCAAGGCGTTTCTGGTGTCAGATATTGATCATATACAGACAGGTATAACTGGGCACTTAATTAATTAGTGTATTAGCGATTCCGTCAAGGAAAGCGAGCGATAACTAAAGAAGCAGAGCGACGAGTTTGACGACTCAAACTGCAGTGTTGACTGTTCTCGTATTGTTCAACTTCGGAATATAAAACGCTTAGACAGATAAGCGTCTTTTTCCCACCTCTTGTTTCTATTGGTGTGACCAACTGGTTGCCAAGGCGATGAAGATTATGACATGTTGCGATGGGTATACACGGGTTTGAAAACAAAGATAAAATATGAAGTTTAATTTGTCAAGACAGGGAGGTTATCAGTCGTGCCTTCTCGGGTAATTCTTTTAGATACAAGAAAAATAAGAATAACAGATTTAGATTTCGTCGGTATAATTGGAAAGGTGTTAAATATATCTAAAAACTGTATTCCAACAAGAATAAACAAATTGTGAATAGAAAAGAGTACAATGGCAAGAATAATGTTTTATTATTACGTATATGGGTTTAAGGATTTATTTGTAGAATGGATCGTTCGCTGTCTTTCTTTCCCGAGACTTGTTGGTAAGCAAATAGAAAAGATGTGGATGTCGGACTTTAACCATTAAATTGTTTTTTATACTAGCGGTCTCTTTTGACACGCGTTTAGCGGTGTTTCTTTTGCAGCGTTGCTTTTAGAGGGAAAGAAAAAAGTTCATGGAATTCTAGGCGCTGATATTCGGTTGAATTTTGTTGAATTATGATTGAACAGTTTTTACTTAGAGAATTGATTTAGTTTTGATAGTTTCTGAAGAAAGCGTGGCATTAGCCGGGGTAAATGTTTTATTGTATTGTTTTTATTGTAAATGTAAATTGATTTTAGATAGGTATCTGATGTACTGCAGCATGCATGTAATTAGATTAAATACGTTAGGTATTTTAGGGTATTTGAAAACAGCGTTTCTCAAACGGTGGCTCTGAAACAAAACAAAAAAAGACATAGCCGCCGTTCTTAGATGTAGATCGTTCGTTTTGACACTTGGATCTTATTAATCGGATTTCAAGAGCGCTACAGGAAATAGCTTCAAATTGAATATGTTTTCGAATATAAATTCGTATGTACCATGAAGTTAACGGACAACGTTTTGAAGCTCTTAACTATGGATGATCTTATTTTTTTTGTTTTTCATTACTTATATAGCTTTAGTTCCATTGGTAAATCCTGTTTTTATGATTTTCAAATCAACACTGTTTTATTCCGATATCGATAGATATTGAACGAAACATAATAATAATTCTGCACCTAAGTACTAAGTTTAAATAGAAATATCTCTCTATTTGGTCTGGCTATATTGGGTATAGCGTATTATACATGAAAAATGTTTATACTTGTTTGGATATTTATAATTTGATGAGTTTTATAGGTCATCCTATAAAAATAAAACGAGAAAATATCATTTAAAAGTGATTTTTCGGTACGCTTCCAGGTAAACCGGAATTATTCCACCTGTCATATTGAATAAAATTAATAACATAACAAACAACATTTGTAACATTTAATTGTATTCATCATCAATTGTTTTTTAAGGGAATTATTCATTAATATTTTTCATTCATTCGAAAATTGTCATGAAACCACATAGGGTATAATACATGTTTTATAGACAGGATTCTATATAGAAATTAAAAATAAAACTATATACAGGGTGTTCCATTAAAAATAATATTAAAATTGATAGCATATCTATCACCGGTAACGATAGTCAGTTGTTTAAAGAGTAGAAATCTTCCTCACAACCAACCATATACCACTATAAAATTTGAAATTGATGGCGCTTGTCACCTGGTATATTAGTATAGGTCTGTAATGCAACGTTTCAGATTTATTAGCAATTTTATCTATTTTAAAATTAATAAAATTAAGGTAGTTTTCGAACATTACTAGAGTCAAAAAAAGTTCGAAGAACATCGTATTTTACAATCTAATATTTAAGTTTTTAAACTTAAAAAGAGTTATAACCTTGCCACGTTCACCTATCGTAATTTTCAAATGCAACCTCCTGTATATTATGTAAAATTTAAATAGACCATAAACAACGATTTCAACCATATATAACAATATGGGTCTAGGACTCACCGTTTCATTGATGTAATAAGGTTTTTTTGTCATAACAAAGCTTTTAAATTGTGTAATTTGAAAAAATAAATATTTATGCACTAATAGTTATTACAGATAATATTTTAATAATAAAGCTTTTGTAGTCATACATTAATTTAGATATTTCGGTCTAACATTGTCCTCATGCGAAACCATATTAAAATGTTTTTAGATTAAATTTATAAGAAATATAAAAACCTAAATTAAAATCTTCCAATTAAGTAACAAAATTGAGCAATACACGTAGTGTAAATTTCAACAAGTTTTTTTTTATCGCTTTTGCTACCCCCTTGTTGGAGAATTTAATTTCTTCATTTATTTTGGCATTCATTTGTATACAACTTATATTTTAAAGTTCCCCAAAAAAATAATCCAAGGGGGTTAGATCAGATGGGGCAAGGCAACATTTCCATTGGATGTAATAAATGGTGTAAAATTGTTGTCTATAATTTAGTGATGGAGAAGAGAATTTTTTTTTCTACCGGATGGTGTTCTAAGTCACAGAGGCGATCAGTTTATAAGCAACAATTTTGTAGAATTGATGGGTCCAATAAAAATAATGCCTGGCCCCCCTAAGAGATCTTGTCACCTTAAATGACATAAACATTTTCGATAGCAAATAGATATCCTATTACAAAAATATCATAATTGACTAATTTAGGAGCGTAATCGAAATTTAAAACTATTTTGAAAATATTTAAGTGCCTTGGGTAAAATTTAAAAAATTGAAAATTAGAATTGCTGACCAAAATATGTAAAACTATATAATAAGCAACTTTTTTTTATAAAACTTTTTCGTATTTTAGCAAATAACCATTTCTCTGCGACTTGTTTAAAGAAATATCCACAAGTTAGTTGACTATTCCGTCTAAGTCATTTTTCATACTTACTTAATAACTAAAGTAAAAACAAAATGTATACTGAATTTTCGCCAGAAATCCCGAAATTAAATTTTTGTAACTTTTTGGTTTTTCGAAAATTAAAAAAAAATAATACTTAAAAAAATATATTTCAGTTACTTCAATGTGATTTTAATAGGGAAATATGTATAGTTGGGCGCTAAAGGCGAATTTTTATGAAAAAATCTAGAGTTATAAAATAAAAGTAGATTTGTCCATTTTCCACCATTTTTTGACCAATTTTTGACGCACATACCTTCGCATATAATTTTTTTTCCACAAAATGGCCTTACATTGATCCTTTGTCTACGTAACTGCAAAATTTGAAATGTCTTTGTATTTCTGCAGCGCGTAAACCCTTTTGAACCCGTTTTTAACCGAAATGTAATTTAAATTACCTATACATAACACATTTTTTTGAGGTCGGACGTGCAGGAAATTTTTTTTAATGCGTAGGTACCTTTTCATCTTACTTTCAACTGGACTAGACCTTGTCGCTGGTTTTTCACTTTTTGCGTGCAGTTCTCCCTTAATTATAATTTTTTTGGATGGGTATCATAACACAAAAAAAAAACGAAAACAATGATGAACTGGTTTCAAAGTGTAATTTTCAAAATACAGTATAAAAGATTAAAATAATGAATTCTGCATGATAACAAATTTCAGATGATTTGCCCTCCTACTAGCCGTAAAATGTGTTTTATCTCTTCACAAAATGTTATGTTGAGATACAAAATGCTCTTAATTTCCGCTTTGAACCTTATGTATCAAAATGTATTCTTCAGCCCTGGATTAAAAAAAGTGCTATGGGGGCTATAGCCCCAGGCGTCGTTGGCAGGAGCCCCACCACAGAGCTTGTGCTATATTTTACGATAATTTATTATTAAATGTGTAGGACCCACATGAGATGGGGGCCATGAACCAGTACTTTATCAGTGAAATACAAGACCTTTTTTTGTCATTAATAATTTTAGAAGCGCAGCCAAGGGACCAGCAAATACGTAAAGACCATTGAACTTTTTTTTTTTGTTGTCATCATTTTTTTCTAAAAGGCTCTCTCGCAATACCTCGCCCGGATCAAAGGCACCTGAACCCATATAGCCCCAGACCCCGTAAGAAGCTAATACGGCCCAGGTATTCAAATATTTTAAAATATTTGTAAATTTTGGGTTCGAAATTTGTATTTGTCGTAAAACTGTAATTCAGTTAATTACTTAGACTATAAAACAATGTTTTATAGTCTAAGGTTAATTATTGTGAGTAATTCGATAAAACTTGGCTTAGAATATTTAAAACGTGACAACAACATACACCTATCGATGTAGTTGAGAGGGAAAAAAATCGATCTATGATCCCCTGTCAAATGTAAATAGTTGGGTCTGTCTTGTTTTTATAGTCTAAGATTGTTGTATATTTTTGCCTAGGTGCCTTGCATTAAAAATATTTACTATTTCTCGATGCGGGGTATTTTCTCCATAAATCAAAACAATTTCAACTTTTTCTTGTAAAATTAACACACTTTGTTAATGATATTTTACAAACTGTTAACTTTTCTAACGAAAACCACTACCAGAAAGTCTGTATTTCTTTAAAATGACAATTTATAAAATATCATTATTTTGTTTTCATGGCCTACTTCGCAAAAACATCGTATGCTTTTTAAAAGTGCCTGTGTACCTTCTTAAAACTATTATTATGTCAACAATTTTACGACAAATACAAATTTCGAACCCAAAATTTTCAAATATTTTAAAATACATGAATACCAGGGTCGTATTAGCTTCTTACGGAATCTGGGGCTATATGGGTTCAGGGGCCCTTGATCCGAGCGAGGTATTGCGAGAGCGCCTTTTACAAAAAATGATGACATCAAAAAAAAAAGTTCAATGGTCTTTAAGTATTTGCTAGTCCCTTGGCTGCGTTTTAAAATTATTAATGACAAAAAAAGATCTTGTATTTCACTGATAAAGTACTGGTTCATGTCTCGCGGAGCCCCCACCTACACCTATTCAATAATAAATTATCGCAAAATATAGCGCAAGCTCTATGCTGGGGCTCCTGCCCACGACGCCTATAGCCACAATATAGCCCCCATAGCTCCTTTTTTAATCCAGGGCTGAAGAATATATTTTAATACATAAGGTTCAAAGAGGAAATTTTTGATCTCAACATAACATTTTGTGGAGAGATAAAACCACTTTTACGGCTAGTAGAAGGGCAAACCATCTGGACTTTGTTATCATGCAGAATTCATTATTTAAATCTTTTATGCTGTATTTTGAAAACTAATCTTTCAACCCAGTTCATCATTGTTTTCATTTTTTTGTGTTAAGATACCAATCCAAAAAAATATTAATTAATATTTACTTAAAATTCTTAAAAGAACGTCAACTTTACATCAAGCTTAGAAGCTTTAAAGAAGTGGTTTTTATTTTTCTTGCTGAGGTAACTGAAACATATTTTTCAAAGTATTATTTTTTTTGAATTTTCGAAAAATCAAAAAGTTACAAAAATTTAATTCCGGGGTTTCTGACGAAAATTCGGTACACATTTTGTTTTAACTTTGTTTGTTAAGTAAGTATGAAAAATGACTTAGACGGAATAGTCACCTAAGTTGTGGATATTTCTTTAAACAAGTCGCAGAGAAAGGGGTTATTTGCTAAAATACGAAAGTGATATATAAAAAAAAATTTGTTTATTATATAGTTTTACATATGTCTGTCGAATTTTGGTCAGCAATTCTAATTTTCAATTTTTATAACTGTCAAGGCACTTAAATATTTTAAAAATAGTTTTAAAATCCGATTACGCTCCTAAATTAGTCAATTATAACATTTTTGTATTAAGATATCTATTTACTATCGAAAATGTTTAATATAATTGATATACACCTAAAATTCCCAAAATCACGACAACTTTGCATCAAGCTAACATATTTTTGCGAAGCGATTTTAATCTTTTTTGAAAAAAGACAGTGTTTATGCAATATTTACGTATAAGAAATTAATATTGTGATGAAGTTATCAATAGAACACATTTCTTTTAAGTTAGACAATTATTATTTTTTTGGAATTTTCAAAAAACAGGAAAAAGTTTTAAAAAATAAATATTGGAATTTTTGATCAAAATTTGGTATGCATATGCAAAATTAAAAAATAAACAACCTTACTTAATACAACTTTTTCATATTTTAGCAAATAAGCCCCTTTTCCGCAAATTTTTTAAAGAAATGTCAATTTTGACAGGTAACACAAGTCACGTGAGTATTTTCGACTAAGCTATTTTTCATCCCATGTCGTGCGAACTTTTCCAAGGACAATATATATATATATATATATATATATATATATATATATATATATATATTGTTAATTGTCTTTTAAAAATACTCGCTCTCTGCCTCTATCCCTCATATGGAAACCACATTTTAAGTGGCACCTTATCATCAGCAACAAAAAAAAACATCAGTCCTTTTCTTATGTAGTAGGTATCTAATAAAAATACCATCCATTGTTAACACGGTTCGTTCGATCATGATTAATATTAGATTGTGAAGCAAATTATGTTTCCAAATATGAGCTTCCAGTGTAGTACTTACTCCGCCACTAACTCGTCAAAAAAGATAATTTTTGATAAGGATACCTCCAAATCAGATCTAGAACACCCCTTTAAAATTTGTGGTCATTTAAAAGGCCAATCCTTTATAGCAGTTACTAATGTATACCATAATATAGTGACAAATACTGTGTCATATAGGAATGAAAATACGGTGGAAAAAAGCTTTGTTTCCTCTGGAAAGAATGGATACATCAGAAAAGTTATTTGTTTATGTTTTAGACAGCATGTGTGGGTTAATAAGAATAAAAATTAACACCTCATTTCTTTCTTTTTAATTTCCTGTTTATTTTATATTTATTTTATTTTATTATCACTATTAAAAATACGTTTGTTGAAAACGTATCAATTTTATTATTTACATGGACAAATCGTAAAAATTATAACGTTAAATAGAAGCTGGATGTTTCGGTCCGGTGGAGTACGTTACGTGACTACGGATGTAGGAAACATTTTGCTGGTATATCCAATCTCATTATTTCCTATATGGACCAATATTTCCACCGCTTACTTTTGTATGACAAAATACCTAATCATATAAATTAAATATAAGGAACTGAAACTAGTGTTTTCATCTTATTATTAAGGTTAAATTACTCTTACTTTATAAATACATTTTATTAGATAAAAGTTGTATTAAATTAAGAAATACTAAAATTTGAAATGTGAGATTCCTATAAATAGTTTATGCAGGTTTGTGCTTATTTATGTTGATCACATTAATCTGTTTGGAATTCCCAATAATGAAAATGTTTTTTTTTTTATTTACAAAAGAACCAATAAATAATACGTATTCATGTTTTGTATATTTAATCTAGTTTTATATTTTGGTTAGACCAACATTTTTTTGAAAATAAGTATACACAGATAAAAAGTTAGGAAAATAAAATATCACAATGTAAATATCTGTATAATGCGATAACAGTGTGGTTTTCACTACAGTAACGACAATATAAGGATACATGCAGTTTTTATTGTTCTTAATACTAAAATTACTTTCACAACTCATTTCAATTTATCCAGTAATCACTGTCCACAACACTAAAATTTAGACAAAGTTTCTTATTATTAGTGCATACACGACGCCACAAAGGACTTAAAATATAATAAAATGGTTATTTTAGGGATTTATCATCTTTTAATGTTGCATTTTTATTTATATCACTTAAAAACGAGAATCGAATCTCAACGAGAATACAATGAAAGCGAGACAATTGTTAAAATAATTTTACACACTGCACTGAAATAGAGAAAAGTAGTAGTAGTAGTAGTAAGTCGACTCTGCTGAACATTATATACCTATTAGTCTGCCACCTAGCTAGAGTTAGCTGGTAGTATAGAGTTTAAGAGTACAAGAACTAAACTCGCGCATATAAAATCTGATATCTTCCCAGCAGAGGAATACGGCTTCAGACGCAATCCCATATCAATCTACACAACTCGGACCCGATATAACCTAATATTCTTTAACAAGAAGTCAAGTATAAGACCTTATTTTTACTTCCCCGCATAACAGCCTAATATATTATTAATACAAAATAGGCTATAGGGGAACTATTGTAATAGCGAAAATTTTTGAAAAATTTAAATTGGGTTTTTTCGACTTTTTTGAGTTCCTAGATCACGAAGAACATACATTTTCATGTTTCCATGGCACTGACAAGTATGACATGAACCAGTGATTCTCAACACATTAAAACTATAAATAGCTGTCTGAGGTTTAGCTACTTCTTCACAAATTCACAAACGAGTTACCGGGTTTTAAATTTAGTTCCTTAGCCAAACAATAGTATTTTACAGCAATTAATTATTTTTTTACATAATCGAGCTGTAGTACATGATGATAAATTTACCTATCATCGCATGTTCTTATAAAAAAAGACAGGATCAGCTGAGAACCAACTATTTTTTTAACATAATGCTCAAACACCTGTTAAACAACTGAATTACACACAAATGTTATTTTGAGATATTTATACAAAACATTTGTAATACTTTGAAGAGTTTTATGTTGATAAAAATTCATAGCTCGTCACCAATTTTGGATGTTTCTTCTTTTATATAATTACGCCATAATATCCATATCCGCCTGGATAAATTCATCATGTTTT
The DNA here is from genome assembly GCA_030620095.1 of Kuschelorhynchus macadamiae. Lineage (NCBI taxonomy): Eukaryota > Metazoa > Arthropoda > Insecta > Coleoptera > Curculionidae > Kuschelorhynchus > Kuschelorhynchus macadamiae. The sequence continues at coordinate 283,915 of JAUTXW010001699.1, read as the reverse complement.
AGAAGTTATCTACCTTTTTTTTATTTTGATTTAATAAACACTTGCATTCCTTTACAGGGTGAACGAAAAATGCGTCTTGCACATATGTTTCTACTTGATATAAAATAAAGTTATGTGTTATGTAACATAAATTCCAATTCTCAATATTTTAGTTACAGCCTTTCAAACTTTTTTTTTTCTTTGTTTTTGACATATACAGTTTATTTCCTAACCAATCATTCCGCTTTGTGATCTCTATCATCCTGTTACAAAAATGCTTCCCTACTGTGCCACTAGAGACCACTTTACCTGAAACCCAAATTTTATTTCTCGCATATCTTCTTCCTTTTAAGAGATTTTGCAGGGCGAACATGTTAGTCTAAAAATAATAAAATAGTAATTAAAAAAGGTACTCTTCATACGAACCGCTAAACTTCACCGTTTAGTCACAAATTAAAATTATAAATTGTATTATCCTAATACTCTTTTTCGAATGGGAGCAAAAATCAAGTTACCGTGGTTCAAATATTAATTTAATTTGACATATTAACATAGAAATCTATCGAACAATTAAATACAATGATAAAAATGAATTTGCTTTTATTTAATTCTAACTGAAAAACATTTTTATCAGTAAATAAACAGTCTAAAGAAAGAACTCAATCACATTACACATGTTCTCTGTTCTTTTCTATAAATTCTCTTACACTTTTCAGAAAATGTTGTCTAACTTAAAAAAATCCGGCTGTATTTTGAATAACTCCAAATACATTTATTACTCTTTGACGTAGTTCTTGTATACATTTACCGGCATAGATCATAGCATTCAAATGTCCAGAGAAACAAAAGTTCATGGGATTAATAACGTCGGGTGAGCGAGATGCCCAAAGTATTGGTCCAATTCGTGCTATCCATCTGTCATGAAATGTCTGGTAAAGATATCTTCGCACGCCCAGATTAAAATGAGGTGGAGCACCGTTTTGTAAGAGCTACATGTTCAGTCTTATTTGTATGGGAACATTCTCCATTACGTATATCTCCCTACATTCAATGAAAATCGGCGCCGATGTTGCCGTTCTATAATTGCATGTGGATTTTCATGAGCCCAGTAATGGGTGTTAGTAATATGACAGTAATGAAATTAGTATTTTGTTCATATTTTTCTAAAATCTGATTGCACTGTTCAATCGCAATTGTTCATCACCATCATAAAGTTCTTGCACCTTTTATGCATGAAAAGGATAATGACTTTGCCCAGGACGAACTTCCCAAACGGTAGAATTGGCAATGCCCTCTTCTAAAGCTATGTTTCTAGTACTTATACAGGTATAAGTACCAGAAGCAGTACGCAGAAGCGGATCCAGGGATTACTTAAATTTCGGCAAAGGTCGACTACTGGTCTTAAATTCGAGTCGTTTCTCAAAGTTCAGCTCGCCAAAATAATTGAAAACAGATTTTAAAGTCTTAATATTCTTAAACACTGTGGCTACCTTTCTTTAAAACATTAATATAAACCACAAAATCAACAAATAAAATGTAAAGTCTTGAAAATAAAATCTACAAAAATACGCAATCGTAACCACAACCTATCACACGATCCACATTAAACGCATAAGCTGACAAAAATATTTAAGTTTCCTCGGCGCGGCTGTTGACCCAAACTTTGCCAGCGTAAGCCGATATTACTTATGCGCCCCTGTGAATATTTTATCGGGAACACTCTGGAAAAACTCCCCTTTTATAACCATGAGGTCAACGCGGGCCGCCAGCCGTGACCGATGCCAATGGAACGAAACCTTCGGAGATCGCGGTGCATCGCATCGATAGTGTGTCGCGGAAGTAAGTGAACGGTCAACGAGTTTATACGCTTAGAATAATAGAGGGAATTTCCAAATTAAAAAAAATATATAAAATATATATTATGTATTATTTTATTTATTTGTTTCTGTTTGGAAATATTTATTGGGGGGTCATTGACCATATGACCTAATGGAGGAGCCGCCACTGATAACGATATAACTTAATTTTTTTTTTTAAAAGCCAGAATAAACAATTAACAAAAGTTAGATCTGGACTTAAGCACGCATAACCTCCCGTAAAGGTTAGTTCAATTGACCTTAAGCTAAAATATACACAGTGTGCAATTTCTTCACAAACTGAGAATTCGTTTTCGCACCCAATTATGCCAAATCTACCGTAATTTATGGAAAAAAATTAATGTGGTCAAATTTACTGAATTTTTATTACTTACCTTTTATGTCCCGTAAATTCCGCGAGTCAGATGATACACACACTAGTGGCAGTGGCACAGCTGGAATAATTATTTGAATTGGTGCGATCTGTAGATATAAGAAGTTTACGCAATAAAAATATGATGCCAGTTAATTATTATACTGTCTCCATTTGCTCTAATTGACTATACTATCCCCCAGTGGTTATACTTTAACGTCATCTATGTCATACAACGGAAAATTAACTTACTCTGAAAATGATACTAAATATGAAATAAAATAAATGCCAAAAGTAATATTCTTTTGAGTAAATACTTAAAGCCCCAGTTACGTGCCAAACTTCGAGCTTTACGTCAACTTTTACTACTACCAAATACTTATGTAGGCGTGTTTTAGAGATGATGGAAAAAGTCAAAAACGGACTTATTAAACAATAATATATAATAATGTTTGCTTTTTTACAGCTGAAACAAAAAAAAACAAAAATGTTACAACCTACTAAATGTAAGACCTAGCCAGTATTGAAATATGTTTGATTCAAACGGGTCTGTAAAAATATTTTTTTTTGTTCTCTTGAACAGTTCCATATTGAGGTTCAATAACATAAAACAGTTTATATTTTGTTTCTCCCTTTAATATTAGGTATCCTCAGAAACAAATTTGTTTCTGCTAAAATAATAAAATTGTGTTTAAAATTTAAAAATATTGAGATATACTGCGTGGGTGTGGATTCGGGTAACATTTGGGCAACTTTTTTATTTGTAATTTTAGGTGAAAAAGTTATTCTTCATAAAAAGTTTTGCATATCTGAAAAATAAGATTGATTTATAAAAGAATGTCATTTTATATATAGGGTACGAAATAAATACAAAAGTAGAAGATTGCAACACAAAAACATTATTCCAACTTTTGAAACAGCTAAACTAGAAACCTTGCAAATACAAATCAATGTAAAAATGGCTCATTATTGATTTCTTCAAAAATTAAGTCTATTATCAAAAAACTTCAAAAAATGTTTTAACTTGTACTTTACAGGCTGGTTAATTTAGTTGGAATTTCAACATTTTTTTGTTTTGCATACTTTATTTTTGTATTTATTTCGTACCCTGTGTATAAAATGACATTTTTTTAAATCAATCTTACTTCTTACATCAGCAAAACTTAACAACTTTTTCACCTAAAACCACAAATAAAAAAATTGTCCATATGTTACCCAAATCCAAGTACGTGCAGACATAACATTTAATTAATGAAGTTTTAGTTTTGTTTCTATTAAGTGTTTTTATATTTGTTTTATTTATTTTAATATACCATGTGGAGCTAATTGTTCTTGTACAAATAAATAAACAAATAATTATTAACTGCCACATATTATATAATATAGTTGTTAATATTAAAATTATTTACAATCAGAATCACCATACACATGTGCAAAATAAAGAATTCTAGGGCACATATCCTGAAAGCTCAGCTATTTAGTTTAAGCCATTTTAATGTAATGTAAGATTCAGTTCAAAAATGATTCCAAAAATAATAAATGTATGTTGATGATGATTTTAGTAAAAAAATGCATTTTCTTTAATGGAGTATAAAAACTTTAACCATATATTTATTGTTCTTGGTATCGTTTTTCAACAGAATCTTAAATTACATTAAAATGTTTTAAACTAAATAGCTGTGCGTTACGAAGTTACTAATTTTTTGGGAATGTTTGCATAGTAGGTGTCGTCGGAAGTCGGTGAACGTCATGCGACTCGAAGCCCCACGGCAGTCGGCCGACCGGCCAGCCAGCAACAGCTCCACCAAGGTAAGTCTATCTAGGGCCAAGCAGATGGACCAGCCATCACTGTCCCCGTCACCGCAGCCCACCGTTATGCCGCCAAGGTACTCGTAGGCATATTAAAGATAATAAAAGATGGTATATTGATAATAGATGTCCCTCTCGCATACTGATTACAGGCATACACACACTATCTCTTTTGTATACACTAGACACATCTCCTATCCTTCAGACCAGTGTCGGGGTCCAGTTTGAAGGCTGGTCTATCCTTCCTGTGTCTCACACACTATACACATCTCCCATTCTTCAGATCAGTGTCGGGGTGCAGTTGTACGGCTGGTATATCTTTCTTGTCTCTTTGTCACACACATACTATACATATCTCCGATTCCAGACCAGTGTCGGGGCCCAGTTTTACGGCTGGTCTTCCTTCCTGTCTCTCGCACACCCAAACATATAAGAATAAAGAGGTAGTCTGTAAACTGAGGGTTCAAACTTACATCATAGGTTGTCATTCTCTCTCTTATACATGTTTATTACGACATTTGAGGTCATCACGTAAGTTAATTTATTAAAATTTTAGGTAACAGCTTTCATTAGTGACATTTTTTTTTGTGTTTTCTCGTTTTAAAACTTCTAAATTATTTTAAACTTAAAAGAGACGCTGGAAAACTATTTTACCTGTGTCTGATGTAAGTCGATAACTATCTTGCTCAAACCACCAAATAATATCTCATCTAAATCGAAAATATTCACCTGTTTTCTACAGAGTATCGGACGCCTTGGGAATATCACTCTGCACTGTTAAAAAAACTTGGTTCCATAGGAGTCGAGAGAGATCGGGACTACAAAGCTACGATAAATCAGACTATAGTTGTTGTTTCTCGTGAAGTTGATACATGGTCCATGAACGCATTATAAGGTCGAGCATGTATGCAATGTATGCTGCAGGTACTCCACATATTTATTATTGTTTAATATTACCATAAAACAATAACTTTTATTTTCGTTGTAGGAGGACATGTTTCACTACGGGCCTTGCAACTAAGGCTTTAAAACATTGATGGCATGCAAATATCTACAACTACCTAGGCTAGTTAGAGTTAAAATACTTGCATTTTAAAGGGAAACATGTAAAATTTGGAATATATTTGATGGAAAAACCCTATGTTGCACAAAAAGATGACAGTTTTTAAGAGAATATAGAAGAGAGAAAAATGTAATGATAGTTTTCCTTTCGATTTAAAATCAGTATTTCTGGATGAAAGTATTTAGAAGGCTTGCGAGATGACTAGAAACAGTTCGCAAAAAACTGGAGTAGTAAAGTAGGAACATTTTAAAATTAAAATATCTATTTAAATCCAGCATAAACACAATTATGTTTTTAAGGTTAATTGTAATTGTAAAAAATGCAAGTTTAATTTTTAAATCAGGCAGTAAATCAGTTACCAAATTTGAAGCAAGTCATCTGATAATAATGGATAATGCATCGTACCATCCTGCATTTGTAGATAAAATTCCAAATTAAAGTTGGACTAAGCAATCCCTCATCTGTTCTTTCGAACAAAAAAGAATTCTATACTCATTTCTGGCCATGAAGGATGAAATTTGGAACGTAGTGAATCATTCCACCCAAGCGATACAAATAAAGTACTTAACAAAACAAGCTCCTTGATTTGAATTTTTTCATCGAACGATCGCGTAGAAAAAGATTTCACTAATAGAATGTTTATTTTATTAATTTTGCATCGAACGAATTGAAAACAATAGGTATTTAATCAAATTAATTAAACTTTAAAAAACTCGCAAAATGTTCAACTTATGTGTACCGACCCGCCGCAATGCAATTATGCGAAACGCCAACATCTCACTAAAATAAACAAAAAACCTTACCGAACCGCTTAATCAGGCGGCCCCGTTTATACGAATTTTTACAGTCATTTCTGCATGCACAGCATGACCTCGCGTAATCTTTTCCAATATATCCAGCAGGGCCGTTTAGCGATGTGCTCGGGCAGTCGGACCGACCATTAATATTTAAACTAGGTCCTTTTATATCTTAACACGTATGCGACAATAAAGATGAATGAATAAAAATGCGTTTATAATTTCTCCTTATTTGTTACATACTTGGATACTATATATTAAAAAGAGCGTGTTTTGCAGACCATTAGCATTGGCAACGGTGCTAGCGATTATAGACTAGGCGGGTTTCATTTAGGAGACATATCTTACCGCATATAGGACAAGAAACTTTGCCCAGTAAATAATTTATATAATTTAACATTTTTCGAGAAATATAATGCTGCTAATTTTGAATTTAAAAATTCGAATAATTGCCGCTGTAACATTCAATTTCATTACACCAAAGATTTAGGTAAGTAACAAAAATTCCTAGATTTGGCTAAAACAGCGCATTTTTTATGTTTGTTTAATGTAAAAAAAAAACGACGTGATCTGTGTATTTCTTATTATTTTTTGCATTTATTATACGCTAATTGCATTGTTGCAAAAACTGACCATCTTTACATATAAAACAGTATCGTGACTGACTGACTGACAGATAACGCAAAGCTTAAACCGGTAGAGCTAGATATTTGAAATTTGGAGGAAATATTCGTTGAGTACCCTAAGGGAGCAGGGATTTTACAAAATTCCATCCGCAAAAAATAAGTTTTTTAAAGTTACGATGATAAAAAACACATCGTAAATATAGTCTTCAAAACAAAGAAAATAAAGTGTTTTATTACTCTTCAAAATTCATCTTTTAAGAGTGTGAACGGGGGTGGCGAAGTTTGTATGAAGTAAAATTGAACTGACAGACAGCGCACAGCTTAAACCGGTGTACCTAGAGATTTAAAATTTGAAATAAATATTCCTTGAGTATCCTAGGAGTGTACTAAGGATGGATTTTACAAAATTCAATTCGTAAATGGGTGAAAAGGAGTGGTAAAATTTGTATGAGAAAAAAAATAAGTTGACATATGATGACACTGTAATATACTGTAAATATACTCTTCAAAAGAAATAAAATAATATGTGTTTATTATTTTTAAAATTCATCTTCTAAGGGTGTGAAGGGGGGTAGCAAAATTTGTATAGAAAAACATTAATTTTGTCGTATTGATTTAAAACTTTGCAAGCGTATGTAATTCGGGTGAAAATACAATGTTCTGGTACCATTGAGCTGCCCTAATCATGACATTAACCTAGTCCAAAAAGGTGGAAGTTATCAATTAGACCCTATGTATTTTTTTATCTAAATACATCGATAACTTTACGATAGTTTGACCGATTTAAATGAAATTCGATCATTATACCATGTTATATTACAACGTAAAAATTGTAGTTTGTGAAGTCGGTTTATTAACTTATTCTTAAGTACTTAAACATTATTTATATTACCTCATCATCTACGAATACGGCATCACGGGAAAAAGCTAGTTGTCTATAAAACTAATGTAGAAAATAGTGGAAATTTAAAATGAACATTTTGATAGTGATTAATTTCAAATCGGAACGTTGCCAATCTCACTTCAGGTTCCTAATCAGTGCCCATAGGAACAAAAAAATTAACAAATATCCGCTTAAATAAAGTAGGCCCAAAACATATTTAAAATCTAAGGGAATTTCAAAAACTAATAATATTTAAGAAAGAACAGAGTGATGCATAATATTTATATGAAGTGCTTCAACTAAAAAATTATAAATTTGATCTGACATATTTTCTGTTCTTTCTAGAGACTCTTGACAAAATAGCACTCCATATCATTGCCAATACAACTCTATTACAAGTGATGCCCTATTGGATTTTTGGAATGCAGTACTTAAAAATATAGAAACCAAGTAAACTATAAACTTTGTATGTTTTAATAAGAGATTTCAGATTACTCCAGAAAAAATTAAGAAGTAGATACTTATAGTGTTAAAAGCACATATTTTAAATCTGTTCTCCTCTTTTTGGTCAAAGTACAAAAATATATAATTATAGATTAATTATATGGGCTTTGATTTAAATAAACTTTGCAAATGGCAAAAAATATTATTGAATCATTTTTTTTCATTGTTTCCGAACATAACTAATAATAGTGGTTTATTTTTGACTCCTGTTTCTTGATAATACGAGGCAGAAGTAGCAAAGTGTACCATATTGCAAAAACATGCAGTATTTTGAAATAGTTTATCTTAATTTGTGGAAAAAATAACGACAAATAGTTTTACGAAAATTACTCTATAGTAACGTAATCACTTTTCGGTATTCTTGTGAAGTGAAGTGAAGACAAAAAGTCCCAAAAAGTTATAAAAGGCGCCAACAATTTATGAATTAAGGAAATACGTCAAAATTAATATGACGGCAAAAATCGTGACATAAGATTGAACTCTTAGTTTACAGATTATACTCCTGCTTATCTATATTTATTACCTTTGGTAAGTAACCTGGTAAAGTATTGCAGTGACCTAGAGATGAGCGAAAAAGAACACCTGTGATTTATGCACTCCTTCTTTAAAATCACAATCACCACCTTTTATTATTTTTGAAATAATCTGTGATTTGAGTGATTGGAGCGATTTCGTTCTTCCGAACAGAATTGTAGTTAACAGTGACTGTGATTGGCGCCTGGAGCACATCGAAGGCGTTCGTCCTTTGTCGTTCTTGTGGCACAAGCACATGAGCAGTTTGCGGGGGAAGTAAAAAACAGCGACCGGCCATCGGATTAGTGTACACAGGTTAACTTGCGGATTCTTTTTAAAAGTTGAATTAATTTTTAGTTCCCTGTTCTCCGTATAACAACCCATATTTTATATTATTGATATAATGCTACATGGCTACATAGGGATAGTATCGTAACTGCGAAAATGTTTTAATATATTGTTGATATTTGACTTTTCTGCCTGTTTTTTACTGATCAGTAGAACCACTGAGGATGACCTTGTTAGTCGAAATCTACGATCTTTTGCAGAATAATATACATATTACACAGAAAGAATTATTTATTTCATTACATCTGAACGTGTGTATGCCCTTTAAATTTTCAATATATTTTCACAAATCTATCTAAAAAACGAATTATTTATGAAAAAATTACATGTAAGTATATAAACAACTTGAAAATCAGTTGTGAGAACGTATGGGATACTAGTTACGGCACGTATCTGAAGATAGTGAGGGTACGTAATAGATATAGTATATATTAATTATTTAGAGTAGAAAAATGTTTAAGGCTATTTGCTCCAAATATTTTAAGATTCATCTATTTCGAATTAAATTTCAAATAACCGTAAAGTAAAAGAATACCTTCGCGTCATTTGCGAACTACTTAATAGCTCATCTAATTTACAGATCAGTAAAAAGAGAGCGAGCATTATATTCATTAACAAATCCAACAAACAAATCCATTGTATAAGCGCCCGCGATCCAACCGTTAGATACTTTAAGTGATGGATCGTCAGATGACCGACAGTACCGGAGAGTACTACCACAGTTTATAAACTAGTTAATGTTCGGTGGTATTACATACCCTAGAAATATTTATTTTGTACATGTTAATGATGGTTTTAATTGTAAATAATGTTAGTATTAACAACTATATTCTATATACTGTATGTCAGTGAAATGTTATGCGATGTGTTGTCTGTATATCTAAATATATTTCAATTTTAAACATTTTAATATTTTTAGCACAAAAGAGTTCGCCGAGTGTCATGTCTGTAGGCCTTTTCTTAAATAAGAAAATACCATACCACCTGCCTCGTAGTTCATATTAATGAAGATTTTTTTCTTTTGGGCAGTTGCATTTAGAATTTGAATTAATTGTATCTACATCAAAATGTAATTTGAAGTTCTAACGGATATTAGTATTTAAATTAAAACAAATTAATACATATTGTAAATAGATTAAATGGAATACAAACCAAAACAGTAACCTAGTATCGACTAGAAGTTTTTAATTCCAAAAAATTAAGTCATTTATAAAAAATTTTTTTTTGATAAACTAATTCGATATATTTTTTTTGCCTGTTTCTAGTATATGTTTTAGATAAATACACATTTGCACATTTGATACATTTAAATAAACTGTCTAAGGTAAAACCTTAAAACAGCTACAATATTTTGATGAAATGCAAAAAAATCTGGTTTATAAATAATACACAACCCTACTTGATGTTACCTCATACATTTTCCGAGACCCCAATCTACATATAACATCTAATGTTTACCTACAAAATTATATTTGAAATTCCTATAAGGTTAGGCATTTCAGGAAAGGTAAAATATAATGGCAAACCTGTTAAGAGAACACTGGAGTGAATATAAATTCTTTGCCACACATGAACCACATGGTGCCTACAGTGTGAGTGCGTATATGACAGGTTGACATGGTATCAACGACAGAAACCGTATTAGTCAAATACCGAATCTTAGTGCAATAAGCCGAGTAATTTTTAATCTCGAATCGATAATATAGTTAATTTTATCTCATCAAATTTATTTCATTTTAGAATATAAGATCTGTAGTTTTTCAGTACAAAAAGATACTTTTTTTAACTGAAAAATGTTTAAAATAAAGAAACGTGTTTTGGCAATGTATATTCAATAGTTTTATTAAGTTAAGGTTTAGATGCAAAAAACTAATTGCTCTTTCGCCCTTTTCTAAAAGTTTTAATAGTTTCTGAAATACAAAAGTAATTTTGCTTTTTTATCATCTTGTTTTATCCCCTAGAATCACCCGGTAGTTTGAAAAATGTTATGTTTCACCGTTTTTAGATTTTTTTTCCATTTTCAGAGGGTTGCCTCATCTCTTTGGGGCTACCCCGTATAGTACAAAAAAATTATTTTGTAAGAAAAAAAATTGACGTGTTTCAATTTGAGTCGGTTTGCGCGTTCTCTATTTTTATCGAAAATATCGAAGGGATACACCTATGACGCCCAAAATATAATACCCGCGAGATACTTACCTAAAATAGATTATTTTTTGTGCAAAAAAACAAATCGGTTGGACCGCACACACATTTTGTTTACATAGACACACACGCACATCATGTTTTCTAGGGGTTTAAACACTTTCCCTGTATATAGCCCTGTTATACAGGGAAGTACAAATTCTTATTTTCCTGTAATCTTCATAAAAACAATAAATTTTCTCGTGACATTTTTTCCTCGTTGGTAAATAAGACCTTGAAATGATAACGCGTTTTAGAATACCCCAATGTTCTCTTTAATAAAACTAACAATAAAATGAGGAACTTGCTTTACCTTCCACTACCATACCTGTTTGAAAAAGATAGTTGCATTGTTAACTGTATCATTTTTGTTTGTATTCCTACACACATAACATGAAATGCAAACCTTACTAACGCCCATTATCAAAAAACCATGGCATTATCTCACTTTATATGCTAAAAAAAGATACTGAACTAGTAACGGACTAAATGATATGTTAAAACTAAATCAGTCGATCAAGAGATGTATACATGGGTCATACTGATGTCTCTGAATTCAATCTTAATACAAACTTATTGCTTTTTGGATCAACTACTTCTTCAGTAATGTTGAAATGAGGAAGTTTTTTAACGACGCACAATAAGGAGACATCATTCTGCCTTAACTGAAATAAAATTCCATCGGCGATTGGTCTCGTTAACAATTCTTCACATATCAATGCCCACGTTTGTACATCTTTTTGTTCTTTTTCATTTTGCAAAACTGGTTCACTTATCAGAAAGGGTTCTAGAAATGCTTTGGGGGTTAAATCGTTACTCAAACAGTTCGCCAGATGCGTCAAGATTGAGTCTGCACTATGTCGAGGTTGTTGTCTAGTAATGCGTAGGTATTTCTGCAAGGCTCTTGCCATTGACGGAAAAATTGCTTGCGCAGCTTCATGCGGATCCATAGGAATTGCAGGCACTTGATCGTGATGTAAACGTTTAATATGAGTAAACGCCTCTTCTGCCGCAGTTACCAATCGGGCCCTACGTTTTTTAACTCTACGTTCATACTCATGTTCCTCATAAAATCTTTCATTATGACTAGAATCACGACGTCTAGCATGTGCAGCAAGCATAGCCCGCGATTGAGACTGTTGTATTTGTGAATTATTTGCACCATCTACATCGTAAAATTTGAAACTGGTTGATGTTTTTCGCGATTTAGAAACAGGGATCCGTTCGAGATACGGGTTATAGATTGGAAACTCTGTATAGTATCTTTCTAAAACCCATACGGCAGCTCTTTGGATGCTGAGCTGTCCGATGCCATAGGCTTTGCTGGCACCATCGGGGCTCCGGACAACTTTGATATAGTACAGTGGCTGTAGATGTCTTATTTCAACGAGAACTACGGCTAAATAGTGTATAAAGAGCAATGTATCAGTAAGACTAGATGCGTAAGCTACCAGAGCTTTATAATCGACAGTTTCTTCGGGCGTAGTAGCAGCCCTAGCAGTTTCAGTTACTTGTACTATGTAAAACAACCAGTACGCAAAACAACAAATCAAAACAAATAACAGTACTCCAGCGCGAAAAAGAAAAAACCTAGGTAATGTTGCATGAGGTTTTCTAAGAAAAACAGCCCAAGCACCAATGGATAAAATAACCATTTTAAAGGCTAAAGATACTAGCTGACCTTTACATTCAGCTCCACAAGCCAACAAGCGATCGCCTTCCGCTAAACCTAATCGATTTGACAAAGCTGGAAAGAAACCTAATTTTGGGAAAACTACCATGGCGACTGGACTTAAAAAGGCTACAGTTGAGATAATATATGTAATTAATGCCCCTACGTAACGCTGACACATGAATCCAATTCCTGTATCAGGCTCTCCTGGCCAATTACTCACATCTTCCGTTGACTGTGACTGTTCGGAAGTGTTCCCCGTTATGGCAGTAGTGTTCTCTCCCCAATTGTCATCTTGTGGCAAAATTTGCACTTCAATTATTTCCTGACCTTCTCTATTGTCTGGTGTTAATGTTACTGCTGTCTGAAACGGGGCCATGTCTTCGTTCTTTCGCGACTTACTGCTTCTGTAACAAAAAGGGTTCGCATATAGGTAGTTACATTACAATTCATTTACTTTGGACTGACCTGCAGCAGTCGCCACCATTTTTTGTTCACTCAATAATGTTATCACCATCAATACCATAAAAAAAATACACTTTAATGATTGTTACCGAAAAAGGTGTTTGTACGAGGAATACTCGACTTCCATTTACAAATCCATCGATAGGAAGTTCGTTAAAAAATCACAAACTTGGATTTAATTAATAATAATACTGACTCTTAGATAGGAATAAAAGGAATAACGGGAAATTATGAATGATACATTTTCAATATCTACACATAAGCCAGTCAAGAAGTACATACATTTTATGTGGAAATAATTCCGAACAAGCTGGAATAAATTTTTATCCATTTAACTGGATCATATAAAATGTATATTAATTTTGCACCCTCGACAAAATGGGCTATAGCTACAATTTAAAACATTTTTTGCATTAACTCTAAATATAAATTTTCAAAATAATTGTATATCCAATGTATTTTTCTCCTATTGTAATCGGTTTAAAATGGCATATGGCGAAAAATGTTTAGCAAATTCCTTACGCATGTCTTTAGTTTCTTATCACTAGCCTTTGCTGTTTTTGGCAGCAAACAATTTGTCACTTCTAATCGAACAAAACATTTTTAATATATTCGCTTGTACATTACCCCAAGTAAATTGGCGATTTTTTAAACTTTTTATCAGGAGATCCTTATTCTTGACACACAATAAGTACAGTTTTGTAAGAGTTTGATACCTGAACCTTGCCGCAGCTAAATTAACGTATCTGTATCATTAGTACTTCGTAAAATATGATATAGGATGGCCGTTGTTTCAACATGTTACAAGGCAATAGTGTTTCAAAATAGTTTTTCTGCTCTTTTTATAAGATCTTTTCAGGTTCTTAAGTGAAATATATAAATTGGAATGATTTAACTTTTGATGGGCCTGTAAAAATGTTTCGGATTTACTTTTTAATTCCCTTTTCGTCACTACACACAACAGAGTATGTCCACTAGAGTAATGTATTTATTTTTTACCAATGTTGCTAGATTCAGTCGCCTTCTGTTTAAACCAAACTAAATTGTGACGACCGTTGGGACGCATCGTCTCTTTCTGATTGTTCCTAAAAGCTCATCATGCTAAGAACATCCCATAAAACAACAGATTTTAGTTCAAAAAGTAAGCATCTGCACACCAAGTTGATGATTAAATGTAAGTCAAAAATTAGTGAGCTCGAAAAAACACGACTTACAAAAAACTGTACAAAAGGCTTTTTGGAAAGCATTTACCCATCTTTAATTTTTAAGAAACATTTATTTTTCAAAGCTAATACTTACTGAGATATTGATAAAAATCCAAAATGTGATTATTTCCGATATTTTTTTAAAAATCGTGGCTAAAGCTGACTAAAAATGCATTATATTCGTATATTCAAGCGTCGATTAAACCATTTACAATTTATTCCAGCTGATCTGACAAGCCTAACAAAAATTAGAAGCATATAGTTTGTCCATCAGAATGGTTCTATAGACTGTTCTGTCAAAAAAGAGTTAATAGAATATTAGCTAGATAACAGGAAGAACCCTATAACCGTTCGTGCAAGTTAGAGGAAAAACCTAACAGAAAAGTTGTATACAGGACAACGTAAATAACTCAAAATTCTTTTTTTTTAAACGTTTTTCTGTCCCGTTGTTTCTATGGCATAAATATATATTTTAATTTAACAGTTTCTTATGCCTTTGTAGAACTAGACGCTTTCTGATATCATGTCTCAATGTCAACATAAGCAGTTTGCTCATTATAGTGACTTGACATTCAGACCGAGATCTTGCTTTATGGTAGATTAAACCAGTATCTTTTGAATAACTGTAATATTATTTTCAGATATCTATTTATTTTATTATATTCACAGTAAAGTATCTTTCCGAGCCGTCCGCTTCTTCATCTCCCTATCTCTCGACAAAACCCAAGTGCTGTAGCATGTAAGTTTATATCTTGTCGCTTTGCTTTTTCTGAATACTTTATTTCTTCTAGCATATCGCCAACTAGAGCACTTGCTTCCGCCCCTCAAAACACCACAATAATACTAAATATAAAAGTCGGTAAATTAGCAATGACTTAAAACATGCAGCATTAAGATAAACATTTATATATACATAATAAACATATATATATATATATATATATATATATATATATATATATATATATATATATAAATATATATATATATATATATATATATATATATATATATATATATATATATATATAATGTATTTTCATTCCGGGTGTACATCCGTTCACTACTGTCGTTCTGAAAAGAACAGTTTTGCTGACGTTTCGCCAAAATCACATTTGGCATTTTCATATAAAAAGAGCAGAAAAACTATTTTGGCGAAACGTCAGCAAAACTGTTCTTTTCAGAACGACAGTAGTGAACGGATGTACACCCGGAATGAAAATACATTGTATTTTTCCATCCGTGAAGGAGTAAAAATCAACACATATATATATATATATATATATATATATATATATATATATATATATATATATATATATATATATACATATAGCTGGAGCTAACAGAAAAATGTTATCTAGAGACTAATGCTATTAATACAGAAACATATTAAAAACTACTCGTAATACAATGTAAAAATATTATATATTTTTTTAAAACCAAGATGAATTCTTAAAATATCTATACAAAACTTTTTTTGTAATTCTTGGTGCGTTGTAGTTTTCACTCCTGTTTTATAACTCTTACGGCAGTTACAGACAGATCAATTAGAGTTTAGAATGTTTAATGGAATGTCAAATTTTACAGCGAGTTTCTAGATTTCTATAAGCAGCTTGTAAAATTCGAAAACAGCAACAAAATAATTAATTGGCAGTGACAATTACATTCTAGAAAAAAATTAATATTAATACTGCCTATTACACTAGAACTAGAATTTGTGACCTCTTCAAAAGCCCTTTGCAAAAAGAGAGTGCATTACTTGTGCGAAAGAGATCATTTTCAAACTCCAAGAATTTTCGCCTAAATAAAAAAAGGAACTTTAATTTGCAAACAATTTTCTGGTCTGACATAAATTCAAAATTACAGACAATTGCAATATGCAAAGTTTTATTAAAGAAACGAATTTCTTAACATCCGAAAAGTAAATACCCAGAAAGTATAGCATTTAAAACTGACAGTTCAGAAAAAAAGCACGGCTCTTGTAAAGATTAGGTATTTTTGATTTTCTCAATTTTTTATATTTGGAATCACTGACCCGAAACAAGTAATAATAATTGCGGATAAACCACTTTTTTGCAAAAAAAAAAAACAAAACACAGTTATAATTTTGTAAAGCACTATATGGTTAAAATGTTTACTGTTGCTTTAATTATATCCATATTAAAATTAGTGTTTAAAATCTATTAACAAAAAATGTTGATGTTATCCAACTAAAAAATTGTCAAACAGAAAATTAACTGACATTTGACTTTTCATAATTAATCAATCGGTCATTCCATCGTATTCAAGAAGGCAATGTTGCCAAGTGTAATTTCATTGTGTCTGCGTAGATGTCAATAATCGTTTATTAGGGTTGTTATTAATATTTTGGTTAATATATAGTTAATATTTTGTTGGAACACAACGCAAAAAGGTAAAAGGTTAGCACCCGGTTAGGTCTTGAAGGCATCATCGTTAAAGCCATAACACAAAAAACGATATAGTGAAAATATTAGGTGAAACGGTACCAGGTTAGCACCAGATTAGGTGCCCAAGATATCATCGTAAAAGCCATAAAAACACCAGGTTAGGCGTCGAAGGAAGTTTAAAATATTTACATCATAATCAAGAGATCAAAGGCAATTTGGCAACACTGTAAGAATACTTTTTGAGTTTTTGCACTGAAATATTTTGAAAATTGTAGGGAATTTAGCCAGTTTTTATTCTTTTTTTCTAGGTCAAGTGTTTCATCCTCAAATTTTATTTTAATTTAAAAAAATAGCAAAATCCCAAATACTTACTCTCAACAAGAATCCACTTGATTTTATTTTTAAATTATATAGTCTTGTGTGGAAGTGAAATAAAAAAGTACCTTGTAAAAACTGTATGTACGATTATTGTCATAAATGCTGTATTTACAACAAAAATTCTTAATGTCCTTGGAAGTTTCTCGTAAACCTAGTCTATTCGAATGTGACACTGTAGGGCACTTCTGACAGAGCTGCATACGCGCGACAGCGTTTCTTGATGTCATATCTGACTTGGTACACTTTATTATGTCCGGAGTCACGCCGTTTTTAATACTTAATATTCCTACATTCAGTGGTCTATTTAGGATCTTTTTCCAGGTGGGAGAGGAGAAAACAAACACAATATATAAAAATATTCCTTACTCCAAGTATAGGGCTACCAGCCGTAGAGTAGTATAAAGGGAAACCATATCTGGCGCATTCATCATTTAATTGTCTGTGCTTTTAAAAATTTGCATTTCTAAAAGTTTATATCTATTTATTTATTATTAAGAAGATAATTTAGTTTAAAGTCTCAAATATACACCGTGTCTCTAAGAGGTCTGAACAAAACACCACGTTGTATTCCCTTGTCCGGAACAGGACAATTTAAGGTAATTTATCTTAGTCTGAAAGTGCTTCGTTATGGCGTCAACGGACGTAAACATTAAAAAATAATGCTTTTAGCGAAGAGGATGAAATTTGGTATTTGAAGTTGTACTGCAAAAGCTCTTTTTTGACAGATTTTTTGGATGGTAGGTGTTACAAAAGTGTGTAAACAGTCAAGTTGCAAAAATACTCATATTTTTTACCTGTACTTTACTTACTTTGAGGGTAAATAGTTTAATTTTAAACATTTTTTATTTTGTCTAAAGTATATACTGCATTGATAATTTCAAGGATAATTTAAACAATACTTTAAAAGGTCTGTACTAAAAGGTACCGCAGATTTCTGAGGCCAAAATAGAATGATTTAAAATAACTTACCTTCATCTGAAAGTGCTTTGTTGGGGTATTATTAAACTTTAAAAAAATATATTACTTTGAATAAAAAAATAGGTCTTATAGGTTTTTTTAAATACCATCTTAACTTAATGTGATTCTTACTGCACCACTCACTGTGAACAAATTCAAAAGTATTCTTTTCTACTATTAGAAATAGAGAACATTACCAAAATACAAAAATTATTGGTATTATTTTGTCTGTCAGTAAAAAATTTCTAGGACTATTATTTAAGTTTAAAATTACTTTTTATATGTAACCGAATATTTATACATATAACACCTTCCATCCAAAAAAATACCTGAAAAATGCTCTTTTACAGTACTAATTCATATGCCAAAGTTCATCTTTGTTGCTAAGCAATATTTTTTATTCAAGGATTTCTCTTTAATTTTGATATTCAATATAGCCCTAACGAAGCATATTCGGTCACTTCCTTCACACTATTGTTAAGCTTTGATAGGTTTAGAGCATCTTTATTATTCTCAACAATATAATAAATACCATTAGGCAAAATATGTGTACCTTAAAATAAAAACGTATGGTTTACAAAAATTAAAAAAAAAAAGAATAATTAATAACTATTATCGATTTTCTCATTTTCACTGTACGAATAAATAAATTTATTGTACAATTCATGCTGTAAATCAGCCCTTTTTTGTGGCGAAATGGAATAGTAAATTCCTAACACTAAAAACATTAATTTGTTCTTTGGGAAATATTACAAGTAGGGAAAACGACCAAGATTACAAAAAAGGTTAGAAATAAAATGTCTAATAGCAAAGTCTTAAAGCCCTTCATCAAAAACACAAAAAATACAAGAGTTTCTTTAATGCGACGAAAAAACTCTTTGACCACTTAACATCCAAAACAATATGTAAAAAAAGCCCCATCACAGTCCTAACTAACAAATTTCCTCTTCATCGCTAAAAGCGATATTCTTTATTCAAAATACTTAGTTTTTAACTGTGCAAGTTATCTTATATCGTCCTGTTTTTCCCTTAGGAATACGTGGTAACATTTTGTACAGACCCGTCACAGCATTTTCTTAATTATCCTTAGAATTATCAAGACAGGGAATACTCCCAGTTGGAAAATATTACAATAACGAACATGACCAAAAACATTTGAAATAAAATTATTTATTTACAAACTAAGATTATAAGCTGTTTACCAAACAGGTAAACAAGTACGAGTTTTTTTAGGTGATGGAATAATGTTTGAACCATAATAGGATAATGGACTTCTCTGCGCTATCCACCGCAGTGCGAGAGATAGCGCTAATTAGGCCGGAAATCCCATTAGTTGCGAGAGCTAAAATTTATCTCTGTCGCAACTAGTGGGATTTCCACCTTTATTAGCTCCATCTTACTCACGCGTTGGGGTCAAGGTAATACATTGCGCATATGTGATGGGGCCAGTCCATATAACCTATTATGTCAATTGTTTACGATTATGTAAAATCAATTAAAGCCATTTGATAGTATTATTTCACATAACAAATTTCATCCTTAGCTAAAAAGACAAAATAATAGGATTTCTTTTAATTTTGACGCTTGGAATTATCGAGGCAGTGAATACTGTGGACAAACTCAAAAATATTACAGGTTGTGAAAATGACCAAGAGACCAAAAATATTTTAAAGAAAATTATTTACCTACAATATAAGTTTGAAAGCTGTTCTCCGAATAGGTAAAAACTACAAGCGTTTTTGTATATAACAAAACAACATTTATATACTTACGTGACACCTACCATCCAAAAAAGCATTTTAACAATAGTCATTTTACATTACTAATTCTCATACCAAATTTTATTCTTATGACAAAAAGCAACATTTAATGTAAAATATTTTTTATTTTTGACGTTTGATAAAGCGCTAAAAAGCACTTTCGAACTAAGGTTAGTGGTATCATTTTATACAAACCGTTTTAGAGACCCCCTGTATATTCTTGTCTTGGAAACAATGCAAATCAATTTAAATGTGAAATTGCTATAGAACTGCCTGTAAATTTGTAATATGTAGTTTTAAGTGGATGAGTCCACATAGAATTTGTAACTCTCTGGATTTTTGGCAATAAATGTTTTTTCTTTCTTTCTAATATCACTTATTAGTGTTTTCTATTAAAGAAAACATGATTTTTACATATATTTAGATTTTTTACTTTTTTTATATTTAGATTTTTTACTTTTTTTTTTCGTAAACGTTCTTTTAAATTTACAAGGTCAATTTATTTAACAACTATATTAGAATGAACATTTTTAGATTTTTGTGGCCAGTGAACGGTCAGAAAATTGTTCTTTGTAAAGTCAAACCCATCCTTTAAATATTTAAGAGAGCATCATAAAAAATAAAAAATGTTTTATGAATTATTGTCATTAGGTACTTTTAATTTTGATTTATTGAATTATTTGAATTTTAAAAGCGGGAAACTTAAAGTAGGGCAAATAGCATATGGTGGATATTGAGGAAGGTTGGCAATCCTGTACTGTGTTACTGCTACAGTACTTCACGAGTCAATGTTCTTTTGCTGGATTTGAAATACTTAGGTATAGAACATTGCAAAACAAAATCATATTTTAAGCTTTACATATATTAAGAAAGCTAAGTGCCGTTTAAACTTAGCTTTCTCCTCTTATCTCTTCTGTGTTTATTTTCATATCCCTTTGGAACGAGGATATAGCTATAGCTTGGAATGAAAGAGTAATGCGTGCTTCGGCGGAATGGCCCGGGGGCAATGATTCATAATCCTTGAAGAATTTAAATATTGGGTCTTAATAATTAAGAACGTAGTTTCTGGCGTTAGTTTATAGGTAAATAAACATACTTATTGTTTACAAATAAGGGCCAAATGTCACTTAATTTGGTATTAAAATATAAAGCAATTATATTTATTTTTTAATAAGACATGGTTGAATAAAAAATAGTAAAACCTGCCGGGAGGAGGAAAGGTGGTGGTCCAGACCGCCTAGACTTCTTCTAAATACGCCAATGCCTACACTAATCACCTTTGAAGTATTTTTTTCATATCAAAGATGCTTTACCTATAAAAATGTATAATCACAGAAATAATGTTCTGAAGAAAAGTATTGAAACCAGAGCTTAAATTTTGTTATAACATACAGTATTTATTCAAATAAATATTATTCCAACAAACAAAATTTGACCTTAAAAATAAGTTTCTATTACTGGATGTAAAGATATTATAACTGTTGTTAAAATTTGGAAAGTTATATCCAGTATATCAAAAGAGAAAACAGTAGGTAGCTTAAATTAAAACAAAATACTCAGCACTATATTTAAAATTCCCAACTAAGGAAATACCAACTTTAGATAACAAAACATGGACCAAAACAAAATCAATCAATACCTTTTGCATGTTTGCAATAAAGACTAGCATGTTTCATTTATCAAGCAACAAGTATCTTAGGTTTCTAACACCTCAATTAGGAAGTGTTTCATTACTTAAAGGAATCATAAAAAAAAGTTTATTCAATATATTTAAATGACATTCAACTAACACATTTTCCAGCATATGAAATAAACAATTTTTTTCATATCAAATTTAGTTCACGCAATTATATTCAATATTATATTGTTGAAGGAATCGGGGATTTTTCTCTATATCAAAATAAAAACTCATAGAAGATTAGACATAATGTATTGTCTTTAGTACAAATGTTTACATGTTTCATAAAATCTGATTTTGAATTCTCTATGATTACTTACAAGACGTACAGATTCAGGGTTATGAAGAATAGAAAAAGCCTTATTTCATCTATGTTATATATTATATATGCTTTGTGCTGTGGTTACTCAAATAATTAATGGGTCACATTTAAAAAAAACAACCCACACAAATTTATTATTTCTAAAAGAAAACTTTGCAAAATTTATAAAAATTACTTCTACATTAATATATTACTATGGATAGTCCAACAAAAAAACTAATGGGAAACTTTATTTACCTTTCATTCCACAGAAAATGACATTCTTGATAAAAATTTCGATATTCCTGTCGGGTTCTGGTAGGAAGTTGGACAACAATATGTCTCAAAATTTTTTTAATTTAGAAGACAAAATAATAAATAAGATTGAAGTATTAAAAATTAAAATTTAAATTTCAAATATATTTCTTAAGATATTTGCATTTATTTTAAATTTACTTATGCAAAGCAATGAATTCAGTTTACAATACTTGAGATATTTTAAATCAGATACATCACTTTTTTCTTCAAATCTGAACTTTCATTTTTGCATTGACAATGTTAAAAAAGTAAAGAATGCGCATCAGGTTTTATGCACAAGCAAGTTAAGAATTTCTTACATATGGATTTGAAATTTGTTCAACTCTGAAGGCTGTGGTTTAAAGTAATATAGTAGTTTTGGAAATGTCAGCAAATAATATAGGTATTTACAGAAGACAATTTTAGAGGGACGCTGAATGAGTTACTATAAAACAAAAAATTAATTCGAATTTGACTCCATTACATATATTTTTAGAAATGTATATATATAAAAACTATACTAAAGCTGCCCTTTAATAAAATGAACACAAATTAACATGTTTCAATGCCAGTAGATGGTCTTCAATGATAGCAAACTTTTCCGAAATTTAAAAAGAAAACTTAAGGTGTTGCTAAAAAACAAATAATATAATCAACATGAAGGTGGAAAATTCAAATTACAAACCTAATCTAAAATCTTTGCATATGAGAAGTCTATATAAATAAGTTCAATCATATTTTTGTTATATACTTCTGAGTTATCAGCAAGTTGGAATTACATCAAGATCACAACTTTGCATTATTATTTTTTTTTTACAATATACTAAAAAAACATATAAATTATAGAAATTTCTAAAAGTTGTTATAGCTTTTATCTATATCATACTAACTCAACAAGTTATAGAAATTTTAAAAAGTTTTCAACTTCAAATATTTAAAAATATCTTGTATTGATATCGAACTTTCTACCATAACCCTTTTAAATCTATTAAACATACAACACAGAACACTGGATCTATTTGGTAGTCAAGCAGCTTCATATATTTAATTGTTTAATCTTATGTAGTGGGACAAACTATTTAAATTTATGTAGTATCAAAACAATAAAATAAACTCAGTAATTTGTGCAGTTATTACATCAAAAGATAAACAATATAAAACCATTCCTATGATCAACTGCAAATAATGTTTACAACAGTAAAATATAAATACAAAATCCTTACTAATTTTTTTATATACACCAGTAAGTGACTCAGACATTTGTGCAAGACCATTGAGTTTCATTTAGTGGGAAGTCGATTTTATTTTCGTCTTTGCGCCATATTTCATCAAAAATGATATTTTCAGAGCAACAATTATTAATAAAAACGTTTTCCATTTGTTATCAACTCTATGGACCACCATTTATACAGCAATAATATTTATAGTCAATTAAAGTCAAGCCTTTCGCACAGTAGACTAAAGTCCATATTCTATCTGTATAAAAATGGCACATTAAGTGAAGCACACACTTGACACAGATTACATATAATAGATAGTTAATTATATCATCACAATATAAGTTCGTACTTTTTGGCAGCCCATCCTTTCACTTAAACTGGGGACGTTACTTTTATCAATCACATTAACCTTTAATAAGCAATTCTAAACCAGGTTATATTCCCGCAAGTTCGACTGTAGAATCGTATCTTTGACAGCTGCAAATACAAATTTAATATTTTCAGTGTCTGTAGCACATGTAAAATGGGAGTAAATAATTTTTTCACTATCTGGATTTAGGTCGACAAACATTCTTAAAATAAATTCTCTAGCTGCTATAGCATCCCGCTGGGGACCGTCGTATTCAGGAAAATAATCAACTAGATGAGAATACATAATTTTTTCTTCTAGCAGATCCTTTTTATTTAAAAACAATATAACAGATGAATGGATGAACCATGGATAGGTAATAATTGTTTTAAACAGGGCTTTAGACTCTTCCATGCGATTTTCATTCTCTGATTCGAACAGAATTTGGTCATATTCACTCAAGGCTACCAAAAAAATAATGGAAGTAACATTTTCAAAACAATGGATCCATTTCCTTCTTTCTGATCTTTGCCCACCAACATCGACCATTCTAAAGATAATGCTGTCGAGATCAAACGGATATTCGATTATACCCGTGGTCGGAGCTCTTGCCCTCAAAATGTCCTGTTCTGTGGGTAAATAATCTGGGGCCCTTATCCGATCTATATCACTAAGATAGTATTTAGCAGAATCAGTAAGTTGATATTCCCTACGTCGGTCGTAACACTCCTGAATACCTACATCATTCCACAGATCCTTAATAGCTTCTACGAAAGGGCTCTCAAATGTAGTAACGGTCTCATAATCAATGTTCTTTAGTACCTCTGCTTTCTCGCGGTTAGACGCGTCACCATACTGAATTTTAAGCAAATCCATTGCTTTGATCATGCTTTGCATAGCCATAAAAATGTTCTGATAGACCAGCTTAATAAACATTCTTTTGTCGTCGTCTGAATAACCGGCACCGTGGATGATGCGCATTTGTTTAATAAAAGTAGATTTGCCCGACTCACCAGTACCCAGCAAGAGTAGCTTAAGTTCGCGGCGAGCATCCCTTTTATCTCTGCGCAGCTGCTTTTCGATTTCTGCGTTAATTCGTTCCTGCTCACGAGCCTCGTCGGACTGACAACACTGTGGGCACTGCATGGTCACCAAATATCGCAGCCCTTTACTCAATCTTCTCTCGTAGAGGCCTAGTAGTGCACTTTTGGCGCCCAGACGACCTTTTTTCTTGAACAAAAGAGAAGTGTGTGTTAATTTAAGTCCACTAGGTGACCCAAGAGTTAAATGTATAAACAGAAAATGAAGATATAGAAGTCTAAATGCATCTGGAGGATGTAGGAGAATTAGTTGCAACTTTGGAAGCAAGAAAACCCAATGGATGTTTTTTTCTGGATTTAGAGCAGTTAAATAAATACAACACAAAAACGTTCTTAAACACAAAAAGCAATTGAAGCAATTGGTTTGATGCTTATGATGATGGTGATAGTGATAATATTATTGTGTTATAAAACCACAACATTTACAAACATAAACACTAATTCAGAAACAAAAATAATATCTAGTATGAATAACTAAAACATACAGGAAATACACAATAGAAAGTGAACCCTAGAAAAATTAAATTTAAATACTTTAAATTGGAATATCTATTAAATGTTCGTTTATTAAAAAAATACAAAATTATATTAAAATCAAAATATGAATGGAGAAGAATTCACAGCAAATAATTTTTTACATTTATTACACTAAAAATCTGTATTTATAATAAAAGTAGTTACAGGGGTATACAGTAAAAAATAATGAGTAGATATAACTAATCTAAGAAAGCCATTCATGTAAGAGTATACATTTAGGAACAGGTTTCTTATTCACCACCTAAACATGCTACTTAGCTGTTTTTCTTCTGAGATCTTTCATCCTTTGGGATAAAAAACAGCTCTAAATACAGCAAAATACAGTGTTAATTGAAACTTAATAAGTTACTGACAGAGGAATGGTATGCTGTATGGTAAAGATTTGTTTTTTGTTGAATAAACCAATGAGGTTTTTGATTTGTGTTTCTAATTTTGGGTTTTGTAACTTGTATTAAAATTTATTAACTAAAGTTTTAGGGTGAATATCATAAGAGTTAAATTAGATTTCCTCAAATAAAAAAAAAATAAATGGACAAACATTAAGTAAAGTTTGTTCTGTTTCAATCCATGAGCCTAAGCACAAAAAAGTACATATCAAATGAGTACTTTTTTGTGATTAGGTTCATGGAAAGAAACAAACTTTACTTAATGTTCCGTCTGTCCATATCAGGTTTTTTCGAAATTGTTATTTATGTACAA
Source organism: Kuschelorhynchus macadamiae (assembly GCA_030620095.1). NCBI lineage: Eukaryota > Metazoa > Arthropoda > Insecta > Coleoptera > Curculionidae > Kuschelorhynchus > Kuschelorhynchus macadamiae. The sequence continues at coordinate 257,954 of JAUTXW010001699.1, read as the reverse complement.
GATGTCCAGCATCGATGGTTTTGGTATTTCGGTTGTTTGGAGGGTTGAGGTTTTCACATAATATATATAACGAAAAAGTATAGCTACTTTTTTGTGATATATATAATATGTGAAAATGAAAGATTCCGCAATTAAAATTAGATTAGTAACTAAAATTGCATTTGCATGTTGCATTTTGGGACCGCCCTCGTAACTTGGTTATTGTTTAACTAACTAAAGAAAGGTAAAAAGTGATAGTTATGTATGAATCCAGTGGTGTACTTTGATTTTTGCTGCGGGTAGTCATTTTTATATGGCCCCAAAGTTACGTTTTTTAAAATGGGACACCCTATATATTTTTAAATATTCTGTATTTATTTTTTTATATTAAAAAATCAAAAAATCTTAGTAAGCCAAGGTGGACATTTGAAATAAAATAGTTTATCAGAATAGTGAACGTCTTTTTAATAACATTAGACTTCTCAACTATGGTTAGATAATGCAATTTCCGAAAATTATGAAAAATACGACACGCTCGCCACTTATACTCAGTGCGACGTAAAAGCAGATGAAGCTTTGGAACTATATTTAAACAGGCAATATTATAGATATTAATTTTTCTAATTCTACTTAGATATTTAGATAGATAGGTTGAAGATATCCAGCAAGAAGGCAACCGGATAAAATAATTTTTTTATGAATAAAATCAAATTTAATTGAAATGGCTCGTTTATCAAACCGTGGCCTAAAACCTACAAGAAACATCGCGATACTCACAAAGTGAATATGTTGGCTTCGGTCGAGGCAGTTCAAAATTAATTCTTGTCGAAAAATAGAATCTTCTATAGGCACTGTTAAATCAAGGGTTCAAACAATTTTAAACCATATAAATTTCATTTGGTACAAAACTTACATCCTGGTAACGCAGAACGCCGACTAGAGTATTCCAATTAGTATTTGCCACTGCGTGACAGGGTCATTAATTTTGAAAGAACTGTTATATGATCTGATGAGGAGCATTTTATCAGTGTTGGTATTTGAACCGGCATAATGATAGGGTTTGGTCTCAGGAAAATAAGCATGTTAAATTTCCATATGAAAGGTAAGGCAGTTGGGATTGAATGTTTCATGCTTTATTCTTGGAAGTGAAATCGTCTGTCTATAAAATCTATGACGGCACCCTTACTGCAATTAAATACTTAAAGATTCCAGAAATAGTTGTGCCTGAAATAACCGAAGACGTTCCTTTGGCGCGACTCAATGATCTGTATCTGCAGCAAGCTGGGACACCTGCTCATAATGCACAAATAGTGAGAGACTATTTAGATGCAAACTTTTCAGGCCACTGGATTGGAACCAATGGACCTGCAAAATGGCCACCTAGGTCATCCGATTTGTCAGTTCTGGATTTCTTTTTGTGGAATACCGTCAAAATAGAATTTATACTAGACAGTATCAAACAATAGAAGAGTTGAAAAATACTACTAAAGAGGCCTTCAGAGAGTTACAGCGGCGACCATTTATTATTTTGAATGCCTTGAGGCGAATAGGCACTATGTGCAAGCATGTGGAAGCAACCAACAGTTTGAACAATACAATTGCCAATAAATAGGTATTAAAAAGAGAACATTCAAATCTGTCTGGGCCAACTAAGATTTTTTTAAATATAGTGCTAATATTGCACTTAAAAAAGCTCTCAAAAAAAACCAGAATATTTAAAAATATAGAGAGAGTCCCATTTGAAAAACATAACTTTGGGTCAGATCATAAAAATGACTACCCACAGCAAAAATCAAAATACATCACTGGATTCTAGGTAAAAAACTACTTATGAACCACATTTTACTTTTCTGATAAATTAAATGATAACCAAGATACGAGGGAGGTCCCAAAATGCAAAATTTCATGATGTGGAAACCCCAATCCTGTATCTTTCCAAATAACTAAGATACCCGGTAAAAACATCAAAATCTGGACACCCTGTCAAACCAATATACTGCCGAGATTGCAGTATGGTAGCATAGTATGGTCACCTCAATATGAAATTTGGACAAAATCAATTGAAAGATTGCACAGAAAAATACATGTTCTATAAAAAGTTTGGTTATTATCCTCCTCAAGGTTATAATTACATACAGTTACCATCAGTTTCAGATAAAAGTATGTCTGGTATACCAGATAACTTTATAAAATTTTGACAAATCGTGTTGATAATGCCGAGATATTATCTAAGTTGCCCTTTTCTATTTCTGTTAGAAATACAAGAAATATATCAACATTCTGACTTTTCCAAGAACAAACATATATAAGAATTTACCGGATGTATGATTTATTTAATAATTATGCAAGTGACTTAGATTTAGATACAAGTTTGGGGCGGTAAAAGGCTATAATGGAGCGTAAATTGTATGAAACTCAGACTCAGTTTTAGTTTAATTTTACTATTATGTATAACCTATATATTGAAATTTGAGTGTTGTTTTAATATTATTTTGTATGTATAATTGACTGTAATATGCTGTTGATACTCTAATATATAAAAATTAAAAAAAAGTTAAAAAATAAAAACAATTAGTTAAAAATAATACAGTAACATTAACATAGAACGGAAGCTTTCACCGCTCTGGTCAATTAAGAAATTATGGTTCTTCAGATTAGACCGTATCAAATTGGAATTACTATCCGACCTTTCGCCTTCGATTGCACGAGACATTTTCAGGGATCTTTACTCCACGAGATCTGAACACTGAATTTCAGATATGGTGAAAAATATGTGAGTTCTCATTTAAAAAAATTAGAAATTAGAATTTTCGTCGTAATTATTTCGTTCAACAAGTGGAAGTCATAATTGACGTACCAAAAAATATTTTTGCTCAGTAGACCCGTCTTTTCTGTTTGGGATAAATTTTAGAAATAACCTAATTTAAATTTTTAATACAATTAGGAAAATTCAAGTAGGTTATAAAACGTTTCAAATTCATCGGCATTTGTATAAAAATGACGCTTGAGTGAAGGTTGAATTACTGCCCACGGTTTTTAGACAAAATTGACTTGAATCAATATTATTTACCGATGAATTGCACTTCACAAAAAACAGCATTTTTAACTTTCGTAATGCTTTCCTACCAGTTACTCCAGTGATATTATATAGGGTTATGCAAAAAACGATTACTTTTATATATAAATGTATTGAACAAGGACATTTTGAAAACTTCCTGTCTTAATATTATTTAATATTTTGAATATTGTTTGATAGTTTATTTGTTAATAAACAATGGTATGTTACCAATTTATTTTTATCAAACATATAAAAAAATAAAATTAGGTCATTTTTTCGATGTACTTAAAAAAGTATGAATGACGCTAGCCTCAGACTTAAAATACACCATTTGTTTGCATCCACCGCCTACTGAGCAGAAATATTCAATTGGTACGTCAATTGTGGCTCCCATTGGTTGAGAGAAAAAGTACGCTGTGGGCGCCATCTTGAAAATAAATACCATGTTGTGATAAATCATTGAAAAGGGGATTACTCTAGAATTCAAAAATCGCAATATTAAGAGAAACCAGTAGAATTCGGTTGGTGCTTTTTTTAATAATGGTTCTTACAAAATACTTTCCATATATGGACATTACATATACAGAGAGTTTTTTTTGCAACAACTTTAAATGCATCACTTTGGGGTTATTTTTGTAAATCCGGCCCTGTGCAATATTTTATATTCAATCATTTTTTCTATGTCTCAGAATATATAGATTTACAGCACATCAAAAAATGACTAAAATCGGTTATACAGCAAAAAAAATATTAATAACCACACTCAACTAGGTTCCAAATAAATTTGGTCCACCGTGTACGACAAAAACAAAATGCTAATACAGAACAAATTTTCATTTGGCCTTTTGGCATTATAGAGCACAAATTTTCTTTTTTTTCTTTTGAAATACCCCTTAGCGCTTTGCGTGGTAATAATATAGTAATAATAATAACGCTACCAAATTTGCACAAATCTCTTTCAATTTTTAGTTTTAAAAATTTTAAAATTTTGTTCGGAGTTGAATAATCATCTGTACTAAAAGTTATAAAGGTATTGCTCTTTTGACAGGAATAATAGTCAAATCGTTTAAATAAGGTCTAGAACTATAATTTTTTTTAATTTGTGCCAGAGAAAAATGATCTTCCCAATCAAAAAAGTTGCTTATTTCTAAATTAATAACAATAACGTTGCCTGAATTTGCTGCCTGGACTGAATTGTGAAAATCTGTATAATTATATACTTCTTTTTTTTTTTTTCATTGATAGTTCCACCTAGTGGTGGAAACTATCTGCACTCATAAATGTGTGCCCAGGTTTAAAATATTTAATAATAAGTAAGAAAACAACGAAGTAATTTATATTATACTGCGTTTTCTTTTAGTAGAGCGGTCGGACTGCATTTATTCTTAGGAAACAATGACTGTAAGCACTTTATCCCAAATAATTTTGCAGGTAAAATTACTATACTGCACTTGATCTTAGGAATGACCTATTACTGCATTTTATTCTAGGAAAACACGTGACGTGGCAAACTTCCTGCATTCTTTCCCTTATTTTTTGAAAGAAGTAATGAAAAAAATAAAAAATGTTTTTCTTTAGTCTATAAAGAATGATTCAATTAATCCGAAAATGCAAAAATCTCAAAATCGCCAAAAATGACTTTACTGCGTTTAGAATTAATTTATATTATATATATATATATATATATATATATATATATATATATATATATATATATATATATATATATATATATATATATATATATATATATATATATATATATATATATATATATATATATATATATATATATATATATATATATATATATATATATATATATATATATATATATATATATATATATATATATATATATATATATATATATATATATATATATATATATATATATATATATATATATATATATATATATATATATATATATATATATATATATATATATATATATATATATATATATATATATATATATATATATATATATATATATATATATATATATATATATATATATATATATATATATATATATATATATATATATATATATATATATATATATATATATATATATATACATATATATATATATATATATATATATATATATATATATATATATATATATATATATATATATATATATATATATATATATATATATATATATATATATATATATACATATATACATATATATATATACATATATATACATATATATATATACATATATATACATATATATACATATATATATATATATATATATATATATATATATATATATATATATATATATATATATATATATATATATATATATATATATATATATATATATATATACATATATATACATATATATACATATATATACATTATATATATACATATATATACATTATATATATATATATATATATATATATATATATATATATATATATATATATATATATATATATATATATATATATATATATATATATATATATATATATATATATATATATATATATATATATATATATATATATATATATATATATATATATATATATATATATATATATATATATATATTTTTTTTTTTTTCCTAATCTTCTTGGTTAGAAGTGCTAAGGTCCTTATATTAAACAGCCAATTAGCAGGTATCTTTTAAAACATATATTTGATGCCTTGGTAACATTTCGACCATAGTTTCAAACCTAAAAGATTTTTTAGCAAATTTCTATATAAATAAAAGTATTTCAAATTTAAGACTATGACTAGAACGTAAAATTATCAAATACATAGTACACTAGATTACACATATTCTGGAATATTTTACATTTTAGAATTATTAAGACGTTCACTGTATTAAAATCACACAAATACTACGACTGTTGGTGATTATAATAAAGATATATATATTTTATTTAAGTTGTTAATATCTTTTTTATCGTTTATGGCATCCTTATTTTTATGAATTTCAGCCAGTTCAAAAAATTCCGTTTTTTTTAACTGAGCGGTTTTTGAATGTTTTAGCTTGTTTATAGTTGAATGTGTGATTTTTGGATATTTCATGGTTTGTTAATGCGGTGGTGTTTTTTTTTGTCGTATTTGTGACTTTTTAGTCTGTTTTCCAAATATTGGCTTGTTTTTCTAATATAAACACCGTGGCAATTGTTGCAAGGAATCTGATAAACTATATTTTTTTTTATTAATTGGCGTTTTTGTTTTTAAGTTACAGAAATTTTTTGCCAGCAAGTTATATCCTTTGTGGCTTGTTACGATGTTATATTTTATAAAAAGTTTTTGAAATTGTTGGGATAAACCATTTATGAAAGGCAAAGAAATGTATTCTGATTTCGGACAATTTGATTTAATATTAGAGTTTTTACAATTGTATTATTTGTGAATTCTGCTTTTGAATAATTTATTAAGTATAAGGGGTATTCGTTTAATTGCAATGCTGTTTTAGCTTTTTTAATGGCCTTTTCTCTGAATTCAGGATCAGAAAGTTTAATTGCTCGATCTGCCAGACCAATAATTAAAGATTTTTTTTTGAGATATTAGGTGACAAGAAGTAAGATTTAAATATCGAGAGGACCAAGTTTGTTTTGTGTACCATTCTGTTTTAATTTTGTTTCCTATATGATGCAAAGTTAGGTCCAAAAAATTGATTCGGTTGTTCTTTTCGGTTTCAATTGTAAATTGCAGTCTTTTGTGGTATTGATTAAAATGTTTTAATATATTTTCTGCTTGATCAGTTGGAATTGCAGTGATACAATCGTCGACATAACGATAAAAGAAAGGTATATTAAATTCCACATTTTTTAGGACACTTTCTTCTAGGTCCTCCATTACTAGGTGGGCAACCACGCTCGATATCGGTGCTCCCATAGCACAACCCTCTGTTTATATAGCTGATCTTCGTATACAAAATACGTAGAATTTTATGTTAATTCTACTGCTTTTAAGAATTCATTTTGGGGTATATCTGTAATAATAATAATAGTATAATTTTTTATTTCAGACCATTTTTTTTTAATTATTTTGTAGCCAATGAGATTGGAACGTTGGTATACAGGGATAGAACGTCAAGCGATATTAGTTGGTAATGTTGTATTTTTTAATTTTTCTTTAAAATGATAGGAATCCTTGATATAGTAATTATTTTTATGTACAATATTTTTCAGGATTTCTTTTAAATACTTTGATAGTGGTGTAAATGGAGATTGAATAAATGAGACAATTCGCAGTAATGGGATATTTTCTTTATGCATTTTTGGTAATCCGTAAATTCGTAATGCTGTTCCCCCCAAAATATACGGATTACCAAAAATGCATAAGAAATAAAGGTTACCAAGGCATCAAATATATGTTTTAAAAGATACCTTCTAATTGGCTGTCTAATATAATGACCTTAAACCAAGAAAATTAGGAACAAAATATATTATTGAAAAAGGGTCAAAGAATACAACCTAATATATATATATATATATATATATATATATATATATATATATATATAATATAAATATATATATATATATATATATATATATATATATATATATACAAGGTGCACATAAAACACGGAATAGCAAGTAAGTAAAACCAAAAAAAAATGAGGAAAATCAAATCTTCTAAGATAGCCAAATTAGAGAATATAAAAATATGAGATAAAGTCTTTTTTTTATAGCAGACTGAGTTTTTAAGAAAATTAATAGTGAATATGTAAATAAATGCATCATTTTTTAAATATTCACCATTAATTTAAAAACAATAAAAAAATGCAGTTAGTTTGCCACGTCACCTGTTTCCTAGAATACAATGCAGTAATAGGTCATTCCTAAGATCAAGTGCAGTATAGTAATTTTACCTGCAAAATTATTAGTGATAAAGTGCTTTAAGGTCAGCACCAGGTGGAACTATCAATGAAAAAAAAAAGAATGTATATGATTATACAGATTTTCACGATTCAGTCAGTAATTCAGGCAACGTTATTATTTTAATTTAGAAATAAACAACCTTTTTGATTGGGAAGATGATTCTTCTCTGGCACAAATTAAAAAAAATAATAGTTCTAGACCTTATTTAAATGATTTGACTATTATTTCTGTCAAAAGAGCAACACCTTTTATAACTTTTAGTACAGATTATTCAACTCTGGACAAAATTTTAAAATTTTTAAAACTAATAATTGAAAGAGATTTGTGCTAATTTGGTAGCGTTATTAAACCCCACAAAGAAAAAAATTTGAAAAATTTTTGCCCTTTAATGCCAAAAGGCAAACATTTTGGTTAAATTTAGAAACTAATGAAAATTCTAATCATTTTAATGAGTCGTTTGATTGGATATTGACAAAAAATTTTATGAAAATTTGTTCTGTATTAGCATTTTGTTTTTGTCGTACAGGGTGGACCAAATTTATTTGGGGCCGAGTTGAGTGTGGTTAGCTGTTTAAACGATTCTAGTCATTTTTGGATATGCTGTAAATCTATATATTCTGAGACAGAGAAAAAATGATTGAATATAAAATATTGCACAGGGTCGGATTTACGAAAATTACCCCAAAGTGATGCATTTAAAGCTGTTGCAAAAAAAAACACTCTGTATATTAAAATGTTCGTATATGGAAAGTATCCTGTAAGAACCAGGTATAAAAACCACCAACAGAATTGTACTGGTTTAAAACGATTATTTGAAAAATTTAAAACTTTATCGTTTTAAAAGTGGGCTCAATTTTACATAAAAAATGTTTTTAGTTTTACTCTAATTTTACGCTTTTTTTTCCCTATAATCGTTTTAAGCTATATGAATTTTGTTGGCGGTTCTTTATACCGGTTCTTATAGGGTACTTTCCATACACGAACATTTTAATATACAGAATGTACAATTTTTGCAACGTATTTAAATGCATTATTTTATGAACATTTTCGCAAGTCTGGCCCTGTGCAATATTTCATATGTTTACTCTGTCTCCGATTATATGGGTCTACAATATATCTAAAAATGATTTAAATCAGTTAAAGAGCAAAAAAATATTAATAACCAAACTGAATTCCAAATACATTTGGCCTACCCAGTATATATCTATGTATGTAGTATGTTTTAAATATATTTGTATTATTTTCTTTTCGTATTAATAATTTTTTAATGTTATTTTGTACTATTTGCCAAAATAATTTCTTAAAAATAAAAAATATTGTAGATATTTGTTTATATTATTAAAATGTTGTATCTAAACTAATATATGTCAGTTTAAAATTTTATGAAATTTTTTATATTTATTGTAAGGAAATATTTAATATTAAAGTTTTTAACTACCTATGTCCCGATTATTGATTAAAAGTCAAATATTTGTATTTTTTTTCATAAATATTTTTAAACAGCACCACAGTTCTTTAAATTTGAAAAACCTAAAAAATGAAAGAAAAATAAATAAAAAATAATTATTAATTTGCACCAAAAAAGGAATCGATAAAGCATATTTTTTATCGTCTGATAGTGTTTTATTTAGTACTAAAGCATTCAAGTTACCTAATTCTCAATTTAATGTCATTTCCTAAATATTTCTTTAAAATAGTATTTTTTAACGCTCATGGTAACGCCAAAATATAGGAGAAATGATTTATTGAAAAATTTCTTATTTTTCTTTTTAATGCAAGTGTAAAAATTAAAGTCAAATTTGTTGTTAGTTAACATTATGTCAAATAGTGGCAGATCAAAGGCTACTAGGTCAAAATGCAGTAACTCACAGATTTACTTTACCTTTGACAGGAAACCGTACTGATGACGTAACAAGAAAACTAATTCAAAACGCAGTAAGAGCGATATTTCAATATATAAAAACAAAAATGCAATTATCCAAACACATTAACAAAAAAACATGGACAAGGAAAGAAAAAATAAATTCATTTCACTGATATTGACTGCCAAACAGTATGTATTTTTACAGTTAATACCACCCAACTGAATGCAGTGTACACATATATTTTATATTGTGATGTCTTATGTGTTTTTATTTCGTAATGTTTAAAGTGTGATTTATGTTGATTTGTAATTTTTTTTGATATTCGATACTGGACATTGAGATCTGTGGTGAGTAATTTATTTATAACATTTTAAAAAAAAATTATAACTAGATATAAATGTTGTAGTTTGAAAACCGAAAACGTCACATAAAAGAATAAAAAAAAAAGATTTGACTACCGAAAATATTTTTAAATTATTTAAGAACCCAAAACCCAAGAAAACGTAATGTAAATATACAGTGTAACCTCTATTATCCGAACATGCGATTTTCCGAATATCCAGTTAACCGAACACGAACAAACTGATGCCCTTATCTGAACAAGCCTCGATTAACCGAACAACGCCGCTCCTTCGATCTAAAATCGTCGTCCCCACCAATCGAATATATAACTGGCGAGCCGCGCGGCGTCGTGTAATCGGTCACGTACGCATCTTAGTTATTCTGTCGAGTTGATGCGTGTTTTAGGTGGACATACGTTTTTGAAGATTTTAGCGTTCGCGATGCCGAAAAGAAAGCGTACTTGTTTAAAATTGAGTGACAAAATTAAAATTTTAAAAAGTTTACACGCTGGTGAGACTGTCACAGGGGCGGCTTTAAAATACAATGTTGGAAAGCCCACAATATCCGATTTAAAAAAAATAGCCAGAAAATACTTGGATATGTCGCCACCTTAGACACTGATACTAAAAATCGGAGAAGTCTCAAATTAAGTGCCTACCCTGATGTCGAAAAGGCTGTTTATAATTGGTTTTTACAGGAGAGGTCTAGAGGTATGTTAGCTTACAAAACATTATGTATTCGTTTTTATGACCTAACGGCTAAAATTATTTTAGGAACCCCTGTGTCTGGTGAGCTCCTTTGCGAAAAAGCCAAATTTTTTTATACACAAACGTATAAAAACGACAATTTCAAGGCTAGCTCTGGTTGGCTTCAAAAGTTTAAAAATCGTTATGGTATCCACCAATTATCCATATCAGAGGAAAAGTTATCTACTGACCCTACGGCTGTTGAGCCTTTCAAACATCGGCTTCTTAAGAAAATTGAAGAACTTAAACTTACGGCAGATCAAATTTACAATGCGGATGAAAGCGGCCTCTTCTGGAAAATGTTGCCGCAGAAAACACTGGCTCATGCGGGAAAAAATTCAGCACCAGGAAGAAAACAATATAAAGAGCGAATTACATTTATGCCATGCTCTAATTCTACAGGTACTCACAAATTAAAATTGTTAGTTTTGGGAAAATCAAACACGCCACGTTCATTTGGAAGCAGTACCATTCCAGTCATCTACAAGGGACAAAATAGGGCATGGGTAACGAGGGAAATCTTCACGGAATGGTTTCATACGTCTTTTGTTCCTGCCGTGCGTCGAAAGATGAAGGAATTAAACTTGCCACCAAAAGCTGTTTTGATTCTGGATAATGCACCTGGTCATCCAGTGGAATTAGCAAGTGACGACTCCCAAATTTCTGTTATGTTTTTGCCGCCCAACTGCACTCCATTAATTCAGCCAATGGATCAACATGTAATTCAAGTAATTAAACTCCATTACAGAAAAAATCTTTTGAAAAAGATTGTTGAGACGTCGGGAAACATTTCAGAAGAGCTAAAAAAAATTACATTGAAAGATGTTGTGTTGGAATTAGCGCAGGCTTGACTCACGGGGAAGCAGTAAATTATCTTGATAAATGCATAGCGTGGGCAAAGGAGAATGGAGAGGAGTCTTGCCACATACTCCTTTTAGAACAGATGCAGAACAGGTCAAAGCAACTGGAAAGGAATACTCTCGTTCAAAAAAAGATTACGTCATATTTCGTAAAAAAGTGAAATGTTCATTATTATAAGAGTTTAAGTTAATTTTATTGTTTAAGTTTATGTTATTACATTTTAGATCTGTACCTGTATAATTATAGGTAATTACACACTTTAGACTTCTCTTTTGTATTATTTGCCCCATATTCGATTATTCAAACAAAAGGGTTAACCGAACAATGGCTTGCAATAAATAGTTCGGATAATCGAGTTTGCACTATATATATATATATATATATATATATATATATATATATATATATATATAGTTGAAGTGGCAAGTAAGAATTATATATATATTTATATATATATATATATATATATATATATATATATATATATATATATATATATATATATATATATATATATATATATATATATATATATATATATATATATATATATATATATATATATATATATATATATATATATATATATATATATATATATATATAATTATTCTTACTCGCCACTTCAACTTTCGTAATAATCCTGCCAAATCCCATTATATCAAGTTTATATAAAAAAGGCTTTGTTAAAATAAACTGAACATAACTAATTTTTAAAAATTTAAATTAAAAAGAAGGAATGGTAAAACAGCGTCAATAATTACAATATTATGGAAACTAATGATCAAATAACTTAAACTCAAAAAAAAAAAAAAAAAAAAAAATTCGCGAACGTAGTCGCTATTGTTTTTATGTCTGTCTTTAAGTGTTAAAAGTTTGTATTTTTAGGTATTGTAATTAGTAAAAACTGTTTTAGTATATTTTATAGTGTCATTGCTAACGTGTGTGATAAGAATTAGCGCCCGATTTCATCGATTTTCGTTTTAAGTCACAAAATTCCATCTGTGATTATAGCCACGAAATTGTTTTGTTTACATGTTAATGTCAACCAATTGACAAGTGCAATCCAGAACTCACTTTATTGACGTGTTAAAACTTTATTTCATATAGAAACTTTTTATTTTGTTTACGGTGTTGCTGAAGTATGTCGTTATTAACTTGCTCACAGTGTCAAAAAGGCTGCCTCTTTAAAGCAAGGCCTAAGGATGACAAGATTTTTGGTGTACCTTGTGATGCATGTAAGGTGGTCTTTTGCAAAGAGAGTGCCTTTACTACAACGGAGGCCCACACTATAATCTTCTCACAAAAGATGATTTTGTTTTCTGTTCTGACTGCAAGAGGCATATAAAGGATTTATTTAAAAATCTTGCTGAAAGTTTAGAGAATTATAAGGCGAAATCCAGGAAGGAGATCAACAGAGTAGAGAAGTACAGGGATGAAATTGAGAAACTGAAGGGTGAAGTTAAAAAGCTAATCAAGGATAGCAAAGATAAGGACAAACACATAAGGAAAGGAGATTGAAGAGAAGAACCATCAATATCGAGGGAGAGGCCACTGAAATAAATGAAGAATTGATCAAAAGGGAGAAGAAGTAACGGGACTGTATAGCTGAATTAAACAAGGAATTTGTACAAGGATAAGGATAGACAGTTTCAAAAGGCAGTTCAGAAGAATAAAATCCTGACTGATAAGTGTAAAATAGTTCATAGTTCTTCAAACATCGAAATGAAGGATATTCTGAGGACCATGGAAAGAGACAACGATATATACTGGGAAGAACTGAAAAAACTTCGCCACGAGTTGGAGAAATCTACAAACGAGAAAATTGTATTACTAGAGAAATTGAAAGAAAATCAGTGCTGCCCTACAATGCAAAATGGTTATAATGCAAACGTTCCTGCTAGAGGTTTTCCTCGCCTACTAAAAAAACACTCAAAATTTAAAGTAGATATTAATTGTCAGTGGTCAAAAAACAAGAATTTAAAATCCTCATCGGAACGGTCGCAAGGCTTCTCAAAACAAGACTTCATAATATTTATGTGGGGTTCTCAAAACGCTAGTAGAGGATACCTTGAGAGTCACGCAGTTGACAATTTAGTCGACGTTTGCGCAAGAACTAACCTGATTTTAGTAGGTCCACCCTTACACACTAACAGACCTATATTAAACAAAATAATAAATTAGCAGAACTCGACGATCACCAACATTTTGACATCATGCAAGTCGACTGCTTACTTTATTCGTCTATTATTTTCGTCACTCAATGGACTGCTGAGCTACATTGAAAAGGGCAACTTGGTTGTTCATATCAGCCCAAAAACAGTGGAAATGCATTACTCAGTACTGACCATCACCTAAACTGATTTAACTTCCCGTAGTCTGACAGATCAGCTTTGGGAAGCCTCCAATCAAAACTCAGATTTTGTTCAATCGTCGCAACCAAACAACTTTTGAAAAATGACACTTACTATCAAAATGTAAGGGGACTTCGAACAAAATGTGAGAAATATCTATGTATGTAACTACGACATCATCTCGCTTACGGAAACCCAGTTGAATGGCGACTTTATTGTTGCTGAGATGTTCGGCCTACAATATTCATTCTTCAGATGAGATAGAAAGTACAAGGAGCTAAATTGTCAACGTGGCGGGGGGGTATTAATCGCTACCACCAATAGTATTCAAGCTTTGCCTGTTACTACACCTACTGTCAATACGTATGATGACGTTTGGTGCCATCGCGGACGATAGCCGATTGATAATTGGCTGTTTACTTTCCTCCAAGTTCTTCCCTCTACTCTTACCAGTCATTATGTAATACTTGCGAATCAAAGCTGTAACGAATTGCCTTGGTCGAACACTTGATCTCATTTTTGCTGACGATTCTATTCTGGTTTCAGCACATCCAAGCAAGTATGATAAGATAGATAGATCATCATCACCCGAGTGTTCCCTTAATTTTCCACATGTCTTCGTACACAAAAACAGCAGTAACATACAGCATATCAGTTTCGTGGTGCTAACTATGCTGAGCTGAACGGATTTCTTCAAGAAATAGACTGATCTTTCCTCACCAATGTTAACGATCTGGCACTGGCAGTCCAACAGTTTTATGAAACCATTTACACCGGTATCAGCCGTTTTGTTCTTAAAACTACTATTCGGAGTCAGAAAAACCCTAGATGGTTCGATGCTGATCTCCAAAAACTTATTGGACGCAAAAACCTACTCCACAAAAGATATAAAAAATTCAGTCTGCAGTGTCATTATGATGAATACTCCAACATTCGACGCCAGGTAAAGTTTCGCACTGATATGTTTACAAGTCATTTGTTAAATGCCTCAATAGTGACTCCAGCCTCCCCAGCAAAACTAAATTTAACAACCAAAAACTGAGGTGCTCTGAAGATATTGCTATTTATATTTGCCTCTCATTTTCAAACAAGATACACCAATCGCACCAACATCTAATTATCTTAGCCCAGTGAATTTTTACACAGTACTTACATCCCACAACTTTACCACGGAAGAATTAAACATAAAATTGTGTCATTTGGATGTATCAAAGAGTACTGGGCCCGATGGTATTCCACCACTTTTTTTAAGTAGTTGTTCAAAGTCTCTTGCCTGACCACTCAGTGTTATTTTTCAAAAATGTTTTGACACAGGCGACTTTCCGTCAATGTGAAAAAAATCGAATCTCGAACCGATTTTTAACTTCAGGGATAAGGTGGATGTTCAAAAATACTGAAGTATTTTACTGCTATCTGCAATTCCAAAACTTTTCAAGGCCACTATTGCGGACGAGGTTTTCAGCACATACAAGAATTACATGCCAGAACAAGGTTTTTTCAGGGGCCTCTCAGCAGTAACCAACTTGGTAGTATATAAGAATTTTCTCTATCAGCCCTCGAGTCTTTTAAAAAAATTCACTCCTATTACACAGATCTGTCAACAGCGTTTGATAGTGTCTGTCATCCTTTTCTGATCAAGAAGTTGTCTGATACTGGTGTTTGACTGAACGTCGCCAACAGATTGTGTGTGGTTCGTTTTCTCGGGAAGTGTTGGTGTCGTCCGGAGTACCACAACGGTCGCATATTTGGTCCCATTTTATTTTTACTTTTTATAAACGACGTCCAATCTTGTTTCAAATCATCTCAATGCCTTTTATATGTAGTCGGCCTGAAGCTTTACAGTATTGTTGGTTCTAGTTCTGATGATTTTCAATCGGATCTTGATAACTTTGAAAAAAGGTGTAAAAAAAACTTCCTAAAGATTATAACAAAATATAAATCTATTAGTTTCTATAAATGTGTACATCCCTTAGAAATAGTATATTCCATTAATCACTTAAGCATTGAAAGGGTAGAATGTATTAACGATCGGGGTTTGGACTTTAACCAGCATACTGCCAATATTGTCTTTAAAGCCTTTAAGTTACTGAGCTTGATTAAGAGAAACACCAAACATATCAGCGATATGAGGGCACTTGTATGTTTATATAATTGCGTTATCCATAGTATACTTGAATACTGCTCTATAATCTGGTCTCCTCGGTATGCTTGCCACAGAAACAGGCTTGAAAAACTACAATTTGTGAAATATTTATTGTATAAGTTTCGTTTTCCGTACCAAAACATACCATATGAAACAAGGCTATTAGAGAGACATAAAGAGGCTCTTTTATTATTGCTTCACAAACTTGATAAAAGTGTTATAGACTGTGATATCTTGTTAGGTTTGGTACTGTTTCAAGTGTCCAGCAGGCGGATCAGGCAATTTCAATTATTTTATAAGCACACCACAGAATCAATTACGGTTAAAGTACCTTCGTTTATTGTATTAAGATTTCTGTTGGGCAATCTTTCTGCTCCTACTACTCTTTGTCCTATTAATTCAGATGGAATTTGAGTAAAAGTGTTTTTATCTCTTCCTCCTTCGGCAATTCAAGCCTTTGCTGATGCTATTAATGACTCATGGATCCATAGTTCCTTCCCAACCATCCAAAAATGGAGCCACAGTCATTCCGCTTCATAAGGGGGGGGGGGGGGGAGCTTGATAATCCTACCTATTTTAGACCTATAGAACTCCTTTGCTTTCTCTCTAAGATTATTGAGCGCCTTGTCAAAGCTCCCATGCTGCTCTTTTTGGAATGTAATAAAATACTCCATCCTAGTCAATTTGGCAGGAACACTGGCTGATGCTATATTCAGGTTCTTGGATCAATGCGCACCACTCAGTTGCCGTGGTTTTTTGTCAAAAGCGTTCGACTGTGTAAGTCACAGTTTGCTCATTCAAAAGTTTGCCATGTATGGCTTCAGGGCAGGGTTCTGGAGTGGTTTGAATCATTTCTTACTGGCCGTTATCAGAGAGTCCTGGTTAATTCCGCTTCGTCCACGTCTCTTGATGTTGAGTGGGGAATTCCGAAGAGATCTGTGTTGGGTCCTTTGTTTTTCCTGCTTTACATCAATGATTTAGCTTTTGTTGATATTCATGGCCGATTCACCTTATTTGCCAACGATACCTCAATAACTTGGAACCATCCTAATTTGGACTCCTTAAGAGAGATCATATCACGTGATCTTTCTGTCATTAAGGATCCAACTTCTTAACCCTGATCACTGGTAAAACCTGCCTTGTGGGATTTAAATGCATGGTGGATAATATTGTTGAGGGTTCTGTGCCACTGAGCAACCCATCAGTGTAAAAGTTTCTCAGTGTAAACATACTACAGTGACCCAAAATTTATTCAACAGATTACGTCTATCAGCAAAAAGGTTGCTGCCGGGTGCTTCGCTAACCGTAGGATTGTTTCCGAGGTCGGATTAAGTGCTGCCAGTATGGTTTATCATTCTCTAGTGGAGTCGCACTAACGGTATGGCATTGTATTCTGGGGAAACTCCAGCAATTACCTCTTGAACTCACTATTTATTCTGCAGGAGCGAGCAATCAGATGTCAAAAGCAGAGGATCTTACAGGCCGCTCTTTATCAGCAATAAAATTTTAACATTAACATCTCTTTTTATTCTTTTGACGGTCTGCATAGTTCAGAAGTACAGGGGAAGTTTTCCTGTGTACCAGCATGGGCACAACACCCGAGGTGCTCAAGACTTGCATTTGCCAATCCCTACTTCAGCTCTAACTCATAGCTCCATTCTTTATGAAAGTACGAAAATCTATAACCACCTCCCGATTTCTATCAAATCGCTAGGCACAAAAACCTTTCGGAATTCTGTAAGGATTTTGCTTGCTGAGAAGGGATATTATGAGTTGGGGGAATTCTATAATGATACTTTTTAGGAACTCTCTCCATTCTGCTTTGTTTTTAGTTTTTTTTGTTTATTTTAATTTTTCGTTATTGTCTTTTTATGTGCTTTACATTTATGATGTGTTATTGTATATAGTTTTTGATACAATGTTCATTTACTTTTTTTTTACTGTATTTTGAATTATTTATTGTTAATCATTTTTAAGAACTCTAGATTCATTGTTTAATTTATTGTCGACATTCCCTGTTTATAAGCTAGTCTTGGGTTCTCTAATGTAAACGTTTTTTCAATATATGTTTATTATTTTACTTTATTTCTGACGGATTCACTTAGTTTTAGAAAGTGAGCTTTGTCAACAAATGTTTCTTATATTTTAATGACAATAAAGCATATTTTGCTTGCTCGTCAATAACCACAAGTGCAAGAAGCATATTTTATGACAACCATTTTGAAGTAGTTTTTCGTAATTTTCTACTTTTATGCTGATAATATGCTACTTTTGTCATTTTGTTAATTGTCCTTGTGATTGTGATTTAAGAGTAAACAGACCACATATATTTTGCAAAAACTATCCGAAAGCCATGTCTAAAAAAATTGATCTTTTTTATGACACCTTAATTTCATGAAATATTTGTGCTCAAAACAAAAGCAAAAAACCACAAAACAAGAAAGAGTGAATTACAGAGGGAAGTCAGCCAAAAATAAGAGATCAGTACTTTACTACCTATAAATAAGTGGCAGATATTTTATTAAAAGTTACTATAGATGATCAAATCAAATCAAATCATTTATTGCCATTTTGTTTAAAAAAAAAATAACATTGGGTCATCAAGTATTACAAAAATAGATAAAAATATGAACAATTAGTTACCAGGTCAGTCAAAGTTAACATTAAACACTTAAACTGACAAAGGACAGTAAATAACACAAGGGGAAAAAGATAAAATTTAAAATAACTACAAGACTGTCATGCTTACTAACAATACTAGCTATAGTCAAGATCATTACATCTAACATTCTAATGTACAGAATAAAACTGATGTTAATTAAAAAGTATTTCATTTCCTTTTTTCCCAAACTCACCAATACCGAAAATCCTCTTGCTTGAGACAGGCAATGCATTAAATTTGAATTATTTTATTGGCATTTACATTTACAAACACAATTATAGTGTCATTAAAAATTCGGCCTAGGAAAATAAGACGAGCAACAACACAAGGAAAAGATATAAAGATTAAAGAAGGAAAAACAAAACAAATTACAGACTACAATTAGGATTAGTTCCCAGGCCAGTCCATACACAAAAAAAAAGAGAACTTTGAGGAGTATCCCTCATTGTATCGGTACTGCTCTGGGCACCTTCGGTGCACACACCAAGGATCAACAATACAACATGGATTAACAGTATACACAATGGTAGCCAAGGATGTCACTCCTGCCATTCTGGTGGGTAAAATAATTATCTATACAGTAAAAAGGATGAGAGTTAAAAACTGTTTTAATTTTTAATCTAAATCTATTAAAGATGGTTTCTTTTCTAATTAACAGAGGCAGGGCATTAAAAAGCTTTATCTCTAAATAAAATGGGCCTCTTTCATAAAGGTTTGTGGAGTGCTTTGGTACTACCAAATCACTCCCATGCCTTGTTCGAAAGCTAGTTGTTTTAAGAAAATCGTTACCTATAAATCTGGCATTGTTTTTAAAGACGAGGCAACACAAGTGAAAGAGATACAGAGAGAAGATAGATGATATAGATAATTTTCAGGCAACTACCCAAGAAAGCTAAATCGATGTATTACACCAATCGAATCACATCCACATGCTCATAAACTAAAATATAGTAAATGAAATAGTAGATAAAAAAATCCTACGAATCATCAATAGTAACAAAATTGAAAAATCTAATAGTACAGCAGAATTATGAAATGATCATTTCATAACTATTGATAGTACTATAGTAGGCAAAATAGTAAACTCCTGATTAAATATGCAGCATATTAAATATACTGCCAAATAAAATCTCTGCTGGTGTCGATGACATTAGAGTACAATTCTTAAAGGGTATGAGTCCTAAATACCCTCATATCTTAACTTCTGTACTAAACCATTCTTTTACATCTGAAATACTTCCAATCTTCTGGATATCTTCTTCCAAATTTCAAAAAAAAAACCTTATGGATAAGGGGGTGAGAACATTAAGCCCTTAAACTATAGACTTATAGCGTTAATCTTTATTGAAGTTGCTGGAACTGATGAAAACAGAATAAACTCATATCTAACCAAACACAGCAACATAAAGCAAAAATAACTGATGCGATCTACAGTTAAATGTAAAGTGTATGAAGCAAAAAACCAAGACAAAATCATCATAACTATTTTCTTTAGTCACAAGAAAGCATTTGGACCATGGCTGCTTCTTGTCAAAGCTAATATGTTATGGGTTTTGTGGACCGCGAAGCAATTGGATAGTGTCGTTTCTACAAAATCAGAACCACATTGTTCTGCTTAACAACATTTGTTATTTGGAATTGAACCAAATCAATTCTGTTTGCAATCTGAATGGTAAAGTCCTAGACTTGATTTTTTGGGACAGTTTCGACGATTGCTCAACAATAAAAACGATCCAATTCCCGCTGTGGATACGTTGTTCAACAATAAAATGGATGACAGCAATGACAACGAATGGATACAGGTTAAAAATCGAAACCGCCGTTATCAAAATAAAAACAAAGGACCTAACATTCCCTACAAAAATAGGCTTTTCGTTAAATCAAGTCAACCTGAACCCTTGAAGGCTAATAATGAGAATATTACTACACTTAGAGCAGCAACCAGAACCTCATCATTGTTTTTGTTGGGCCTGGCCCCAGAAATTACGTGCGACATCGTTGAAAACTTTCTGTAGGAAAACAGCTTTAAAGAATACAAATGCGAGAAGATGAATACAAAAAAAGATAAGTACTGCAGCTAATTTCGACTTACTGTGCCTTATGAAGACATCGACAAGTACTTGTGCTCAAGTCAATGGCCAAAGGGGGTCATAATTAACCATTTTCAAAATCTACACCGCCAGAAAATAGTTACAAGAAGTCCTTATTTAAGGAGATAAAAGTTCTGCCTGTTAATGTGCAATCACTAAGAAGAAAAATGGAAGAACTAGAGGCATTTATTGCGGACAAGGAAATCGACATTCTGTGTCTTACAGAACACTGGCTATCTATCCAAGAAATGGAGGTTCTTCATATAAAAGGCTTTAAATTGAGAGCCTACTCTACAAGGCAGCAGTCGATGGGTGGTGGAACTGCAATTTTTGCCAAAGAAATGATATATTTTAGGAATATAAACATGGATCATAGTTTTAATATTGAAAAATGTTTTGAATATTCTATTGTCTATAGTAACCTTTTTAATGTATGTCTTTTATCTATCTATGGGTCCCCTTCAGGGAGTATCGTCACCTTTCTGACATCATTGGAGGGAATTTTGACAAAGATAGGATAGGTTCACTTCAACACTCCTGATCCAGCCGCAGTCCGACTCTGTGACTTATTGGTGGGCTTTGGTTTACAGCAGAATATTGCTTAGCCAATGTATTTTGCAGTCGTGATATAGGGGTGCTGAATTCTGAGGTGGTAGATTTTGGGATTTTTGATCACTGTGGTCAGATTGTTAGTATTTTCACCCATGAAATGACAGGCGTTACACAGAATAAGACACTTGTAGACCTATAACACAGGAGGGACTTTTTAAGTTTCATGCAAGGCTTTCTGAGGAGTCTTGGAATTTCATCAATACCTGAGGCATGACTGCAGAGTAGAAATTTGAGCAGTTTATGCAGATTCTTGACGAAGCTTACCTTGACTGTTTTCCAGAAAAGAAATACATAGTGAAATCCGACCAGGACATCACCTTCACTTGGTTTAACTAGGAGCTGAAGGTAATGAGAGAGCATCTAGCTTTTCTGAGAGAGACAAACAGGCAGTAGGGATATGTAAATGCCCAGCAATATAAAAACATGGGAAAAGGGTATAAAAGCAAAATATGGGAAGCCAAAATAAATGCCAACAACAACTTAATAAGAAATTCAAATAACTCTACGAAAGCAATGTGGCATATCATAAATCAACAACTTTCCCCCAATGATTTTAATGATTTTTTTTTTTAATATTGCCGAGAATGTTATAAGTCATGTTCCGAAAGTGGATGTAGACCCATTAGATAAAATGAAATTATTAGTTCCCCCCGTAAACCCCTTTTCTTTTACACAAGTCTCATTTAATGAAGTCCGCAAAGTCATTACACCTTAAAAAATAAAAATAGCAAAGATTTATTTGGATTCAACGTTAAAGTTATGAGATCAGTTAAAAATATAATATTATTACCCTTGACTAAATTAATAAACATTTGTTTTAGAAATAACACCTTTCCTTCAAGATTAAAAAAAGCTATTGTTGCACCAATATTTAAAAAAGGCAACACTGAAATAACAGAAAACTATAGGCCTATCTCCCTACTGCCAGTTGTTTCGAAAATATTTGAAAAGTGTATGGCACTAAGATTGGTAAGTTTTTTGAAACCAATGGTCTTTTCTCGAACTGTCAATTTAGCTTTCGACGGGGAAGGAGTACAACCATGGGCATCCTGGACCTGATTTCTTTTATAATAGACCTTCTATGGCAATACGTATGGCACAGTCCTGTTCTGTGATCTCAGCAAGGCTTTTGACTGTGTTGATCACAGTATCCTCTTAAAAAAGTTACAGTATTACAACTTCTGTAATGATAGCATAGAGATGCTTAGATCATATCTGAGTAATAGAACTCAGATGTTGAGGTATAAGGGCGCGTTTTCGGCAGAGAGAATTGTTAATATTGGTGTTGCACAGGGCTCAATTCTCTTTTTGCAATGACCTACCTACCAACAGTATAGGTAAATACACTCTATTTGCTGACGACATGGCTTTACTTTTGCAGATAAAACATTAAAGAACTCTTTAGGAGGATCTGTGGCTGCGCAGGACGAGGCTGAGCTGTGGTTCTGCTCTAACAGGCTGTTGCTTAATAGGGCTAAAAAGGGTAGAATGGTATTTTCTATGCGAGAGTTCCCTGAGAATGACGACCATAAGTCTCAGGCAAAATTTTTGAGAGTCTTGCTAGACTCAGGGCTACAATGGGGTCCACACATAGATGCTGTTGCTGGTAGGTTAAATCAGGGAATATATGTTCTACTGTGTTTCTCCAAACATCTTGAGAATAGCTTACTTTGCTCTTTTCCAGTCGCATGTCTCATATGCAATCCTCGCTTGGGGACACTCCTAGGGAGCTCATAGACCGTTTGTCCTCCAAAGGAGAGCAGTGAGGATTCTCGCTCATCTGAATTACCGGGACGATTGTAGGGATGTCTTTGCTTGTTGGGAATACTTACTGTACCATCTTGTACCCCTTTACTGGCGTCTGAAGAGGTGTCAGGACAGTCCTGGATTTTGGTCCATAAAATTTTTTAACGCCTTGCCGGTAAATCTAAAGAACTTACCATATAAGGAATTTCATAATAAAATAAAACAGATACTATACGCATTAATTTTATTCGTTTCAGGAGTTTATAAATTCTACATTTTAGATGTGAAATAAGTATTGTGTAAATCATTGTGCTGTTTTTGCATTTCAAACTTTAATAATGTATGTGTATGTCATCACTTTAATAAATTAGGATCTATATGATTACTAGAAATTAAGTTTATTGTGCTTTTTATTATAGTTTTTCCTTTTACTTTGATTATATTGACATGTGTAAACATTTTACCAGATTTATTTCACATGAATAAATAAATTGAAATTGAAAATTGACTTCTCCACTATAGACTGGAGTTCTATATATGATAATCTAGAAGACGTTGATATTATGACAAAACGGGTATATGACATTATTTACAACGCTGTTCAACAGTTCCTACCAAAGAAACTTGTTCAAGAAAGCAAGTACCCTTTATGGTTTACACCGGAACTAAAAAAGCTAATAAATAGGAAGAATACACTTTACAAAAGTTTCAGACACTCAGGTTTACAGTCAGACTATGAAATTTACTCTACGATTCGCCGACAAAGTAAATATCTAACGGAATTATGTTATATGCTTTTCATTACAAATACAGAATATATATAAAGTATTTTTGGAGTTACATTAATTCTCTTAGAAAGGAGACGAGCCTGCCGAACATAATGAAATTTAATGGTGTAGAGATGGAAGATCAGGAGAGCATAGTGAATGCTTTTGCTCAACACTTTCAATCCTGTTTCTGTGACCATATGAATGAGCTTACCCTTGATCAGGCGCAAGTATTGGATAGATTTTTCTAGCACCTTGCAACTCACCATTTCACTGAAGATGAAATTGCTGATAAACTTAATTCTCTTGATACCACGAAGGGTACAAGACCAGATGGGTTATCACCTTTATTTTTGAAGAACTGCAAAGATGCTTTAACAGAACCTCTATGTTAGACTTTTCAAACATCGTTTTCCAAGTCTGTTTTTCCCACCATTTAGAAGGAATCAAGTCGGTTTCCTGTTTTCAAAAAGGGAATAAAATCTGATGTTCAGAACTACCGAGGCATTTCTCTTTTTTAGTAATAATAATAATAATGTAAGGACGTAGCCAATGCACGCATCGGACAAGTGGCCCTTTTGAAACGTACACTACAGAATGCTAAACATTCCAAATGGTACCAATTCGAAAATAACGTCAAAAAAGTATCAAGTCAAATAACCACAGGACAAACAGGTAAATAAATAAAAAATATACAATGATAAAACGATTTAAGGTCGAAAAGTAACATAATACATAAATATAACAAAATTACACAGAATCGACGTGAACAAGGACAAACAGAAAACATCACAAAACCAATCCTCTTAACTGCCTTTTTGGCTGCAAAGTGCTAAGCTTAAAAATGTCATACTCCGGGAAGTGACGAATATAGTTGCATACAAGCCGGTCAACAAATGCGCTAAACCGATAATTTGTACGGTGGTATCTTTCTAAAAATAGTTGACATTGTCTGGAACCAAAAATGAGACTGACTCCAGCAATATTTCACAGTCAATCCCTCCATTGAGCAATTTGTGTAGAAAAATAAGAAGTGCCTTCTTTCTTCGAAACTCTAGGGTTTGCAGGCCACAAAGAAGAGCTCTTGTATTATATGTCAGACCTTGATATGGAAAATTAAATTTATATAAGAGGTATTTAGCAAATCTATTTTGTACTTTTTGGATTCTGTCAATGTGACACTGATATGAAGGACTCCATATTGCAGAACAGTATTCCAAAATGCTCCTAACCAATGAGTTATAATGACACCCAATTGCTTTGGTATCAGTCACATACTTTGTATGTCGTTTTATACAGCCCAGCAATCTAAAACCCTTAAGTACAATGCTATCAATATGCAGATTAAAAGTTAAATTTACATCAACAATAACACCCAGATCGGTGAATGAAGTAACAACTTCAAGATGTACAGGGTGCTGGATTGGAAAAAGTACATTTACATCGAACAGGTAAAATCTGGAAACAAACTGTTTATGCTGTGGGATATATACGTAAGTCGTGCTCATTTTAAAAATATTTTAAATTATACGGAATGCGTCAAAAAAGTAGGGCAACTAAAAGTTGTATTTTTTTAAATTGGACACCCTATATTGATTTTTAAATTGTACATAAAATTCTAACACTTTTTTTGTATAACATGTTATATGGCTAAAAATACTTTCTTAAATATTTAGCTTTAAACAAAAAAAATTAAATTTGATGCACATCTACGATTAGTAGATTTTTATTATTTATTCTGCAAAAAATAAGCATGGAATAAAAGACTGCTTTCGTAATATTGAAGATATCACATACAGGGTGTCCAAATTTAAATGCCTAACTTTAACATTTTCAAACCAATTTATTTAATTTTTTTTAAATGGAACCCACTGTATATATTTATATTGTCTTGTTAAGAATACAAAAATCTTCAACTTTTATTAAACATATTATATACCTATCTTCAATAGTTTTCGAAATATTTTCAAATTTCCTTTTTTTGCATAATTTAGAAATTCCATTTTTTTAAAATAATTTTTGTTTTCCTTTCTTCCCTTTTTTTTAGTGGTCTTCTTTGTTTGTGTTTTTTAAGTCGTCCAGACAGGCCCCTGGGCGTGAAGCGTGTATCCTCGTCTTTAATGTTTTTTTTTTCTTTTGCTTAGCTTTTGTTTTTTCTCACATATCATTGCTTCTTCAAAATAGCTGTCATTATAATTATACACTATTTGTTCTATTGAGTTTAGCTTTTCTCTCTCTAATTTTATAAATAATTAGGTGTCATGAGTGGCAAGGAGAGCAATGTTAATTCATCGCAAAAGTCGACTGCTTGCTTCAAATGCTGTGTAAACAAGTAATTTTCTAGTCTAGTTTGTATCGTATGCTGCAACGTCTTTCATCTCAGCTGCATTAACAGAAGAAGCTATTTCAAAGTAATAGAAAATCAGCGAGTTTACTGTCCTACGAAGTGTGAAGAAAATCATATAAGTAAAGAAAATAAACTCACTGAATTTGAGAAGTTTGAGGAAAGGAAAGAGCAAATTTATGAAAGGAGTAACTGTGAGAAGGATGAACAACTTGCTGAGCATCAACAAGAAATAAAAAATTTAATTGCCACCCTTAATGCAAAGGAATCCCTTCTACTTCGGCATCGAAAAAATTCGCAGAGTTTCCAAGAAGTTGTTGCAGAGGCAGAGCAGCATTTTGAAGAGAAATTAAGGGAATCGCGCGAAACAATCTTAATGTTAAATAAAAAGATATCCAACTTTGAAGAAGAAAAAAATACTTTAAGTGAAAAACTTATCAACAAACAGGTAGGGTCAAGAAAATTGGAAAACGAACTAAGCGACTTAAATCAAACCATGAAAGAAATGCTGGCTAGCTTAAAGACGTTGGAGATAGACAATGACTGGTACCAATCTGAATTAAGTAAGCTAAGAAGTGCGGTAAATATACAAAAGTTACCAGTCGTGAACCCAGATGAAAGGAAATCAACTCCAAAAGCACAACAATTAGAAAAACAAAAAAGACGACCCCAGATATTGATAATTGGAGATGCGGTGGTCAAAGGTTCAATTCAAATAATTAAAAAAATCACTAACAACAGATATGATATAAATTGTCAACAGTTGGATAGGGCAAATTTCGAAAGCCTCTCGCGGGAATGTATTTCTCTGTGTAGAGGTTTTTCTAAAAGTAACTGTGTTCTGCTATTTACCGGCATATATTAACGAATTATGGGCAAAAAAATACAAAAGACATCAACAATGTGATTGAGAAAACAAAAACACTAATCTTTTCATTATTGGCCCACCTCTACGATATAATCGTCCAGTGTTGAATGACTTTATAGCACAACAAAATGCATTTATTGAGTCAACGATAACCGGTTCCCATGCATGTTTCTTGCCGTTGATAACCAATTCACGGACCGGAGCTTTAGATTAGGCAACAAAATCTGAACTTTTTTCGTACATCTTTCGATTGTTTTTTGATGGATGCAGGCTATTTTCCTCTTTCTCTCAATCGTCACCAGGTATGGAGATGATTAATGATTCCGTCGATAAATTCCGCCAGCAAAATTTTTGTCAACTGTCCAATGTTCCAACTCACAATTAGAAATGGTAACTGGTGCTAGTGACAGGTCTTCAGCGGATGGTAGTCATGTCATGTTTTACCAAAATGTCAGGGGTATACGCACCAAAATTAATGAAATTTCTCTTAGCGTCACGTCTTGCGACTATGACGTAATATTTCTCACCGAGACACGGTTTAATAGGGATATTTCTAACAATGAAATATTTAAAAATGAATATATAGTTTTTCGAGCAGATAGAAGTTATAAGGAACTAGGGTGTCAACGCGGCGGCGGCGTATTGATTGCCGTTTCTTCTTTTTTTCAGGCTTCTATGATTGTTACTCCTGCTCATATGGAGTTCGACGCTGTTTGGGTTCTGACGAAGGCAGGCAATGCAAGTTTGGTACTAGGATGTGTATATTTTCCACCTAATTCTAACCAGGAATGTTTTCAGTCTTCCTGCAATACCTGTCAGTCGCTGAGAAATAGATTCAATAACCATACATTTTTTATTCTTGGGGATTTTAACCTTCCTTCGGTGGAATGGATCTATAGACAATTCACTGGTTCCAAAATGTTTACCATCCCTAGCTTCTGAAACTGTTTTTGTGACAATGAGTTTTCTTGAATTGCAACAAATGAATTCTCTTTGCAATCACATGGGCAGAATTTTAGATCTGCTATTTGCTGATGACTTCGTTAGTGTTTTCGTTTCATCTTCAAATTTTCCTCTTGTACAGATTGACCCCTACCATCCAACAATTGAAGTGAAGTATAAAATTAAATATGTTTCGTCGATAAAAAATCAAAATCAAGTAAGTGTTTACCAGTTTCATAAAGCAAATTTTGTCAATTTAGATATTTTTTATAAGCAGTCCGACTGGTCATTTTTATTGCCTGTACCTGTTATTAACAGAATGGTTGAACAGTTCTATGGGGTTTTTTTTCAGGGTATCAATTGTATCCCCAAGAAGATCGTGGCTCTGTAAATATCCCAAATGGTTTGACCTTCCCCCTAAAAAAGCTTATTGGGCAAAAGAATTGCTTATACAAAAAATATAAAAGGACCGATAAACTTGCTGACTATTTGGCCTATTCTGACATAAGATGTTAGGTTAAACTTCGAATTGACATGTGTTATTTTACATATGTCACACAGACTCAGCTACTTATCCTGGAAAACATTAAATACTTTTGGTCATTTGTACGAAACTTAAGAAGGGACTCCAATCTACCCAGTGTTATGATTTTTGACAGGCAAGAAATCACTGGATCAAATAACATCGCAAATGCTTTTGCTAGTCACTTTCAGTGTTGCTATACTTACCACCATAATTTAGACTTTAGTAAAATTGATCCAATACTAAGTTATTCAGGAAAGATACTATCAACATATTGTTTTACAGAGGCAGAAATCTTTAATAAATTAAAGGACCTTGATCCTTCCAACAAGGCTGGCCCTGGTGGAATTGCTACTATTCTATTGCAACGATGCTGTGAGTCATTGTCTCAGCCTCTATGTATAATTTTTCAGAGATCCATTAATCTGGGTTCCTTTCCTGAATTTTGGAAGTTTTCTACCATTCTGCCCATTTTCAAATCTGGTGATAAAAGTGATGTGAAGAACTACAGAGGAATTTCTTTACTTTCACATATACCAAAGCTCTTTGAGGCCATTATCACCGATCATATATTTGAGTCTTTAAAACACTATATTACGAGTATGCAACATGGTTTTTATCGTGGTCGTTCAACAACTACCAATCTTGCAATATTTCAAAACTACTTAGTGACATCGGTTGAGGCTGGCAAGCAGATCGATGTTATTTACACTGACATCTCTAAGGCTTTTGACAGTGTTTGCCATCAGCTTGTGTTATGGAAATTACATGGTTTTTGTGGAAAATATCTTGAGTCGATCACATCGTATTTACTTAATCGTCGCCAGCAAGTCAATATATGCGGTTCAGTTTCCAGGGAGATTTTTGTGACAACGGGTGTCCCGCAGGGTTCGCATGTGAGTCCTTCTGCTCTGCTCTTTATAAATGATCCTGTTTCGAATTTTCTGAACGTCTTTTATATGCAGACGACTTAAAATTCTTTTCACCAGTCTCCTCAGACTCCAATCCTCTGTGGTCTGATATGGAAAGGCTCGTCAAATAGTGCAGAACTAATTATCTCTCTTTTAACATCTCGAAATGTAAAGTGCTCCGTTTTAACAAATATATTAATACCATACCCTCCACCTACTTCATAGATAATGTAAACCTTGAAGTTGTTAGTTCTTTCACGGACCTAGGTGTTATTTTTCATGAAAATCTAACTTTTAATCTACATATTGATAACATTGTACTTAAGGGTTTTAGAATACTGGGTTTTATAAAGCGACATACGAAACATGTAACTGACACCAAAGCAATTGGGTGTCTCTATAACTCATTGATTCGTAGCGTTCTAGAATGTTGTTGTACAATATGGATTCCATCATACCAGTGTCACATCGACAGAATTGAAAAGGTGCAAAATAGGTTTTCAAAATACCTCTTACATAAATTACATTTCCCATATCAAGGTCTGTTATCTAATACTAGAGCTCTTCTTTGCTGCCTTCAAACTCTTGAATTTAGAAGAAAGATGGCACTTCTCGTCTTTTTGCATAAATTGGTGAATGGGGGGATTGACTGTGAAGTGCTGCTTGGATCAGTCCCGTTTTTAGTTCCTATTAAAAGAACAAGACAATCACAGCTGATTGTTGAAAGGTACCACCGAACAAATTATGGGTTTAGTGCATTTGTTGACCGACGACTAGTTCACAATTACAATCGTCACTTCTCAGAATATTATATTTTCAGAATAAGCACTTTGCAACTAAAAAGGCAGTTAACCAGATTGGTTTTGTAATGTTTTTTGGCCCATATTGATGTTCGTTTTTGTTTATGTTTTATTATTATTCATGTATTATTTTACTTCAATTGAATTTCTTGTTGGTAATTTTTGTTTGCTGATCTGACATATTTTTTCTTAGAGTTATTGATTTCATTATTTATTTATTTGACATCATTTGCGAATTCGTATCATTTGGAATGTTTAGCATTCTGTAGTGTACGTTTCTGAAGGACCACATGTCCGATGCGTGCATCGGCTACGTCCTTACATTAATTTAAAAAAAAATTAATTTACTCCATCTCCCCCAGACATAACTCGACATCGTAGAGAGTCGATGTAGAAAAACCAGCGAACGAGTAGACCACAATAAGGCACATGGGCTAGATTTATTAATTAAATTGGAAGTGGAAGCTACAAGTGATTTTAAGGTGCTGAGAATTGGTCACTCAGGATCACAACCTAGACCAATGAAAGTGGTTTTCTCTGAGGCAGATATGGCTAACCGGTGCTTTAAAAAAATATATACTGATTTCCAGTGATATAAACATAAGGTCGGATCTTACCCAAATTCAAAGGAACCAGATCAAACGCTTGTATGAGGAGTGGTACAAAAGGAAAAAGCAGGGTGAAGCTAACATATATTCGATGCAGAAATGGAATTCCATTTATTACTAAAATGAAGAGTGTGGAACCTAATACTAGTGAGGTTCCAGATGAATCAATTTCGTCAAAAAACGATGAAATAAATTGAATGTTTACTGTCAAAATGTTGGTGGCATGAGCACCTGACTCAATGAATTATTAAAGGGGGTGAGACTCAGTGACTACACAATCATAGTTTTAGTTGAAACATGGCTTAATCAGAGTTTTTTGATCAACGACGTGAATATTCCAGGTTATAACATATATCGCTGTGATCGCTGTAGTAAAAGTAGCGATAAACTCGTGGTGTGCTTATAGCTATGTCTGATGAGGTTGTGGCTAGGAGGCTCGACTCATCCATTGATGGTATTGAACAGTAATTTGTGGAGGTCAAGGTTAATAATTACTCAGTTATTATTGGTGGCATCTACCTTCCACTGTCTTTACATCTTCTGATAAATAAGACCTTCATTGTTCTTCGATAAGAGAGATTTGTCTCTGACAACCAACAACCCAAAAAACCTAGTAGCGGACGCCATTGCCAAAAGAGGATATTGATATTACTGATGTAGTAAATATAACCAAAAATGACAATCACATAAGCGGCGATAGATAGAATTTAGTGAAAAACAAAAGCAGAAAGACTACACAACAAATTAGTCGTCCACGCCCAGACCAAACTAATCCAGAACAAGACCAGCCGCCCTGAACCTGTGAAGGGTTCAAATGAAAACTCAACCACCAAACTTAAAGCTGCCCGTAGAATGTACATTCCTCTCCGGGCTTTCGCCAGAAATAAACGCCGAGAATATGATGAGACTTTTGGAAGAACAAAACGCGCATAATGATTGTAGTGTCGAAAAAATGAAGACAAAGAAGAAGTACCGTAGCTCTTTCAGACTTAGTGTCTTGCATAGTGAGCGAAAAAAATACCTATGTTCAGAATTATTATCAACCATTTCCTGAACCTGCAGAGCTGGGAAACGGTGAAAAGCGGAATCTAGGCGACCTGATATAAAATATCTTGCACATCAATATGAGGTCCTTTCGGAACAAAATCAGTGAAGTTGAAGTATTCATTGCAGACCATAAAATAGATATACTGTGCATAACTGAACATTGGTTGGTGGTGGAACTCTAATACTTGTCAAAGATTCCTTAGAAACTCGTGATTTTAATATAGGGCATAATTTTAACATCGAAAAATGTATTGAGTTGTGTTTCGTTTATGTCAAAGATTTTAACATTTATGTTTTAGCCATGTATATGTCACCTTCAGGTAGCTGCGGTAGAGGGAGTAGAATAGAATAGAATAGAAATATATTACACCACGTTACTTTACGTACAGTTTGAAGCAAGTCAAAAAATTTTACAAATGCCTAATATAAAAACGTAGAAAACAGCATTTAACACAATTAAAACAAACCAATACAATTTTTTTTTACATAAGTCAGTTCCTGCAACAAGGTGACAAACAAAAAAAATATTTTAAAAGAAAAAATATGGAAAGAAAAAGAAAACAATTTTAACCAAAAGTACTGAGGTACTCGTCAATTGAGTAAAAACAGTGTTTTAATATGTGATTTTTTACTCTAGTTTTAAATTGAAGTTTGCAAAGATTTTTCACCGATATAGGTATATGATTACATAATTTTAAGTTAAGGGAGTTTCGTTCAGACATTCTCAGTCTATACCGTGGCAGTTTAATTAAATATGCAGATCTTGTGTTATGATCATGAGTTTCCGAATGTAGTGTCAATAAACCTGAATTAGAGTGTATTTCCAATAGCATATAATAGAGAGAGATTGAAGGCAAAGGCATAATCTCAAGATCTTTAAAATAGGGTTAACAGTGATCCCTAAATCCGGCATTAGCCAATAGTCTGATGGCTTTTTTCTGCAAGCGAAAAATTGTAATTGCGTCAACTGCATTTCCCCATAGAATTACTCCATATGTGATGTTACTATGAAACAGTGCAAAATAAACGATTCTAAGTACATTTGGGTTAACAAAATGCTTCACTTGTCTTAAAACAAACAAAGATGAAGACAGCTTACCACTCAAGGTTTCAATATGTGGCGACCAAGACAAAGAATCATTTAAAACTATTCCCAGTAGTTTACAAGTTGCCTGAGGTATGCCTATTATTGCTACTTACAATAAGACTTTCTGTTTTGGATGGGTTTAGTTTTAATTTATTAGCAAGAAACCATCCTTCAGCCTCCTTCAAGGATATGCCTGCAAGATTCGAGAGAACAGTGAAATTCAAGTCAATATTTAAGAAAGTCACGTCATCTGCAAATAGAACACATTTATTAACAGTTGACATGTAAGAACATAGATCGTTGATATACATAATAAACAACACAGGTCCTAAGACAGAACCCTGGGGCTCTCCATGAGTGATGGACCTGGGGGCTAAAACTCGACCACTGACAGTTACATTGTAGTCTCCCAGAAAGGTTGGACCTAAAAAGATCCAAAGCCACCCCTCTAATTCCAAAGTACATCATTTTCTCCAGCGGGATGTCGTGAGAGACACAATCGAAGGCCTTTGTCAAATCACACATAGTAATAATAGTGTTTCTCACTTTCAAGGTCCCGACAATGCCCCCAACAATATCCAGAATGGCCCCAATTGTTGAACACCCTGACCGAAACCCGAATTGTGAAGCATCAAACAGAGAGTGTTTCTCAAAATATTTGACCAATCTCTCTTTCAACATTATTTCCATTACCTTGGAGAATATTACAATTATCGAAATTGGACGGTAATTGTCTATCAACTCACAATCACCTTTTTTAAATATTGGTGTAATTTTTCTCAGAAAAACACTTATTTCTAAGCCTGGTAAGGGAACCAACTAAAATATCCAATGTCTCAAGTAGCATACGTCTATTTAAAATATAAAAATCAGTAGCGTTGGATTGCTTTAAATTTCTGACAACATCAAAAACCTCAGTTTCAGTAGTTGGATATAGAAAAAAAACTAGAAGGTGCATTATTTTTGTTCAGGAGGTCTGATGCCTTCTGTGTAATATAGGGTAATGTTTTGATTATGTTTTCTGCAATTGAGCTAAAATACTCGTTAAAACCCTCCAAAGAAATACTGTTTCCTGAAATAGGTGTTTTATGCTTATTTCTCTCAAAATTAACAACCTTCCAACAGTCTCTCGATTTGTTATTGGAGTTCAACAAAATGTTTCATAAGCATTCTTTTTAGCCAATTTAATGGAAGTAAGGTAATCATATTTTAGGGCCTTATAAGTCGACCAAAGGATGAGCCCATCCTTGAAATTACAAACATCCTTAACTGTAGCCAAAATATCCCGCTTTCTTCTTAACTCGGCATTGAACCAGGCCACTGGTGCCCTTGTATTGCAACAATTTACCATTGGAAAACATTGCTCAACCAATGAATTGTACTTAAGTACCAAAAATGAGGCCAAGTATTCAACATTAAGATGTGGTGCATAAAAAGTGCACCAATCCACATGGCTTAAGAGAACTTTTAGTTTATTTAAACCTAGTTGAGTAATTTGTCGGCTCAAAACAGCAATCCTACTATTTTGATTGTGTTTCAATAAAATATATTGACCTAAATGGTCTGCCAGGCAGGCATCATAGACACCCGTAACTCAGCTCTCAAATTCAATATTTGTAAGGATATTGTCTAACAAGAAGTAGATGAAGATGTAATACGAGTAAAATCTGAAATGCATATTTGTAAACCAAAAGAATCTATCAAACTTTCAAGATCTGAGAGTGTTGATGATCTAGATCTAAAACTTATATTAAAATCTCCTATAATAATTATCCTAGATTTACTGGCATTGGTCAAGCTTAAAAGTAGTCTTTCAAACTTATTTAAAAACACTGAATGATCGCCAACACAAGATCGGTATAAAGCCACAACAATACAATTACAATTGGGAAGACTGATTGCACAGAATTCTGAATCCAATTCAGTGATTAAAGGATCTAAATTAATAGACTTTGATAAAAAAAATTCTCTAACAAAAGTATATATTCCTCCATGTCTATTCAAGTTTCTAGAGAAAGAGCTTGCAAGATAAAAATCCCTCAAATTAATTTGCTTTAAATTTGCTTCCGTGAGCCAAAGCTCTGAAACACAAAATATATCAAATTTATTTTAGTTTCAAGTTTCAAAAAACAAGTTTAAAATATCCACCTTGTTGCTAAGACATTGTATGTTAACATGAAACAGCTTAATATAATGTTTTTCATTTAAAAGTTTAGCAAGACATTCTTCGGTGTTCAGAGTGCTCCAGTCTTGGTTGCTAGTCGGTGAAAAAATCGGTTCACCATTGCTTCCTTTGGCCAGATGGACGGATCCAACGCCCTATCTAGATTTGCTTCCTTTATGGTTATCTTAAAGGAGGAGTAGTAATTGGGAAACCTCGACTTCATCGCTTCACAAATAACCTCAGGGAACATTGGCTGCAAGTAGGCCTTTAAAGAGTCGCTAGTTGTTTCGGGGTGCAATTTATAAACATGCAAACAATGATAACTTGTCCATTGCCCTTAAACTGCATTTCTCCTGGATATTACCACTGCCAACTATTGTATTTCCAGCTGCTGATACCTTATCTGCTGTAATATTATTCTTGTTAGGAATTTGAATTTTTGTTTTTGAAGTTGAATTTGACTTTGACGGTAATGACGGGTTTAAAACTCCGCCTTCATTGTCAGGGTTGTGATCAAAAATAATTGTACTAAGACCAACATTGCCCAAGTTTCTAGTTTCAAGCCCGGTGTCGTTTGCTATCGTCAAAGAATAAAATTCCGGTTTTTTTGGAGTGTTTATTATTTGTTTGTTTTCATTGGAATAAACGAAATGTTGAATTTGTTTACCTTTTTTTATGGGACCCTTTTCGTAACCTTTCAGTTTTTCTTCTAGGTGTAAGGCTTTTTCTTTCCATAACTGGTTGTTTTCTAGTAATACCTGATTCTTACTTCTAAGCTCGTCAATTAGAGTTTTAAGTTAACTAATTTCAGTTTCTCTATTGAGATTATTATGATCTCCCAAAATGACGCAATCGGCAATATCACAATTTGGTTTTTCTTCTGGCACGCTTTCCAGGAGCTGATTTTCGCAGCATTTACTGCTTTTATTCCACATGAATTGTGGTAAAACTTATTACAACTTTTACATTTCACAGGTTTATTTACAGCGGCACTTTTGCAGAAATAACAGATCACTTTGGCCGGTCGTATATCACCGCCGGTCCGCCATCTTCCCTGTACTGTACTGGCAGAGATTGGGGCCATGGGAGACATTGTCTTGGCTGGAGATTTCAATGTCCGTTTTGACTCTACAGGTGTTCAAACGCATAAGCTCTGTGATATCCTCAGTAGTTTTGGCCTTATACAAACTATTCAGTATTCAAATACAGTTTGACTGTAATCTAGTTCAGAATAGCTCGGCAGCCAAGTTCCCGGGTCTCCATATTGATAAGGATTTAAAATTCGTGAACCATATCACGCTGTTGAATAAAAAATTAGCTTCTGCCTACTATGCGATATGATCTATTTCTAATGAATTGGGTCCATCTGTAGACCGCACTGCCTATTTTGCACTTAGAATCCCACATTCGGTACAGAATTGCCTTTTGGGGATACCATAGTCAACAGCTACTATCATCTGTGTTTGTTTTGTAAAAAAGGGCCTTGCGCTACGTTTGCAAGATGGGTATGACAGAACACTGTAAACCGCTTTTTATTAGAGAAAAAATCCTCACGCTTTGCTCGATTTTTATCCTCAAAAGCAATGTTCTTATTCACAAAAAATACAGAAATCAAAACCTGACTCATAGAGCGTACAATATGCGGAATAATGATGTTTCCCTTTCGATTCTGAGGACGACACTTACAAAGAATTCGCTCATTTATGTAAGCATAAAGATTTTTAATCACCTACCTAATGAGTAGAGAGAGATTGCCAACGAAAAGCAATTTCAGCAAAGACTCAAGAAATTTCTCTTATCTAAGCCATATTATAATTTGGGTGAATTCGTGATGAGGAGTTCTCGCCTGAGCCTGTGATAGTTTTATATTTTCCGTTTTAGTTTTTACCTTTCTTTAATGTGTCTTTATATTTCTAGTCTATGATGACTTTTGACTGAATTTTTAATATATGTATATGCATTTATTGTAAATTTGTTTGTTGAATTTTCAATGGTGCTACTGTTTTTTATTATGACCATTTTAATGTATAGACCTATTAACTTATTTTAACAATCACCTTATTGTACTGCTTTTATATCTCTATTTTTATTTAGTTTAGTTATTTTTATAGGTATTATTAAGTAACCTTTTGTGATTATAAAACTCTTTTTTTTACATCATGCTCAGAAAAAAAAATTCGCCGGTGACCACTAGCCCTTTATATATGTTTTGTTAGGCCTTTTACATTTATAAATTTTTTTGTTGACATTATTGCATTACATTTTTATTACATATTATAGTATTTATTAGATTTAATGCTTTGTCTATGAGAATTGTATCTTCTTCTAACAAAAAAGCTTATTTTGAATTTGAATTCATGAGGCAACGTGTGGAGACTCCTGCTTGGACAATGGTCTTTCTAAGCTCCGGTTTGGATGTGCTCTCGGTGGATGTTCTGGACATGGATGTTTCAGAACATAATAGTCAATGTGTTGAATTCCTGCAACATTGCAAGGATGAGTTTTACCCGGGCAAAAAAGGTATGTAGGGCAATCACCTTAAGGGGGCTTTTTATTTTTCAGTGTCTTATCTAGTGGCACTTCATAGGACGAAGTGATGCTAATGTTGATATAGTGTTCGGGAAATTTATGCACCTTCATTTGTTTCCTGAAAAATCTTATACTGTTATGTTGGACCAATCTTATAACATCAGTTGGTTTAACCAAGCAGTTAGAGAAATAAGGGAGCATTTGAGGCATTTGGGAGAGATACAGAAACAACATAACCTTGTATGAGTTCAGTGAAAACTGTAGTCATAGCAGCAGGTCTGTGTATTCAGCTGGCAATTTTCAACACTAGTACTAACCTTTTTGTTTTTTTTTTCTTTTATCTTTTTTTTTATGTGCATAGTGACTGAGTGTGACGGTAAGTCTTGGCAGGTCAAATTCTGAATAAAATTAGCATATTATAGAACTTATAATTTTTCCTCTTACTGGAATACATAAACTCCCCGGGCGGGGGAGGGGAAGACCATCCCCCTCTCAACCTTAATGCTATATGACATTATAGGATTTACACAAAGCCAATCATCAAAAAATTCTCAAAATTCAGTAATTTAAAAAAAACGGAAATAATATACAACTCCAATAATATTGGCCCATACATAGTATAATAATAATAATAATAATAATAATAATATATATTTTATTCATGAAAGGTATATACAATAGCATTTTTCATATTATAAGAATGCACCTGAGCCTAGGAAGGCTTATATCTGCTATATTCGTTAAAAATAGCATAATGTTTTAATAATATTCAAATTCCATGTCTCTATTTACACTTCCTTAAGCACAAAAAGTGTGGAGCGTGAACCCAATATTTAATTCCCATAAAATATACAATTCGATTTGTAAATATGTGAAAAGCAAAAGAAAACACGTAGTGAGTAAACTATTAAAATTAAGTTTTTTAGCACAAAAAATGTAAAGCCTAAGGAAAGAATGCTTACTTATACCCTTAAGGTATTTTACCTTTTATTGTTTATTTAAAATAATTTACACGACTCTCTGCATTGCACTCTTTAGGTTTTTAATATTAGCTGAAATAAATGCATTTGCTTTTTTCTTATAAATATTGCTATTCAAAATATATTGTATGTCTAATGGGAGCAAGTTGTACAGCTTGATTTTGATTTTGATTGATACCCAAGTAATCAATTGACTTTAAAAATGTTGTGTTATTGGGTTTTGGCAGAATATATTGTTGGGCTATATTTATACGTGTAGAATAATTACACAGGCTAACACACATTTTGGTGCCTGCGATTTTTTAACTGTTCCTGGGTAATTTTTGGATGCAGAATGTAAAAAAGTTCTCAGATTTTGTCACTCAAATGATCAGATCAAGTTAAAAAAAAAATTGTGTATATATTTTACGTTATAACTCTTATAATATATAATATTACTATTGCCAGTTAAAAAAACAAAGACACACGGATTTAAGTATTTATTGCAAAAACTTAATTTACATAATCACATTAGTCACTAATCACATAAAAATTTTCTTTTATACGACTTTCTAGAATGGAGTTTACTAGGGCAGTCTCACTGAAGGCTCCAGCAGTAGTTGATAACGATCTTCCATAGTTTTAATATCCTGATGGAATCTTTCCCCCTGTTCTTCACTACAATCACCTAAGTTTTCTGGAAAACGATCTAGGTGGCTGTGGAGGTAGTGAACTTTTATACTCATGTTACAGCCGAGAATATTAAAATTTGAAAGCATAGTTTCCACTAATTCTACGTAATTCTCTGCTTTATGATTGCCAAGAAAATTTTGTACTACTTGAACAAATGAACACCAAGCGGTAGATTCAGTCTCGTTCATTGATGTGGTGAATTGTGGATCTTTAACAAGTTGCCTTATTTGAGGACCATCAAATATACCAGCTTTTAGTTTTTCCGTGCTAATGCCAGGAAATTTATGTGACAAATACCCAAAACATTTTCCATCTCGATTTAAAGCCTTCACAAATTGCTTCATTAGGCCTAGCTTGATATGCAAGGGCGGAAGTAAGATTTTTTCTCTTGAAACCAAAGGTTCGTTGATCACGTTTTGTTTTCCTTGAATCATGACATCTCTTAAAGGCCAATTTTTGTTAACCCAGTGCTCATTTTTAGCTCTGCTGTCCCAAAGGCACAAAAAACAAGGATATTTTGTATAACCACTCTGCTGTCCAAGGAGGAAGTTAACCATTTTTAAATCAACACAAATTGCCCACTGATGTTCTTCGTATTTAATTTTTCTCAAAACTAATGCATTTGTTTCATATTCTTCCTTCATGGTAGTAGAATGAGCCATATTTATTACCGTTATGTAAAAGAACACATTTTAAACTACTTTTTGAACTGTCAATAAAAAGGCGCCAATCATCTGGAGTGTATTCAGGCAAACCCATTTTTTCTAAGAGCCCTTTTATATTGTTACAGAATACCAAGTCATTTTCCTGAGCCAAAAAAGGCAGCAGATCCTTATCTCTTTTACAATAAAATGTAATATTAATACCCAGACAAAGTAGATTTTTTTGTTTTAATCTGGATGCAAGTAATTCAGCGGATTCCTTTGAGAAATTCAGGTCTCTTATAAGATCGTTTAATTCTTCTTGATTGAAACACTGCGGAGTTGCTATATCTGATTCAAATTCGTTGTCGTTTTCTGATTGAATTCTTTGAACTTCGTCAGACGTTGATGTTTCTGTATCATCTTCTGTCAGTCTGGGTAGACTGCTGAATGATGGAACGGGTATTTCTTCCGAATGCGCTACAGGCCTTCTTGCAGAATCTAGATCAGGATATGTCCATTTGTGTCTATTGTTTATATTTATGCCTTTAATATTAACGAGACAAAAATAGCAGTCGTCATGATGGTTTCGCGGTTCTCTCCAAACCATTGGTACACCAAACTTTAGGCACTTCCTCTTTCCAGTTGTCCACTGTCGCAAATGTTCAACACATGTTTTACATATGAAATGTGGGGCCCAAGATTTATCTTGATCTCCTAAATGAACGCCAAAATAGGCAAGATAAGCTCTTTTCACAAAGTCAGAAATCGTTTTTCTGCTCTCTTTCAAAGTGTATTCACCACACACATAACAAAAAACATTGGGATGATTTACACAGGTACGTCTGCTGACACTACAAAATTTCCACAAAATGATAGCACAACTTTACTTGGGAAAACTCAGTAATATACTAAATCGAGTACAGCCAAGCAGGTATAGAAGGATCGGGTCATAGGCAATTACAGGTATAAAAGTAATTAAGAGTGGTGTATTGAGTAGTTCCTAGTATAGGAACATTGGGTCAGGGACAATTCCAGGTATCCATTTGGTTAATTATATTCTGGGAAATTTCTATTTTGATGATTAGGTACATATTTATCTCTTTATTTGTTGTTCTTTATCAGAAAAAAATATCAATTAACCTGTAACCTGTATCTCAAAAACTAGAGCTCATGAAATCTGGTGGCATTTTTGGAATCAGCACATTAAAAACATCTAAAATCAGATGTTAGATTTCCAGCACCAAATTTTTGTTTTCATTTTGTTACCCTGTGTTATGATTTATTTTAAGTTTAAAGTTTGCATTTTTATGTATAAAATGCAAAACATTACGGATATAAATTGAATCGACATCAAATAAATTTGTATTTTTAAACAAATCTTCAGTGGGATAAAGTTTAGGTTTTTTGTATAAAATTTTTATTATCTTCTTTTGAATTATCCTTAAGGGATTAATATTTGTTTCAAAAGTGCCTCCCCAAATTGGTATTGCATAACTAATTATGCTTTCCACCAGTGCAAAGTAGACAGACCTTAGTGTGTGTGCATTTAGAAATTCACTAAGTAGGTAGATTCTTAATTTAGAAATTAACATATCAATATAGGAATCCCACTTTAAATATATATCTATTTTTACGCCTAAGTATTTAATTTCTTTTACTCTAGATATCAACCTATTACAGTTTAGACAGTTACATTGTACATTGGTAAACATATGAAGCCTAAGGAAATCCAAATCGTTAGGGTAATTTGTATTATTTAAAGAAAAAGTTATAAACTTAGTTTTATCCACATTTAATGTTAATAGGTTAATGCTTAGCCAATCACAAACAATATTTAGTCCAGCTTCAGCTTTACGTTTTACCTCATTCTAGGTATTGCCAGAAAATAAAAGAACAGTATCGTCTGCAAACGTTATTATTTTACCTGGAATAATAAGATCAAAAATACTGTTGACACGTAGATTTGGAATAATATAGGTCCTAGTACTGTTCCCTGAGGTATTCCATAATTTAAAGCTTTTTCGTAATCACACGGACAATTATTCAATAGTGTTTTTTGGAGGCAATCATTTAAATAGTTCTTAACGAGATGCCATAGTGACTTAGCTTTGAAATTAAAATTTCATGAGAAACGGTATCAAAGGCCTTCGCAAGGTCTAAAAAAAACCAATAAAGGTTTGCCCCCCTCATTTAAAACACTATGAATCTCACTAGTTACTGCATAAATAGCATCAGTGGTCGATACTCCTTTTTTAAACCCATATTGATCTTTAGAGATTGTTTTAAACCTATCTAAATGGCCCAAAATTCTACTTTTTATATTTGAAAAATTGCTAACTAGACAAACGGGTCTATAATTTTTCATTTCAAGTGGGTCTCCAGATTTATAAAATATTTCAAAATACATATACATTTCATAGTATAAATATAATTCTACAATAATTCACATAGTTTTATGATTGTTATTTTGAGACAGTACCTAGATGTACAAATGACATCTGTATGTACTCCATGTGTTGACTATAAATAATATGAAGTTTTAAAAGACTAAACATTTAAGAAAATCAAAAAAATGTTTTAAACCTATCTAAATGTCCCAAAATTCTACTTTTTATATTTGAAAAATTACTAACTAGACAAACGGGTCTATAATTTTTCATTTCAAGTGGGTCTCCAGATTTATAAAATATTTGAAAATACATATACATTTCATAGTATAAATACAATTCTACAATAATTCACATAATTTTATGATTGTTATTTTGAGACAGTACCTAGATGTACAAATGACATCTGTATGTACTCCATGTGTTGACTATAAATAATATGAAGTTTTAAAAGACTAAACATTTAAGAAAATCAAAAAAATCCCATGATAATGATCAATCAACCAAGTATAACTAAGCCTATAAAACCCAATAGAGAAAACATATTGCCACAAAAAAGGTTGTTGTAGAATCAGCATAATTTGAAAAAAGAAATTTAAATATTAAGTGGTAAATTATGCTAAACATTAGTCATCAAGGATCACCCTGAAACACACTAACAACGAAAGCGAGCACAACATGATTAGGGCTGATCGCTATAGTAAAGGAGAAAAGAGATCCAAATTTGAAAGAATATAAGCCTTACTTTTCTTGTTAAACAACTTTAAGTTATGTGCTAACTTTATATCAGGAGATATCAAGTTGTAAAATTTGGGAGCTAAATAAGTAACAAAATGCAGATTTATGGTTCTATTACTCATAGACAGTGTTAAGTTATTGTTTGCATTTTGCCTTGTGTTGTGTTCATGATGTATATAAGTCTGTAATCTTTTATTTTTGTAAAAAAAAGGAGCAAACTAATTGTATATA
This sequence comes from Kuschelorhynchus macadamiae, assembly GCA_030620095.1. NCBI lineage: Eukaryota > Metazoa > Arthropoda > Insecta > Coleoptera > Curculionidae > Kuschelorhynchus > Kuschelorhynchus macadamiae. The sequence continues at coordinate 214,365 of JAUTXW010001699.1, read as the reverse complement.
TAAAGAGTTCAAATTGTTAATTTCCTGATTATACAATCTGTTTGTAGGAAAAAGTCTGTTTCTCTTATAAATTATTCTTAAAATATAATTCTGCACTATGTTTATTGGAAGCAGATTAGATTTGTATGCCCATCCCCATATTACAAGTCCATACCTAAGTAAGGATTAAATTAAAGATTTGTATATTTGTGTCAATAATTTGGTGTTAAGGAATTCCCTCAAAATATAGAATTTGTATATTAATTTGCGAATTTTATTTGTGAGATATTCCAAGTGATCTGTCCATCTGAGGTGTTGGTTAATAAATATTCCGAGATATTTTGTCTTTGTTACTGCCTGGATTTCAAAAACAGCATCATTGTCACAAGTTATCTTATTAAAAGTTGGCCTATTCACTGACATCATGGAGAAAGGTATGTAATTTGTTTTACTGATATTGAGTGACAGCTCTCGTGCATCCAGCCAGTTTTTAACTTCTTTAAATCCTGTTTCAGTTTTGGTTTTAGTTTCGTTCCAGGTATTACCATAGAAAAGAATTGCAGTATCATCTGCATATGATATGATTGTGCCATTAGTGCTTAAGTCCAATAACGAATTTATGTAGCTAATAAAAAGAATTGGGCCTAGAATTGTCCCTTGCGGGACACCGATTTGGATTTTCAAGGCTGTACTGAGCTCACCGTTTACTCTGACACACTGCTCCCGATCTGTCAGGTAGTTCTCGAAGACCTTCAACACTATTCCCCTAACTCCATACTGCATTAAAGTGCTGATAAATTGGTTGTGTGGAACAGTGTCAAATGCCTTCGTGAGATCAATAAAGACAGCAAGACATTTTCGATTGTTATTTAGATTTTTAATAACTTCAGATGTCAAACAGTATATAGCCTCAGTCGTACTGTCCTAAAACCAAACTGACTTTTTGACAATATATTAAACGCCTTATAAAATTTGGTTAACCTATCCTTGAGACATTTTTCAAATATTTTAGCAAAATTGTTGATTAAGCTAATTGGGCGAAAATTTTCAATTTTTTTATTTGAACCTGACTTATATATAGGTACAATAACTGACTGTTTAAAATGCTTGGGTACAATTCCACTTTTAAAAATAAGATTTATTATATGAGATGTGGGTAACACTATGTCCAAATGAACAAGTTTAATAAGTTTTGATGTGATATCATCCATTCCCGGAGCACTATCATTTTTAAGAGAGGCGATTTGTGTTATTATTTCCTGCTCAGATACAGGGGTCAAAAACATAGAGGCATTATTGTTTTTAATTTTAGTGGTAATGACAAAAGTATTAATGTTCTTTGCCATTTCAATACCAATATTAGTAAAATATTCATGGCAATGGTTGGCCATTTGAATGTCATCATTAAAAGGTGTGTTGTTATCATTATTAAGGGTAAGACACTCTTTTTGTTTTTTGTTACCTACATTAGTAGCATCTTTTATAATTTTGTACATATTTTTAAGGTTGTTTTTGTTGTTTTCAATTTGTGTCCTATAGTAATTAAATTTTTGTATTTTTAATAATTTATTCAAATGATATCTATAATGCTTCTATTCAATTTCCAATGCTGGTGAGAATTTTCTTAAGAGATTTTTCTTTAATTATCCAATCTTTAATTTTTTTATTAGGTCTATTTTTTGATTTGCATATAGTTATGGTTTCTTTTTTTATTTTTGTAAATATATTAATAAACATGTCCGTGGCCTCATCTGAGTCATCAGAGTTTAAGACTTCTTCCCAGTTCTGGGTTGCAATTTTCTCTTTAAACAGCCTTTCATTAAACACACTATAGGTGTTTTGGGATGGTTTTATTATTTTATCTGTTTGTATTTTATTGTTATGTATGGATAACATTATTGGTAGGTGATCAGTGGTATCACTTTGCAATCTTAATGATTTAAAAATTAGATTTTGACTTCTTAGTTTTTGCCTTATGAATATGTGGTCTATGCATGAGGACGTATTGTTAGTTATTCTAGTGGGAGAGTTAATATAGGAAAGAAAACCCTGTTGCCCCATTACAGACAAATATTCATTAACTATTTTACTTTCTCTATCAGCAATGTTGATGTTAATATCCCCTGTGTAAATTTCAATAGAGTGACAGATATTTTGTTCAAAATAGATTTGGAGATCCTCAATAAATAGATGTTCTATGATAGGTGGGGGTTTGTAAGCGGCTGTGATGCCCAAAGTAAGGTCTTGGAAGGTTAAGACTATTCTACTGATATTTGCTTTTGATAAGTTAAATTTTATATGTTTCACCTCAGCATTGATTTCTGACTTAATAAATGAGATTACCCCATCGTTTCTGTTGTAATCTCCCTCGTTGTAGTATGCTTCATAACCTGGGATCTGAAAACTCACATCAGACAACTGAAAACATTCGCTCAAAACAATAATGTCACAAGAGTAAAGATTAAATTGTTCGTAAAGTAATAGAAATTGATCAAAGTTTTTTTTAATGCTTCGAATATTAAGATGTAGCCAGTTCAATATTTTACCATCCCCTAACAGATGTCTTTGCAAAAGTACGTCATCTACAAGTGTATCCTGCTGATCCGCACAAATCAACTCCATGTCTTCCAGCACTTTTTCCTCTAACGGTGTGAAATTTCAGAAATCAATAAAGTCACAAGAGCATGGATATCTCTATGAAGAAATTGGCACGGATCTATGTCAAAAATTAACATACCATAATCCCCCCTGAAGCTAACAAATGTTTGTACGAGAATAATATTAACAAGACAATTTCTAATACTAATGTTTATGTTAATTAAATTTAAAAGCCTTTCATCAAATACAATTTGTGTTCCAGTAGCAACCCTATTAACAATGTTGTTTGTAAGCATAATATTAACATAAAGGACTTCCAAATTGTTTAGTCTCATCTAATGGATAACTATTATTACTATTGGCCATAGTCAATTTTACCTCTAAGTAGTTCTATCAGGTATTTGTGAGATGGACACTCTATACTACTAGCCTCATGACAAGTATCAAACTTTGTTTTAAATTTATCATTTGCCTCTACACAGTTTGCAAATTTTTTAAAAGATTTGGTACAATTATGAAACTCATGGTCCCCCATGCAGTAAATGCACACTGTTTTGTTAGTACACTGATCACTTCTATGATAATACTTTTGACATTTATAACATCTGGGTACACTAATAACCTTGTAGACCACACAACGTTGCCAGTGCAAATAAACCTTTTGCAAATTAATAAATTTGTGAAAGAGCACTGGTGAACATTCCACATAAATTGTCCTTAATTCACTGTTTTTATGTTTTCTTATGTACGTGACACTAAATTCATCATTATCGTCTATAAGTCTATTCTGTTCCCTTAGTTCCGTTTCAATTTGTCTTTCCGACATAATGGTATTGCAACCAACAATCTTTACTCGAGGCTTTCTCAACTCAGTCATATACACCTCGTAATCAGTACTTAAGTTCTTTCAGCTTCCCTCTGTCATTTAACTTGTTGATTTGATAAATTTGAATTTGAATTTGAACTATATCTTCGTTGGTCTGGCATTTAATAACCACACTACCATTTTTAGTAGCTCGTGTATTTTTAACACCAATCTTCAAATCCGCTGGTCTTATGGTTTTGTGCAAGTCTTCCTGTGTTTTTTCAGAATTTTCTTTTAATTTTGGTTTTATGATAAGACTCGGGACGTTTTTCACGGCTTTGATTCCATTCTTATGATTACATTCCAGTGCATTTGCGTAAGTAGGAAGTAGAACTTGGGAAGCACAGCTTAGTGTAGGTTCCATGTTTGAATTTTTGTTTCTTAAATCGGTATTTTTCAATGTAGAATCGAACACGCTTTTTTTCAGAATTTCCATTTCTGTTTTATTTTCTAGTGCCAAAGTTTTGAGATCCTTACACTCCTCTTTCACTGTTTCTAATATTTTGATTATGTATGGCATTCTTAAACTTAAATATAGGCTTTACTGCAGATTTTTTAATAAATTTGGAAAAACACCAGTTTTAAGTATTAGATTTAAATTACTGCATAAATAGCATCAGTGGTAGATACTCCTTTTTTAAATCCATATTGATTTTTAGAGATTGTTTTAAACCTATCTAAATGACCCAAAATTCTACTTTTTATAGATTTTTCGAAAATTTTTGAAAAATTACTAACTAGACCAATGGGTCTATAATTTTTGATTTCAAGTGGGTCTCCAGATTTAAATATAGGCTTTACTGCATATTTTTTAACAAATTTGGAAAAACACCAGTTTTAAGTATTAGATTTAAAATATGTACTAACGGCATCAAGATATATGGTTGAGTAATTTTTATCACTTCAGTTTTGATATTATCTGGACCAGAACAATTATTTCTTAAACTAGCAATATTTAGCTTAATCTCATTTTCGGTTGCTGGAGAAAAGAATAGAGATTCTCTTATGTTTAAATAAACGTTTTTGTCTGCAATATTTTTGTTGTTGGTTACTTTAATTGTATTTGCCATATTTGCTCCCACATTAATAAAATAAGAATTAAATAGTCTATATATTTCCGGGACACTTGTACTAATAGATCCAATAGAATTTCTAATTTGATTTATGTCTTTTTTCGCATTATGCTTAGAATCTGTTATTTTTTGTTTATAATAATTATTTTTCCTATTTTTTATTAATTTAGTGGTGTTATTTCTAACAGATTGAAAATAATTTTTTAGAATAGGGTTATCTAGACTTTTTAACAAACGTTTCTTTAATTTGTCTCTTGTCTGTATTGCCCTAAGTACCTCATCATTAACCCATGGTTTTTTTGTTTTAAGATTTTTCTTGAGTACACGCGTCTTTGAATTTTTATTTATTAGGTATTCAAATTAATTAGTAAATAGATTAAAAGCTTTATTGACGTCTGGTGTATGTATAACAGCCAGTATTCACGGCTTATAGAGCATGATAAACTGTCATAGTTGATACTTTTAATTTTACATTCTAGGATCACATTTACTTTATTTTGTTTTTGGAAAGTTATATTTAAGATTATGATTAAGAGTAATGATCCGTTACTGAAAATTCAAATATAAACGATTTTACATAAGGCCTAAGGTATTATTATTGTTTATTTTTGTAAAATAGTGGTCAATACAAGTTTGAGACGTTTCTGTTACTCTCGTAGGTTTAGTAATATTTGGGAAATATCCAAGTGTACACAACAAATTTAAGTAGGCGTTTACAACATGATTTTTTTTATCAAGGATATCTATATTAATATCACCCAAAAATATATTAATGTCATTATTTGTTGTCTTAACAATTGTTTCTAAATCCGACAGAAATAAAATGGGATCAGTTGACGGAGGTCTATAGCACACTATTAGATTAAAGCTCTTGCCGTGTTTGCAATAACCAATTTTAGAAAAAGTAACTTCATTCAGGCATATATGTTCAACTTTACAAGTTAAGTCCTTTTTAATATAAAAAACAACACCATCATTTTGATTAAGATTTGCTGAGTTATAGTAAAAATTAAAATTTGGAATTTCAAAATTATGAGAATTTAAATGCCACGTTTCAGTTAAAACAATAACATCATACCTACCAAGTGAGTTATCAAGCTGCACTAACAAGTCATCAAATTTTTTTTGTAGACTTCTAATATTCAAACAAAATATACTGAAATTTTCTAAACCATCTGTTGCTCTTAAATCTCCCTCGATATTCTCCAATGTCTCACTATAAACACAAGAAGAAATATCATATGGGTCCACTGTCAATCCTATAAAACAAGATTAATTTAAAAAATATATATATAATATATATTTATACCCCAAGAAGTGATCAAAGTACATTGAATTTCCAAGCTGCTGAAATGAAACCAATTTGCTATAAAAAAAAATAATAAAAAAAGAACCATTACGACACTAATCCAGTTAGATGTAAGCAAGCAAATATGTAACAGAAACCAGTGAGAAAAAAAATATTTCCTCGAAAACACACGTAAAAACATATTTCTTAAATATACTTCTCCACTATATATTAATATAATATCTAGGAAATGTTCAGATAAAAATAGGAATATAGAAAATGTTAAATGAACACAATGGGTACATATTATGTTTTAAATAAACATCTTAATTTCCTGTTAATAGCACATCTAATTTATTTATATTAGTCACAACTTTTGTACTATTGTTTACGCGAACATGCATCAGACCGTTTTTTGTCCATACATTTCCGGTTCCTAAGCCTCCAAAGCAATCTTTACAATTTCATTCCTTTCTTTTGTTAGATCTTCTCTTATGGTAATTTTAGTTCCTTTTAATAATCTTTTTTTGTAGTAAATCATATTTTTTACTCTATTTGAAAGAAATTTTATCAAGATCGGCCTGTTCTTTCCGTCTGCTTTACCTCCTATCTGGTGGCAATAATCAATTTCGTTGGTATTTACCTCGACATCTAGTTTACTTTTAAATAAACTTAAAACGCTTTCCTCCAGATTTTCGTTGTGTTTTTCTTCGACTCCAAAAATTCTTAAAGTGTTCTTACGGCTGTGCTGTTCAATGTTGTCCTTTTCATTTTTTAGTTCCTCCATTTCGGACCTCAGGTCCTGCATATTCTTAACCATATTTTCTATTTTAATCTCATATTGAGCAAAGAGATTTTATTTTATTTTCATGCTGTTCTGATATTTTATTTGTTAAGGCATCGACCCACTTTTCTACAAACATAGCTAGTATTTTGGATGTAATTGTTTCCTCAATCTTATCCTCTGGTAAAGCGAGTCATTATTAGCAGATATTTGTATTTATCGCCGCAATACAACAACAGATATATTTATATTTATCGCCACAATTTAAACAAGAATTTTTAACACTAGTAATTCTGATAAGAAAAAACTGGACTTTTTTTTCCATTTCGCCTCGACAAACAGCAGTATAGGGATATCGCACGTCTACTCTTGCCGAGACATCGAACTGAACTGCATACATAGAATCCTCTTTCGAACATACAAATACAAACGTCGGCAGATTCAGTACGATAAAAATTGCGCGCGAACTTTTTGACCTAAAAATAGATAACATAAAAAAAGTGGTTAGCAAAGGTATGAATCGAGTTTCTGTGGAATTTAATGATTATAGCTCGGCGAACAAATTCCTTAATAATGAGGTCTTAAAATAAAAAGGTTACAAATTATTTATCCCTTCTAACCTTGTAACATGCAAAGGTTTGGTCCGCAGAGTCGATTTGTAGCTTAATATCGAAAATCAAGCATCAAATATCTGTAAAACTAGTAACCCCAATATAAAAATTTTAAAAGCGGTCAGATTAACAAGAAACGTCTTGAAAGACGGAAAGAATGAAAAGGTCCCCACGGGAACCGTTTTATTCACTTTTAGCGGAACCTTAATTCCAAGAAATGTTATATTTTACGAAAAATTAGCTCCACATGTGGCTCTTTACGTCCCGCCCGTCACACAATGCTTCAAATGTCTTTTATTTGGACACACGGCGAAAAACTGTAGGGGCAAGGCCAAATGCCCAAATTGCGCTGCTTTTACCAACTCTACAGATAATGATCATATCACAACTAAAAATCCAGTCACCTATTCTTGCCTTCGTGCAATTTTTTCAAAGAAAACCATAAGTCTACTTATAAAAAATGCCCAGAATATATCAGGCAGCAAAATATTAAAAAGTTGATGGCTTATGATAACATGTCTTTCATTGACGCCAACAAGGCACGCAAAGTCTTATCTACCCGAAAATGAAAATACAGATTTTTCTTATAACCCTCACGATTTTCCTTTCCTAAAAAACTTCAACTCTCAACCAGTTAATGAACAAACTTTGACTTCCATTGGAATATCTCGAAGAAGAATAACTGACTTTACTTCTAAAAAAAAAAGAACATACCAACAAATGGTTATCGAAAGAACCAGCCCAAAAAAAATGTACCCCCAAAGATTATGACAAAATCTCTCATGAAGAAACTTTATATTCTCCTAATGGGAGACCACCCAAAAAAAATAACAATGCATTGTCTTCCGTTCAGAACGATAATTATCCCAATTCAACCATGCCTAACTTTAGTTCACAAGAAAATGTCTCTACTGCTCACATAACGACAATCCAATCTATGGAAAAAATTAGACAGCTCCTTTGCGACAAATATAAACTGTCATATGAGAAAATAAATATCCTCAAAAGGTTATTCAATGTTGACAATAATATGGACTTAGATGACCTTCACAACGACCTTTAAGTACATTCAATAAACTAAAATATTATAAAAAATAACAATACAAAAGAAGCTAAAAATTATTCAGTGGAATATTACATGTCTAAACTCCAACAAAACCAATCTTATATCCATGATTCATAAATACAATCCCGATATAATATTATTAAACGAAACTTGGTTGAAAAATGAACACAATTTTTTTCTAAAAAACTTTAAAATTTTGAGACAGGACAGACTTGACGGCTATGGCGGAGTGGCAACATGTATAAAAAATAATGTAGATTTTTCTGTAATCAAAAATTTTAATAACAGTAACACTCAATACATAACAATAAAAGTTTCAAATTTAGATATTACTAATCTATATACCAATACAAATAGAAGCATAGACGAAAACTTTTTAAAAAACACCCTCCGCTTGTCAGAAAATTGCCTCTTGATGGGAAACCTTAACTCTCATCACCCGTTATGGGATAGTTCTCCAATCAACACCGGTGGCAAAAATATTAGTGACTTTCTTTTCAACCACAACTTTAACATTCTTAATGATGGTACAGCTACCTTGTTACCTAACTCAAATACAAGTGCAGTGGACCTATCGATTATTAGCTCTAATGTGGCAGCAGCTTCAGACTGGGAAGTACTTCCAATCTAATTAAACCAAGAACTTCGGCGCTAAAAAAACTCAAAGAAAATTTCAATATTTTTAATTTCATAGAAGATAAACGAATAATAGCAAAAACAAAAAAAAAATTAAAAAACAAAAAAAATCATAAATTTCTGTCACACGCTCAAAAGAACCTCAAACTTAACCTATATTTGGAACACTATTAGAAAATTTTCAAAAGTCCAAAAAACTTTTAATACAAATATAATAGATGATAATATTATAATTAAGATTCTTAGAATAAATCAATCAAAAATATCAACTATTTTACCATGTCTGAACTGGAAGATAGCCTCAAAAATAAGAAACTATCAGCTACAGGATTGGACAATGCATCATACCAGATGATTAAATCCTTCCCAATGAAGGCTAAAAGTTGTCTCTTAAACCTTTTCAACAAATGCCTATCTGGAACACAAATACCATATAATTGGAAAAAATTTAATGTTATCAGTTTCTGTAAACTTGGAAAAGACCCAAACAACCCAGATAGTTTTAGACCTATAGTCTTATCTTCCTGCTATCTTAAAATCCTAGAAATAATGATCAAGAACCGCTTAGAATGGTTTTTTCAGCACAAAAACATGTTCAGTCCATTACAAATTGCTTTGAGACAGAATATAGGAATTAACAGCGGTATAGCTTATATAACCTCTAGAGTCAATCTGGCCCTCCAAAGAAAATATAAGATAATGACTGTCTTTCTTGATATTAAATCAGCGTTTGATTCTCTAAATATATATAAACTATACAAAAAAACTGATAAACTTAGACATACCCACTGAATTATGTAACATCATATTTAACATTCTCAAAAAAAAACTACGCTAGGAATAAGAACGGACAACTTATCGGACCATTTTTAGCCACCCAAGGGCTCCAACAGGGATCTCCACTGAGTACTATACTGTTTAAAATCTATATGCGAGACATTTTTAACTTACCTCTGGAAAATGTAAACATTGTAGGCTATGCTGATGATCTGGCAATCATAATAAAACATCACAACGTAAAAATACTAACAGATAATATAAATAATGCCCTTAAGAGAATTCAAACTTGGCTTTCAAATCATAACCTGAACCTTTCTATCGAAAAATGTGAGGCCCTATGGTTCTCGAAGGGACGTCAGGCTTTTCAGCCACCCAATATAATGATCAATAATTACCTGATTCCAATCAAAAATCATTACAAATACCTGGGAGTTACGATTCAAAACAACCTAAAATGGGATATACACATCCAAAATATAACGCTGAAGGCAAAAAAAGGCTTAAATATACTCAAATGTTTCAGTAGAATATGGTGGGGAGCCGATCCGCAAATACTCGTGATCGCATTTAATGCCATAGTCAGATCACACCTAGATTTTGGGTCCATCTTTATATACCCTCATCTAAAACTAACATATCCAAACCAAATAGCGTGTTATATGAAGGCCTTCGAATCTGTATGGGATACATGAAATCTACTCCAACTAGTGCCCTATTGACTGAATCAAGAAATATCGATATACATCATAGAAGACTTCTTCTGACAACCAAATTCCTATTACATATATTCCCTATAATAAACCACCCTCTGGGAAGCCTAATAATCTCCCTTTGTGCAGCCTACATCAATAGTGTACACATAAAAAATGAAGTCTCTACACCTTATCTTGTTCAAGCTGCTGAGTATTTTCTCCCATATATGAACAAACTGCTTAAATTAAACAATTTCTCTTGCCATCTTTTTGATTATCAATCTCAATTAAAAACTCTTAAGCTCATAGACCTTAAATGAAGCAAAAAAGAGCCTTTACAAGTTCCACATACATTCAATTCTGAAAAATTCAAACACTCTTACAGTGATGCATCTCAGAGCTCAAACAAAGTAGGCTTCGGAATACATATTCCGTCTATGAATCATAACTATTCCTCAAAACTTCCCCAAGAACTATCAATATTTACAGCGGAACTGATAGCTATCGAAGAAGCCATTAAAATCATAACAAATAAAAATATTAAAAAAGCTTTAATTCTTACAGACTCTTTGAGCGCCATTAGAAAACTGAAAAGTAACATTTACAATCACAAAAATATCTTCCAGATACTAAAAATAAAAAAGAGTATCTTTGAAGCATGCCATAAAGGATTTGAAATACTCCTAACGTGGATACCAGGACATTGTGAAATACATGGAAACATGCAGGCTGATAAACTAGCCAACATTGGCAGTAATCTGAACATCCCTAAAGATATCAAAATAGAAATAGGAGACATACTCAACTTAATAAAAAACAAAATAAATTTCAAATTTGTACAAGAATGGAAACAAAATCTCTTAACGAAAGGTAAACTCTATTCAAAGATCCAATCTAATTTCCCAAAAAAAATATGGTTTTAAAGTATCCCTTTTTATAGTCGTAGACGCATTAACACTATAATTAGGATGAGGACGGAGCATTGTCTCACCAAGCAACACCTATTTCGTATAGGTATAAAGGATAATTATTTATTTAGGTCCCAAAATGTATAACTTGCTTCCCCTAGAATTGAGATCCCTGCCAAGACTGAAAAAGTTCAATAATAGTTGTAGGATTTTTATTTTTAAATATTTACATCAATTTAAAGCTCTATTTCAATAGGATAACATCTATATTTATAAGGTTTGCTAAAATAAGAAATTATATTTGTTGTTGATGTAATTTTTAAATTTTTATTTGTATAGCTCTAGCATGAGGTTAACTGTATTCTTAATATAAATTCAAAGATATTACTTGTGTACATACAAGTGTTCATACACTTAGGTGCAATTTTCAATTATTAGGCTCCTATTTAGATTATATTTATTACAATATGTATGACATTTGTTACCTTATGTTTTAATAATAAATAATAATAAATAAAATAATCCACTTTGCAAGTGTGGACAAGTTGAAGACTTGAATCACTTATTCTTCGAATGCCCAATAAATATACTACCTAACTTTAATTTATATCAAAATTTAGCAAACATAGGCTTTCAAACCCCTATCAATATGCAAACCGTGCTATCAAATGTTTCCACTAAAAGTATAATGTTTTTTATAAAGTTTCTAAATGAAAATAAAATAAATCTATAAACGTTTCATCTCGAATTTGGTCCTACTAAGACTATGTAGATAACTTTTGAACCCGGTCTATACTTTGTAGTTGTGAGTGTCTATCCTTTAATGTCAATAACTAACCGCAATTCAAAACAATCTACCACCGAGAAACTTAATGACCACAGAGCACTTTAACAAAGAAATAGAGAGTACAGTCAGTTAAAACTCCTTGGGGTGACCGGGAATCTCAGCATTCGCCATCCGGACATCCCTGCGATAACGTCTCCACCTGGACTTCTGGATGGGGAGCAATCTGGCAAATGTACTAGTTTCCGCGCCAAAAACCTAGCAACAACAACATAACCTTGTTACACTACAGCAATATAATCATTTTAAATTTATTTATAGGGAAGCAATCCGAAAAGCCAAAATAAATGCAAATGATAATCTGATAGCATCCTCTACAAATCCTTCGAGATGTCTTTGGAAGATTGTTAACAAACATCGTGGAAAAGCTGCTAAACTGGAGGGTGGCAGTGAGATAATGCCTTCACCAGATGATTTCTGCAAATTTTTCTCAAATATTGCCAACAATATTGTGGAGGGTATACCACATTCCAACTATGACCTCCTTGACAACCTTAGTACCCTGAATCACCCTTCAGTGGCAAGCTTTTCGTTTGGTGAAGCCTCTTTTAATGAGGTTAGGGACATCATAAATAGTCTGAAAAATAAAAATAGTAGATATATTTGGCTTTAATGCATCTATAAGATACATAAAGAATGTAATTTTAATTCCCCTGACCAATATTATAAACCAGTGTCTCCAAGACGGTGCCTTCCCACAAATCCTAAAAAAGGCAATTCTAATACCAATACATAAAAAGGGCAATGTGGCCATACCAGATAACTATAGCCCATATCTTTGCTGCCCATTGTCTCAAAAATTCTGAAAAAAAGCATTGCTGTCAGGATAGTTCATTTTAAGAGCAATAACCTCTTTTCCAAACATCAATTTGGCTTTCGCAAGACAAAAATACCGTCATGGGTATTCTTGATCTTGTTAGAAACATTCTCGAGGCCTTTTACAGGGAACAATACAGCACACTGCTGTTTTGACTTGAGTAAGGCATTCGACTGTGTGAACCATGACATTTTGTTGAAAAAGCTTAAATATAATTTTTCGCCCAGCAGCATTACGATGCAGAAGTCTTATTTGGATGACAGGTGTCAGGGGGTGAGGGTGTCTGGGGTGACATCAGCGGAGAGTGTACTAAATATTAGTGTCCCACAAGACTCAATTTTGGGTCCAATACTTCTCTTTGTTTATTAGAGAATTGCCTACTTTGCAATATTCCATAGTCATTTGTCCTATGCAATACTTGCCTAGGGACACTTTGCTCTACAGCGAAGGGCGCTGCGACTTATGGGGGGGTGTTGGCTAGGGATGATTGCAGGCCTGTCTTTGTACATCTGGGAATACTTACTCTGCTCTCTCTCTCTACATGTTGGAAAATCTGCTCTACATCTGCCTACTGGAGGTTGCGAAGGTGTCGGGATGGCCCGGGGTATTGGGCCATTAAGTTTTTTAATGTTCTGTCACTAGAAATTAAAGACCTATCCTTAAATCCTAAATATAAAATATATTAAAAATTTTTTAATAGTAAATGCTTTTTATAATTTTAATGACTTTTTAAATTATAGATTTTAACTTTGTCGTTTGTTGTAATGTGGTGTGTATTTGTAATATTTTATATATTGTAGCAGCAGCAGGCAGTAGGATAGGTGCATGTTTGACTGTAGTTATCACTGTCCAATTCTAGGTTACTTATTTTATAATCCTAAATTCCATAATTAAATATTTTACTGACGAGTGTAAACATATATGTATTTAACAAATAAAGGTATTGAAGTATTCATCAAAAACAACCATGCTCCATCTACTATATTTTTGGTGATTTCAATTTATCAGGAGCAAGGTGGTCAATCGACACTGATGGAATGAATGTAACATGTAGAGAACACAGCAGATGCTGGCTGAGACTTATTCTTTTTTAAATATGTGTCAAATAAACAAAGCTCCAAATAACCGTAAAGTATTTTTAGATTTATTTTTCTCTAATAAGTTAAATGTTGTACTTGCGGCATGTGATAATATTTTTCCTAACAGTGTGCACCATATTGTGTATTGCTTTATTGAAAAATTCTAATTGTGAAAATGTAAATAACTATGGACCTATATCTGTGGTACCTGTATTCACAAAGATCTTTGAGGACTTAAGTCACTTACTAATATGTCAACAACATCGGCCATTAATGCCTTAAGACTTTATCCAAGAGTGCCGATATGGACAGGCATCCTTTTAAGATCTGACCAAAGCCTTCGATTGCATTTCACTTGCAATATTAATATCCAAATTTAGTAAATATAATAGTGCTGCCACCCTCCTGGTTTCCTATTTGTCTGACCATTGCCAGTAGTGCGTGTTTGCAAGTATGGAGTCCCCCAGGCCTTAGTACTGGGACCTATATTATTCCTGATATATGTTAATGATATCTCGACTTGTCTTCCCACTGGTAAGCTTGTAATGTTTGCTTATGACACGGCCGCACATGAAATGGCTGAGTCAGGCAGAAGTGAATGGTTTGCTACCAACAGACTCACCCTAAATCAGGAAGAACACAGATTTTGCTATTTTCCTTAAGGCCCATGCAGTCAACCGATGAGTAAGATTATGTTTGTCATACATAGTCTGAAGAGTAACGTCTCTGACCCTGTCCTAAGGACTGCTTATTTTTCATACTTAAACTCACACATCTCATGTGGCACATTAGGGATTTTTTCTATACAGAGGAGGTGGTGAGACTTATGGCAGGGAGGGGTTTTCAAGACTGTTATAGAGACCTCTTGGTTTCCCTGAAAATTCTGACTGTTCTGTATATCTTGTCGTGTATAAACCATTTAAAAAACAAAGTATCAGACCAACAGCAACTACCACTCATATGGTACTAGGAGCAAGAGTGATCTTGTTGTCAGGTATTCTAGAATGGTAAGGGCCATTTTTAATGCCCTTCCAGATAGGATCAGATCTCTTTCCTCTCCTAAATTTAAAATAAATATTAAAATACTATTTATAGCAGAAAGGTTTTTATTCCTTAGAAAATTTCTTAAAAAACAATTTTGCACCCACTTCAAATATGTATATATATATATTTTTGAATTTTATTGTGTTCTGTAAATTTAAATTATACACATTTACTTGTGAATGTAAATTGTTTTATCATTTTATACATCTAGAAACACTTGTTACTTGTACTATTTAATATAGACAGGTAGGTATTCATAACTGTTGTGCGATTTTTTTTTAATTTTTGACTTGTGAAAATACTATGTATATGCATTAAAAATAAAAATTGGTTGATTGAAATCACTTTGCATACTCTAGGACAGATCTAACAATAGAACAATATACCCTTTTAATATAACACTATGTTGTTGAAATGAGATACATTTCTCAATTCTCAATTTTTGCAACAAATAACTACAATCATCCCATTTATTACCTTAAAACAAAGTCATGATGGATTCTATGGGCAATGAAATGAAGAGTATTAAGACTCGTCAATTCAAGAAGCAAGTTATAATCAAAGTGGAAACCTTAAAAAATATTTTCATAGCTGAACCAAATTAAAATTTTTTCAGAATTTTCTTCATTTTAGAGGTGAATTGTTAAATGATTTGGAGAGGGTTGGGGAGGATCATGATGGCCAACTGGTAGATTGTACTGCCTTGAAGCAAAAGGTAGTAGTGCAGGGTAAAACTTTGAATGTGTTACATATAAATATATACGTAGTATAAAGAAAAACTTTGATCAGTTTTTAGTGTTTTTTGAACAATTTGGTTTGCATTCTTGTGATATTGTTATTTTTAGTGAATGTTTCAAATTGAATGAAAATGTATTTTAAATATTTGGATATAATACCTACTATAACGAAGGTAACTACAACCGAAATGACGGTATTATGTTTGTTAATTCTCAGCTTGATGTGGAAGTGAGGCATATCAGGTGTGATATTTCCAAAGCAACCATTACTAGACTTAATATCATAATCGAAAATACTTCTATTGGTGTAACCGCTGTTTATAAACCCCCTCCAATACCTGAAATGCTTTTTCTTGAGGACCTAAAATCTTTCTTTGACAATAATCTTTCTAGTAATACCCTTAAAAATTCAAAACAAAATGTATCGAAATAAACTTAACAAATTAATAAGAACTCAAAAATTTAGATTCTATAAAGAACAAATAGAAAAAAATCGCAATAATATTAAAAAACGTATCAATTAATAAATGATGCTACAAATACTCATAACAAAAAAAAAACCACATCTTTTGCTGTTGTAGCCAACAACAAGACGATTTCAAAATAATCTTGAGATGGCCAATTACTGCAAAAATTACTTTACAAAAATAAGTATTAAAATGACACAAGAGATACAAAGACCCAAATATCCTTTTAAAAGAAAACCTAGTAATATGGCGTCCATGTAGCTAAGACCTGTATCGGAAAATGAGGTGATAAATCAAATTTCTGTTCTGAAAAATGATAGTGCCCATGGTAAAGATGAAACAACGTCAAAACTGATTAAAATGGTTCATTTGAATATAAAAAAGCCATTAACACATATCATAAATTTAACTTTTAAAACGGGAATAGTGTCAAAACAATTTAAGGAATCAATAATTACTCCCATGTATAAAGACGGTTCTAAAAACAACAATGAAAACTATCGACCAATAAATCTTATAAACAATTTTGCAAACATTTTCCAGAAGTGTCTAAAGAATATATTAACCCAATTTTTAAAAATTTTTAACATTTTATCATATAAATAGTTTGGCTTCATAGGTCATCAGAGTACATCAGACGCAATGTATTGCCTCACATCAGATGTTGTAAATAGCTTCAATACCAATAAAAAATGTTTAGCTATTTATCTTGACCTTTCAAAGGCCTTTGACACTATGCCTTATGACCAACTGATTGATATTCTTATGCAGTGTGGGATACGGGGTGCAGTGTCGGAAGTCTTTATCAACTACCTGTCAGACCGATATCAACATGTAAAAATAAATAATTCTTTCATAGGATTCTTATCAATGACCCATGAACATAAAATATCTAGGAATAATAATCGATCAGCACCTGAAATGGACACACCATATTATACACTTAACAAACAGACTGCGCAATTTCATATACAAATTTTATATATCTTAAAAAAAGTAATTTTCAATAGAAATAAACTCTACTCAACAAACCTATTATATGGCAAAGAAATTAGAAGTATAAATTTATTGTTCATACATTCCTCATCCTGCAATGCCAGAGAACTACCGACCAATTAGTTTGCTTTCAGCATTTTCTAAAATATTTGAAAAAGCTATGAGCTGTCAATTGATGAATTCTTGCCTCAAAAATCTATAAATACTGCTTTGTATGATTGTATAAATGAAATTGCCGAATGTTTTGAAAACAGGAAAACTGCACTGGGATCATTTTTGGATTTGTCAAAGGCTTTCGAGAGTCTAAGCCATTCAATCCTATTGGATAAACTTGAGCGCCATGGCGTCAGGGGCAGTCCGTTAAGATGGTTACAATCTTATTTGCAGGGTCGTGTGCAGAGGGTTGAAATTCGGAGGGATGGAAATACATATTATTCCAAGGACATGCCACTGACTATGGGGGTGCCTCAGGGCAGCGTGATTGGACCTCTACTATTTGTCTGTTATATTAATGATCTAAATTCAAACTTCCCATCTGAAAATATCTCTATTATAAATTATGCAGATGATATGAATATGTTGGTGAGTGCCCCTACCCTGGAACAGGCGACAGAAATCAGTAAAGATTCTTTGAATCTTGCTAGGGATTGGTTTAATGGAAACAGCTTAGTATTAAATGCTGAAAAAATCTTCATTTATTCTTTTTAGTACAAAACAGTCCTCAGCCATCTGTCCAGGTAGTCTGCGGCTTCTTGACCATGATGTAACCCTTCCAAATGACACCAAGTTCTTGGGTATTTACATTGATTGTCATCTGGGATGGGAAAAAGAGGTGGATTATGTGATGTCGAGGTTGAATAAATGCTGCTACTCCCTTAGAGTACTTAGAAACTATTTAGACCTGCACACCTTGCTTGTAGTATATCACGCTAATGTTGGCTCAATACTTACATTTGGAGTTGTGTTCTGGGGAAATAGTGTGAATGTATCAAGGGTCTTTCTTGCACAGAAGCGCGCACTGCGTGTGATGTTGGGTATGAGGTATCGAGACTCTTGCAGAGGAATCTTTAGAAGGCATAATTTGCTGACACTCGCAGGACTACGAGTGCATTATGTTTCTGTATAGAAACAGACAGCTTTTTGCTAAGCATCTTCCAGATCACAATCATGACACCAGGTCTGCAGACTACAATTTACCAATACATACTCTCCATTTTTGAGAGAAGCCCTAAGTACTCTTGCTTTAAATATTTCAATAAGTTCCCTCCAAGAATCAAACAAATAAACAACAAAATACATTTTAAAAATTCTCTGAGATTTCATTGTACTGATTGAACCATATACCATTGCTGAGTTCATGTCATCTTAGGGATATATTTCTTTTAATTGTGTTTTGTATTTGTGAAAAATTTCATGTGTTATATTATATTTTAGATTTTAATAGATTTTAAATGACCTTGTTATGGTAACTGTTTTACTTTTAATGTTATATGCTATAGATTAAGTTTTTTAATTTCAATTTTATTGCAACTATTTTATATTTGAAGCCTGTTTGTTAAATGCAATCGATATTTTGTATTTTTTTGTAATTTTCGAAATATAGAGTTTTTGACTTCGACTTTGACATGCTCTTTTATACATAAAACAAATAAAACTCTAAATCATATTAACCATGTCCATTATACAAGACAAAATAAAAATAATCATTTGACCTTACCATTGAATTATCGAGATATAAATTTACAATTTTTAGATTTCCAGGCCTTAAAATTTTATAACATGCTGCCTAATCAAATAAAAGAACATTTAACTATCAAACTGTTTTTTAGAGTTTATATCATCTGCTGATGATGCTAATTTGGTTAGTGAAATGCTCGTCCAGAACGTAACAAGTTGTGGTGTAGTGTGGTTAGAACTCTTGTATTTTGATCTATCTTCCACCAGAGGTTCCAATGTTAGGACTCAGTATACTTAGTTTAATTTTAGTTTTCATTCTATTAAGAAATTGACTCATATGATAATAGCATAATGTAAAATATCAATAAAGAAGAAACAATACATGAGTACATACAGATGCTCTTGCGTTTAGGTGCTCCTTATAGTTTTTTAAGAATAAAACGAATATAATCAATTATATATTTTGCAAATTGTATAAAATTGAGTAAATAAATAAAATTTTAAATGCCCTAGTACGTAAAAATATCTGTGCCGCTTCTATATGTTTTATATCAGCGTGATAATATGGGTACCAAATGAGAGTTGCATATTCAAGTCAATTTATTGTCTAAGATACAATTGACAAAGCATGATACAATAATTTATGTAGCACTGAATATACATAGTAAAAAGAAGATAAAATATAAAGTACAACATAAAGATAATGTATAAAAAGAAAAGAATACAATTCAAAACACTTAAATGGTAAGTAAAAAAAAATTAAATTTACAGTACACATTACCAAATACTGTTTATTTTATAAGGTCAAAGTCAAGGATACACTTTATTTCCTAAAACACACATACCTACAATTTGTCCAATGTCAAAATGTAAAAAAAAACAAACATACAAAATACAACACAAAATTTAAGAAATATAAAAAACATAAAAATTAAAAAATTTATGAGTAAAATATTAATAAATGCTTCTCTAAAGAGTATCTAAAACAAATTCATTCAAACTATAATAAGTTTTACCAAGTAATGCTCTTTTTACAGTTCTCGTAAACAACTTTAAATTTTGTAAGCATTTCATTCCAGTAGGCAAATGGTTAAATATCTTTTTGCTCTAGTTTCATAAGTATTGGCTGGTTAAGCAAAATTTCTTCTGTTTTTGAAAACCAGGCTAAAGGTTTCCAAAATTAGCAGTGATGGCAAAGTTAGGATCTTTTTGGATATGAAATAAGGTTTACAGCTGTCACGTGAGTTACCCTTACTCACTGCCCTCTTCTGCAGCATGAAGACAGAATTAAATAGCCTTAGTCCACAGAAACCCCAGAAGAAATATCATATATGAGGCGTGAGTTCACCAGTGCCAAATAAAGATCCCTAGCTACAGAAGGTCCAAGATCTGAAGAAACAGTAAGCACTGCATAGCAACCAGCTGACATTTTTTTTGCAAAGTTCAGAAACATAATTAACTTGAGGTGAGCGTCTATATTAAAGCCAAGAAATTTTATATTAAAGACTCTTAAGATCAGCATCGCCATTTTAAGTGGTCGATTTCACAACCAAAACCAACAATGCTGATCTTACCAAAATTCAGACAAAGTACTGTCACACCATTCCTTAACCTTGTAGAGGTGAAATAGTGTAGTCCAGGTCTGACAACGGACCAAAAAAGCAATTTATAGACATCATAAAATAGGACAAATTCAGAAAATTTCAGGTAACAGAAGTTTTTGAATTCTTTTTGTGTTACTGAGTCAATGTGACTTTTAATGGTTAATTGCTTATCAAAAATTACTCTGAGCTCTTTAATTTCGGTAACCCTTTTGACATTTAATCGGCATCCAAAGGTCAATGTGTATGGTTACTATGGTTCAGTTTCCAACAAGTTGTGTAGCGTCAATTCTCTTCTTACTTTTTATAAACAATATAGTTTTTTGTTTTAAAATGTCTAAATGTCTTTAATATGCATACAATCTAAAATTATTTTCACCAATGTCTGAAATCTTTGAGAGACTTGTCGTATGGTACAGCACCAATTACCATCTTAACATTACTAAATGTAAATTCCATGTATTTTATAAACAACAAAAGTTCCAAAGTTGTTATTTCTTTAAATGATTAGGGAGTTATCTTGGAATATGTAACTCACATGTCAATGTGTTAAAACAATAAGTATGATTACATAATGCTTGTGTCTAAAGCAATTCAGCATTTCAGTGATTTGTTTTAAAGCACTGACTGATTCCACTATCCTATTTTAGAGACCAATTTTGAGAGATTAATAGATACATCTGTCAAAATAACCTTGACCTTAATGTTTAAAAATATCTTTTATTTAAATTCAATTTCCCATATCAAGATCTGTCTACCTATTATATGGCGAAGAAATTAGAAGTATAAATTTATTGTTCATACATTCCTCATGCTCTTTTATACATAAAACAAATAAAACTCTAAATCATATTAACCATGTCCATTATACAAGACAAAATAAAAATAATCATTTGACCTTACCATTGAATTATCGAGATATAAATTTACGATTTTTAGATTACCAGGCCTTAAAATTTTATAACATGCTGCCTAATCAAATAAAAGAACATTTAACTATAAAACTGTTTTCTAGAGTTTATATCATCTGCTGATGATGCTAATTTGGTTAGCGAAATGCTCGTCCAGAACGTAACAAGTTGTGGTGTAGTGTGGTTAGAACTCTTGTATTTTGATCTATCTTCCACCACAGGTTCCAATGTTAGGACTCAGTATACTTAGTTTACTTTTAGTTTTCATTCTATTAAGAAATTGACTCATATGATAATAGCATAATGTAAAATATCAATAAAGAAGAAACAATACATGAGTACATACAGATGCTCTTGCGTTTAGGTGCTCCTTATAGTTTTTTAAGAATAAAACCAATATAATCAATTATATATTTTGCAAATTGTATAAAATTGAGTAAATAAATAAATAAAATTTTAAATGCCCTAGTACGTAAAAATAACCCTGACCTTAATGTTTAAAAATAAAATATCTTTTATTTAAATTCAATTTCCCATATCAAGATCTGTCTTATAATACAACAGTTCTTCTTTGTATCCTACAAACCCTTGAGTTTTGGAGAAGAAAGGTAATTCTGGTTTTCTTGCACAAATTAGTAAATGGAGGGAGTGACTGTGAAATACTACTGCAGTCAGTCACAGCTGTTTTCTGAAAAGTATCACAATACAAATTATGGGTTCAGTGCATTTGTTGACCAATTAGTATACACTTAGAATTGTCAATATCAGGAATATGACATTTTCAGACTCAGTAAAACACTTTCCAATTAAAAAGGCAGTTAATCATTTACCTCTTGAACTTAGAAAGTTAAGTAATGAAGACCAATTTAGAAAGAAACTGAAAATTCTTTTAATGGTGAGACCCTTCTATGACATAAGTGAATTTTTCCAAGAGAGCTTTAATTAGGATATTTTTGTTTTGGTAGTACCCGTGTCATGTTCTAATTATTGAACTTGTTTTACATAATAGTCTATTTTTTCACTGCTTGACTCTATTGATTTTTTTTCTGTTTGTGGTTTTTTTGAAATAAATTATGTTTTGGTCTTATTTTATACCTCTTAACTTTTTACTTTTTTGTATTAAAGCTAATCAATGCAAATTATATGTTCTATTGAAAAAGAAATTTTAGTATGAGATTTATGTAGCTATATTTTTGTTCTTGTCTTAATGAAACTAGATTAGAATTATTAATTTTTATTATATTTTTTCCTCTGATTTTATTATTATCCAACTACAATAGAACCAACAATATCAATGAACTGTGTATATTCAAAATGTTACTAGATAAATTCAAGCTTTGTCAATGAGAATGTATCTTTTCTTAAGACAATAAAGCATATTCTGAGTTTGAATGGATTAGTTATCTTGTGTTCGAATACGCTTTGTCTGATATTTGTTACATCATTTTTTCTTTTTTTTTATTATTTTACATGCTATTTTTATTTAATCTTATTTGACTCTTATCATTTAAGTTTATATACTTGGTTTGAAACCTTTATATACCCAAGAAATTCCAGAAAATCCCTGCCATGTGAGAAAATGTATTCCCATTGATTCTATGTAGCATAGCATCAATCTTCTAACACCCTGCCTCTTATAGAATAGTTTCTCTTAAACTCCTCAGGAATCTTTAAAAACAGATGTTTCAAATCTCATATATTTACAATCAACAAGAGGAGAACGATTTGATGAATATATAATCTA
This sequence comes from Kuschelorhynchus macadamiae, assembly GCA_030620095.1. Taxonomy (NCBI): domain Eukaryota; kingdom Metazoa; phylum Arthropoda; class Insecta; order Coleoptera; family Curculionidae; genus Kuschelorhynchus; species Kuschelorhynchus macadamiae. The sequence continues at coordinate 191,168 of JAUTXW010001699.1, read as the reverse complement.
CATGGAATTTCATTTAAAAAATTGTAATATTGTTTTGCCATGATATTATGACCAGTTCTATATAATTAGTGTTTCTTTCTTCAAATAAATTTTCAAAAACTCAAAAAAATTTTTTCTTCTATCTGCATCCGTAGAACAAACTATGACACACTTTCATCTAGGGCTGTTACCAGCAATGTACAAAATTCATCAATGGAATACCATTCCGGTTCATTTCCAGCCCTGATGTTCAATGTGATAGAGATATCAGTATCAGATTTTGTTTAATGAAAGAAACTCTTTTGTGTTTTGTAATAATAAAGTTATCCCAATTTTATAACAAAAAGTGCAATATCTCCATAGTTTCCAGTAAACATAAAGATAAACTTTTTTGAAATAGAAAATAAAAAAAACAAAATGGAGACCATACTTATAAAAAAACACAATTTTACTTAAGACATTTTTTCTCTTGGGAAACTAAAGATAATCCGATATGCTCTTAAGAGACTGTTTACATTTTTGCACCAATGCCAAACCTGCTGATTCCTGATACACTGGGTATATATTGGGCACAGTTGGCTTTTGAATTCTCTGGGTGAAGTTTTTGGTTTTTATGTAGTGTTCTTGCATATTTGTTGGGTTTTTTTTAATTGGACAGAAAATGTTTTATTATAATTATAAAATATTAAAAACTTAATAAATTAGTTAACAGTTTTGCATCAATTTGTAATTAAGGATGTGGTAATAATTAAATTACCTGAGTATATAGGCCTAAAACATGTACCTAATTATCAATGGAAGAAACTGCTGCTTATTAAGTGTCCACCAAATGGGTTTTTGCTTAGATTTTTGTCCCTTTTGATTGTTATACAAAAGCATAGTCGATTTAATTTACCAACCAAGATTTGGGGCACTGATCAGGAATCTGAAGTAAGATTTTTTCTCTGATGTGTTATTTCTGGGTCATTTATAACATATCTACTTTGTTTATCCTTTCTCTTCACATATATTTGAACAAATTTTACAAAAAAAAAATCAGTGTGGGAGTGTATAAGTTAAGTTCAATAGCTTTGGTTAAAACCAACTGGCCAGATTGTATATTTATTTATTTTTTTGCTATAGGATTGTAGAAATATTCACAGAAACTTATATTAAAAAGAAAAACAGAACTGAGACATCAGCAACAAGTGACAACTTCAGATTTCATATTTTTCATATTTCTTTGTCTTTTAAAATCAATATACAATTGACAATCAGATTTATCACTAAAATTTATACATAAAACTAACAACAAAATAGCAAACCGAACTACAAAATACAAAACATTCCTAACATAAAAAAGAAAGCAAAGTGCTACACTAACCATTCATGTTTTTTAAACAATAAATATTAATACAAAATAAGACAAAATGAAACAATCTAAGACATTAATCTGAAAGCAAGAACTCTCCTGCTGTATAATATGCTTTACGACATAGAAAACACTTAAGTTTGAATTTAACAAGAAATTTGAAATTTTTTATAGCAGAAGGTAGTTTACTGTAAATTTGTAGGCACAAATAACCTGGCTGAACCCTATTGCGTGTTATAATTAAAAAAGGAATGGTTTTTAATAAATATCAACAATCATATAAAAAATTATCAAAATTGGTAGTGGTGGAAGAAACATAGGTAACAGCTATAAATAACCGATTATTCTCCAGTAACTGTTACAATGGATATTTGATATGGAATCAAGCAGTTACCAGTTATCATAGCCTGTCCATACAACTTGCCATATATCTTGCTCTATATTCAATAATGCTGACAAAAATAATAAGTACGAAAACTGCAAGAGCAGATGACCAAAGAGCCGGGGTAAGTGATATTACAGATAATATGTTAGTTTTTAAAATAACATGCAATGGACAAATTATAAGTTATAACATGAAAATATGAAAAATATTGTATTGTGGCTGGAGCATTTGCAATTTTAATGTTATATTGCTGTGGAAAAGTGTGCTTGCATTCCAGTGGTAATGTGTTGACACATAAAAAATCAGTTTTCTAGGTTTATAACTTGAAACACTTAAATTTGGCTCTTATTAAGTTCCGCAAAATTTTTTATTCTCAATTTATAGGATGAGTTTCAGAATAACTTAAAAAAATACTAAATAAATATGACAAGAAAAAACTGAATTTTTGTGCATTGAAGATAATTAAGGCATATAAAAGACAAAACAAAACTAGATTAACATTTGGTAATAGGCATAGTTGTGTGTTATTTGGATATTTTTTTACACCAATAGAAAAGAGTGGGTACTTATCCACCTGCAACATTTGCAAATAAAGTTTTTTTATAAGTTGCCGAATTCCAATTGTTCCAAAGAATTCCTATGTTTTAATAAGAAATTTATCAAATAAATATTTCTTTAGAAAAAAATACATTTTAAAATTATGTTAATTTGTAACTTCACTCCGCATTATAAAATATTAACTTTTATGTCCAGTAACTGGATAACTGCTAAAAAGAACTGTTATTTAGCAATAACAGGAACAGTTATAATTGTTATTCGAAATTCACCATTTACACCATCACTAAAAAATGATAACTGTTGTAAAAAGTAAACAAATATCAGTTAACCAATTACCATGTGGGTGATCACCATCATTTCATTAATTAAATATGTTAAATATAAACAATCAAAATGTGTATTCATGTGTGTAGGTTAAGTTCAATGGATCTGGTTACACCCAATTGAACAACCAACTGGTCAGACACAATCTAAATGTTGTACATTTCTATAGATGTCTAATAAAATTTGCAGAAACTTATATCCAAGATTAAAAAAAAAAAGAAATATATTCATGGATTTTGATTATGAACAACTCAAAAATGAAACATCAATAAAAAATGACAAAACTTCAAATTTGGCAAAATATGTAGAAAGTAAATAAATATTAGTTAGCAAATTATAATGTGGCTAAGGCCGACCACGATCATTGGTTACCCATGACTTCATATTCATTCATTTGAATTATATACTATTTAGGTATAAACAATATAAATTTGAAATAATAACAACTAATGTACTGGCAGTAAGGTTTAAGATGCTCCCTCAAAGAGCAGAGGTTTAATATACTACAGGTAAACTAAAAAAAAAACTAAAAAATCCACAATAATGAAACAAATACATGACAACTTAAGCTTAGCAATTTTAACCCCAGGTTAACAACTAATTTCAAATTAAATTAATTGGTTTTATATAAGGAAACATTTCTGTTTTATGTATAATATTAGTTAAATATTTACCTTGTGCTTCGATGAGAATGTTGCCTGAAGTTATTTCTATCTCGATGACTACGAGAACGCCTGGATCTTGAGCTATTTTCTGACTTTATAGATTCTGTTTCCATGATACTAACAGTTTCATTACCCATAAAATAGCTCCAAAATGTGGTTGAACTAATACACTCATAGATTTCTTCTTCTTAATTACAGGAATACCTGTTTTTTACAAATTATAGGGAGTTCATTGACTCGTTTGATAAGGTGTTGACGTTATGTAAACATTGCTAAAATTTTAAATGATACATCATTGTGGACCACACTTCACTGTTTTCGCTGATCTTTCCAATCTATTCAGTATACTTTTTTTTTACCAAAAAACTCAGTTTTGCAACATTTTTTAAGCAAACTGGACTAGAATTTATCATTCGAAGAAGACTAAAATGGCGTCTCGGTTCGTAGCCGGTTGACAGGGATCGATGATGGATGTCAACTCGCAGCTTTTCGTGAAAGACTTCTAACTAAATTTGGCAAACGTCGAAATGGTTTCATGGGTATACGGGATACGGGCGAATACGCGAAATAGTAAAATTAGGAAGAAATAATTGTTGAACAACTTTCAAACTTTTTAACTTCCAGATGTAGATAATTTTATAATTCGAAAGAGGAAAGAATAAAAACGTTTCCGGCAACATAAATCTATTTTGAGGCGTTTTTAAATTGTTACTTTCTGAGCGTTGTCTTTTTGGGAGAGCCAGTGAGCCGGTAGAGTAGCCAATGAATTTGACCCCCGACTTTAGAGACACCAGTATAATCAGCTTCCTGACTTCATATTGCATTATTTATTATGGCTTTAATGATAGTTTTATCTAAAAACCTGTTGCTAACCTAACGAGACGGAACCACCTAACAATAACAATATGCGTTTTGTTAAAATAAAGTAGATAAATACACTTTTTTAGATCACCTCAAATAAAAAAACGGATAACCTATTTCGGCAGAGTATAAAAAAGATTTATTAAATTCTCGATGTGAAGCCTGACACTTGAAATACTCTCGAACTCTAAAGTGTGTGATTGGCGTGTTCCGAGGGCGGTTTAGGGTCTTGTGTGGCTCAGTTCCTAGGGTACCTCCACAGTGTACCCAGAACTAAAGACTGCATATTAAACTTAAGGTAAATAGATAGAGTTTTTGTTTCATATTTTGATTTTGTATTGTAATTGTGGCGAAAACCCGAAAAATAGCTTTCGTTTTATAGTATGAATCCGCCAATACGATTTCGTAATTATTCAGTGATGGTGCTCAAATTGCATTGCAAAGGATGTGTGTTCTAATCTCGGTTCGAGCGGTGACTTTTTTATAGTTTTTCTTTTAATAAAACTTAGAATTTTGAATGGTGTGTTAAAAGTCGGATTGCGTTTTGATTAGCCCTGGTTAGGTTTTTTTGAGTTGATGTAAAACGGTCTATTAAGACCAAAAACCAGAGTTTTTAAGGTTTTTAACAAACCCTAGCAGCACCGGGTTCCCAAGTACAGCTGTAATTAAAGCCATAATAAATAATAAAAAGTTTCACCTTCAGTAATTTTTATAAGAAAACGATCGAATACACAATTGAAATATCAAAATTACACATATTTCCGAATGTATAACGTTATTTCACTCAGAAATCACATCAATAAAATTGAATCTCTCAATTGCTTTTCTTGTTTTTGTGTTTTATGTTGGGAACCATTGCCGATCGAAAAGAAATATTCAAAATTAAAAATAAAGATTCCGGCGCGTAACCAGGTACTAACTGCTACTCCGTTACCGGTCCCCCTAATGCCGCCGGTCTACCTACATAAAAAAAGATCTACCATAAACTGTTTAAAAAATTTTTACTTTGATTAAATGTGTAGAATTTTAAAATCATCAAATAATTACTACGCTTTCTTCTTTGAATAACAATGATCACCATTATAATATACCGTCATCATTTTCGAGCCGTAAACCGGACCGAAACCGAGAAGTTTTAGCGTATCGTAAACGGTATATAGGTTCTTATTTTACTATTTTAAGAACCGACACCAAAAACATTGTTTTTTATACCTGTTTTCAGTTTTTTTTCGATAATGCTACAGACCAGCAGTTAAAAAATAAATAAAAACTAGTTACACACACTTGCAGGGGTACCTCTAGCGCAAATTAGTATTGTTTTTTGATATTAAATTTAAACTGTTTATTTTCAAACAAATGTCATTTGAAGAAAAATAATCTATTCCATTTTCAGATTTTCTAACATTGCTTCACACAGAAGGTGATAAAATGAAAAAACTGGAATTGAGAAAAAACAAATGAAACAATAGATGCAGAAATAGCAATAATAGAAGAGAGCAAAGGGAAAGGACAACAACAGATTGAAACAAAATAGTGTGATAAATTATTTTTCTAAAAACTAAAATGTCAATAAACATTAAACTGATATTTATATCTACCTAGTTTCTACTTTCTACCTACGCAAACTATTATACCTCCTCATGGCCTAGGAATAAAATACTTTATTAACCAATGCCTGATTTAATTCCAGAAAAAAAATAATAAGAGTAATTTATTCATAAACAGAGTCTTTACAAAACTTGAGATAGATTTAAGGAGTAAGCTTTTTCTTCAAGAACCTAATTTTCGAAAATATAGCCGCTCTTCCTTTATTATGATAAAGTTAATTTTTTTTTTTTAGTATTAGAATTATATTGTTCTGACCGGATCTCTGATCGTCAGTTGATGGTTGTTTTTCCTTAGGTATCCGGAGGATTATAAAATTACTAAAATGTTAAAATCCTAATTTACATAATATGTAATGATTAAAATTACAAGCAGTTAAAAAAGGTTTTGTCTGTTATTTTAAGTTTTAAAATGTGAAACCCTATGTTTCGATGAAAATGTTGCAATTTTTGTTTTAATATAATTAATATATCCAAAATAAGGTTGTCAAAGAATCCTTTCTTTATAAGTTAGGTCCTGCATCCCGCTATAACTAAAAATATTCCCGGTTTTCAAAAAAATGACAATAAAAGTACCTTCTATAACTCGTAGTCGAATACAACCAAATGTGAATAATTGATCTATACCCTTACAAAAACCTACTAAACATTCGATACCTTAAGTGACAGTAGTGACACTGATAAAGAGTTAATATCATTTTTTGCGCCGCTAACTTATTAAAAACTCTGATTGTTTTGTTACTCGTTTTTTGTGGGTCTTGGTTTATTTACAGAGAACTCAATGATGCATGGAGTGCCACGTCTAAAATGAACTGTCAGACATTGTCCGCTACTATCTTGCATTCTTTGAGATTCTTTTACATACCTTTGATATTCTCTGATACCAATTACAGATGCTACACCGAAACTGAACGTATACTACTAGAACCTTAGGGAACTGCGGACAAAAATCGCGTTAAAGTCTTGTTAACCACTGCAGTGTCAGATTATGATTGTCTTTACAGAAATCCGGCTTAGCGAATTATTTGGACCACATTATTCTGTCTTTCGAGGAGCTAGAAATTACGCGGAGTTGAACTGGGAAAGAGCGGGTGGAGTCCTACTTGCATGAAATATACACTTTAAGTAGAAAATTTTATGTTTGGTAGTGCCTGTCCTACATCTGAATATCTTTGAATTTGCGCTGAGATGCACAGTACAATTTTGATAATAGATGTCAGGTATTTCCCGCCAAATTCCAGTTTACGTTTCCTTCCCTGGAAACAGTTAACTCTCTTTCCCGATTTCAAGAATAGATCTAACAACGAAATTACTACTATTAAGTTATCCTTTTACTCCAGGATTTAAGAATGGGTGAAGCGTAGGGTAGCTAGGTGCACAGCGCCGCAGGCTAAAATAGCGCCGCAGACAAACCTTTTTCGGGATACACGCCCAAATTGGCTATTTTTTATCCTTTTTATGATGTTAATTATCCATAGCTTTGGAGCGTTTTTTAAGGGAAATAATATGAATTTATAAGATTTAAAATATATTTTTTTGTTCTTAAAAAAACAGTTATGTACCAATATCTTAAAGCTAATTTCGACTCTATTCGTTCGCAGCAAAACTGCTCTCTTTTGATAGAAAAAAAATGGTGTATTTAAGTAAATAATGTTAATTTATATAAAACATAGTAATGTAGATTATCAAATGCTTAATATTTTAAAAATATTTTTATTTTCAAGTAAACTGGTTGGAAAATGTAGGTGATGCGGCGCTTCACCCGCGTCCCCTGGTGAACCCCCATTTTTTACTCTCAATAATCCCCAAGGTATTTGAGTCAGTAATCACCGTTGAGCTATTTAACACGTTTAAACACCATATAAGTCGCAAGCAGCTTAGTTTTTACACTAGTAGATTTATAGCCACAAATTTAGCAGAGTTCCAAGATTACCTCAACGAACACATAGAAAAAGACTTTCAAATTGATAACATTTTAACGCATTTGATAAAAATATTCGACGGTGTATCACATGATTTGCTACTAATAAAGGCAGGGGAACGGGAATTGAATGAATCCTCCTTGGTGAAATTAGATCATACCTAAGCAGACAAACTCAAATAGTAAAGTTGAGTAATGTTACTTCGAGAGAAATTAAAACTACTTCTGGAGTGCTACAAGAATCTTACTTGGATTCAGTCGAAGATTGCGAACTCATGCAAAGTAACATTTATAATTTTAATTTATGATGCCGCAATAACTTTTTAACTTTAAACATGACCAGATGTAAGTTTATGAGTTTTTTTTTCTCGTCGAAAAGAACCAGTTAAATTTCTATCATCCCTATAATGTTTTTTATAGATTTTGTATCTAAAATAGACATCTTTAATGGTTTGGGAGTAATTTTTTATTCGGAACTTAATTTTAAAGCACATGTAGATAACATTATATTAAAAAGCTACAGAATGTTAGGTTTTATCGGAAGACACAGTGGGGGTCTCCTTATTAAAATTTATATATCAAATGCCTTGAAATTGCACAAAATATGTTCTGTCAGTTTCTTTTATTTAAAATGCATTTTTCTTATATATATTTTGTATCAAACAAGAACTCTCTTAGATGGTTTGGTTACGTTAGAAAGGAGAAGGTGAAACGCGACGATATTTTTTATTTTTTAATGATCGGAAATATAAAAATTTTACCCAGAATTTACCTCAAAGCTCCAGTGAGAATAACTTATAACAGATACAAGTTCCATGAAAAACCACACCGTACAAATTTCGGCTTTAGGGGAGTAACTGACTGACTGGTAAAAACCTACAATGATTATTATGACTATGATATATTTTAATTTTTTTTCTCATACCATTGTATTCTTACTGGTTTTAACTGTATTGTACCATTTATGTTTATAATGGGTGAGTAAACGATAGAGCGGAGTAATTTTTGCCTTGAAAATGATATTTGTCAATAATGCGCTTTTGTATCATGATATGGTGAGCGATTCTCCACATCTTTAAATTTTTAATTATCATCTTCAAGGCAAAATATTACTCCGGGCTATCATTGACTCACCCTATGCATTGTATATTTTTATAATTTATGATTACAATTATTTTTATTTTTGTATATTGAAAAATTAATTATTATATTGAAAAATTAAACTATTCATTTTTTACGTTTTACGCTCATATTATATTTTATTGAAATTAATATTTATGACTGAAGTAATACCATTTGTAAAGTCAGGGCCGTTTTTAGGGGTGTGCACCGTGTGCCGGCACAAAGGCGGCCAAATTATTGGGGCGGCCGCAGGCCGCCCGCCAAAAACACAAAATTAGCCATTTGATTACAAAAATATACCTATATTTTTGTTTTCAAAATAAAGAAAAATTAAATTACATTTTGTTAGGCTTTTAAGATAAAACATTCATAAGAAATTTATTACCGGTCATTTCTTTTTTGCTGAAATTACAATAGAACTATTTATAGCAGCGTTCCTTGGAAAAGCAATAAAAATGATAGATAAGGGCGGCCGCCTTTCAATGCAAAAATGTTTGTTTATACTTCATAATTGGTATGTGTACAGTATATAGTTTTATATAGCTCTATATACTGTAGAATGGGGCAGTTTTTAAATGTTTTGTTTTTCTTTTTAGTATTCGATTAACTAGCGAGAGTTTAACAGTGATATAAAGTGTTTGTTGTTTAGTTATTTTTTTCTACATTTTGCAAAAGTGAAATTTCAAAAGAAACAAATTTTCGTAATTTAAAAAGGTAAGTTCTTCGGATAGATATTACTTTACTTAATATTACCATCCAAATCCGCATCTTACGTTTTGGATTTAATATTAAACATGTGAAAAAAATTTTTTTTTAGCTTGAGATCAAAAAGTGGTTTATTGTTAATTTTATGTCTAGATTAATTTTCTATATTTCAAGTTTTAAAAAATGTATAAAGTAGTTTTACTAATTTACTTATCTAATAAAAATATAATAATTATATTTATTTTTTGGGTCATTTTAAAAACAAAATCTGATGCTAGATTACAATTTTACTTATTATTTATAAAAAATTCCATTTCGTGCGAACTTAATTGGCGATACTATAAAATTATATCTTCGCAGATTCAGAACTATTACATAAACTAAATTTTCTAACTTTAATTACCTTTCAATTTTATTTCCAGATGTCCGATAGAAAAACAAAACGTTTATCTGGAGCTCAATATAAAAAAAGAAAATTAGAAAAGGAAGAAAACAAAAAAAAATTAAGTGGATCTTTGCAAAAATATTTAGTTCCATCAACATCGTCACAGGGTACAGATACAATTGAGGATGAAAATGTAAAGGATGCACATAAAGTAAGCGACCCTGAAGAAAAAAAACACCCTGAATCAAATACAGAAATAGATAATGAAGAAAAGATGCTCTTAACCGATGATAATCCTAACTTAAACGAAGTTATCCCTGAAACTAATGATGATTTTGATGTCAGCGACCCATTCACCTGGCCGGATATTTTACAAAATCAAGTTATTGAGCAAATAGTACAAAACGATTTTCAGCATATAGAAAAAAAATTTCCTTCTGATGAATCGGGAAGGAAATTTTCTTCAACTCAATATTTTCGAATTTTGCCAAATGGTGAAAAAATTAAAAGAGCTCGGTTGGTATACTCTTGTAGAGCAAATAGCATTTTTTGTCTTTGTTGTAAAATATTTTGTAAGGAAGTGTTTAAGTTAAATAGCAAAATGGGGTATTCTGATTGGCGACATCTTTCACATATTTTATCCAAGCATGAATCTTCTGTACATCACTTGCAAGCTAATCAAAAATGGGTTGAGTTAAAAATGTCATTAAATAAAAAATTAACTATTGACAAAGAACGGCAAAATTATTTTGAACTTGAAAGGGAACGCTGGCGCTCTATCTTAAAAAGAGTTATTGCAATTATTCAATTTTTAGCTGGACAATCATTGGCATTTCGTGGAAAAAGTTCCGTCTTATACGAACAAAATAATGGCAATTTTTTAAAAGCTGTTGAAATGGTGGCAAAATTTGACCCAGTGTTATCCGATCATCTAAAAAAAATTACAAAGACCCAAGAATCAAAACGTAAAATAACTCACTATTTGGGAATTCATTTTCAAAACGAAATAATTACTTTGCTAGCAAAAAATATTTGCCATCATTTTACGACACTCTTAAAAAAATCCAAATATTTTTCCATAATTTTAGATTCTGCTCCAGATGCAAGTCATACAGAGCAAATTACATTTGTAGTCAGATATGTAGACTGTAACGAAGAAAATGTTGTCATAAAAGAGTGTTTTTTGGGTTTTTTTCCTATTTTATATACAACTGGGGAAGGGATTTTTAACCTATTGGTTAATGATATTTTGCCTAAGTTTGAATTAGATATTAGGGATATAAGAGGTCAGGGCTATGATAATGGGGCCAATATGTCCGGAAAACATATCGGACTTCAACAAAGGGTAAAAAATGTTAATTCCAGGGCTATATTTGTTCCTTGCACCGCTCACACACTAAATCTAGTAATAAACGATTCCGCTAAAATCTCCCACGAAACAATAAATTTTTTTAACATCGTGCAGGAACTGCATGTATTCTTTTCTTCTTCTCCTTTTCGTTGGGATGTTTTAAAAAAAAAATGTTAGTAATTTAAATCTTACATCGGTAAGTGACACCCGATGGGAAAGCAGAGTTAAAGCGCTTAGACCACTTCGGAATCAACTAGGAAATATTTGTAAAGCTTTGGTTGAGCTTTCAGAAGATGTTACAAGAGACTCAAAAACAAAACTAAGTACCAATTCATTATTAGAAAAAATAAAATCATTTACTTTTATCTGTAGCTTAGTCATATGGTACGAGTTATTAGTTAAAATTGACGTAGTCAGTAAATTATTGCAAAAAATTAATATTGATCTGACTCAGTGTGTCACATCATTAAAACATGTACTTAACTTTATTAACGAAATGCGATCGGACCAAAGTTTTAACACTTACATAGAAATTTCATCTAATTTAGCAAATGAAATTGATGTGGAACCAGATTTTCCAGAAGTTCGTATAAGGCGTAAAAAATCCCAATTTAGTTATGAAAGTACAGACAATGTATTAACTAACGAACGAGAGAAATTTAAAATAAATTTTTATTATACTGTTATTGACCGAGCTAGAATATCAGTAGAAGAAAGGTTTAATTCTCTTTCGTATTGCAGTAATATTTTTAACTTTTTAACACGGTTTCATGATGTGACATCCGATGATTTAAAACAAAAATGCGTTGAACTTGAAATCGCATTAACCGAAGACGAATCGAGGGATATAAGTGGCGTAGAACTATTTGAAGAAATTGTTACATTTAAATCTCTAACAGATCAAATCAAACCTATTGAGATTCTAAAATTTATTTATAGTAATAATTTGGTCTCATCTTTTCCTAATTTATGTATAAGCTTGAGAATTTTTTTAACAATACCAGTAACGGTTGCATCTGGTGAACGGTCATTCTCAAAATTAAAAATAATAAAAAACTATTTAAGATCTTCTATGTCACAGGAAAGGCTTACAAATTTAGGTATAATTGCCATTGAAAATGAAATTTGTGAAAATTTAGACCATAATAAAATAATAGACGAGTTCGCAAGTACAAAAGCCAGAAAAATATTTTTGAAATGAAGAGGTTGTTTTTTTATTGGGACTTGCTTAGTTTTATACTTAGATACAATATAAAAGATACCAATTTTTGTTTGTTTGGCTTTTATATTATTTGATATTTAAATAATTAATAGTTTAAACATTTGTATTTTGTTTTATGTTGTTTATTGTTTCGTTTAATAGATTATTACCTTATGTTATGATACAATGTTACTTGTTAATGTATACGTAGGAACTTAAATATATTTTTTTGTTCAATAAATATTGTTTTTTTTTTGTTATAAAAGGGCGGCCGTTTTATTTCTGCACAAAGGCGGCCGAGGGGCTAGGAACGGCCCTGTGTAAAGTAAATAATATTTGTGCAAAGTTTGAAGTCAAATACAAACAATCAATACACAGGTTCAACGCCGGTATTCTGGGTAAACTAGCTTTTCAACTTTGGTGAGAAGCAGATTTGTTTTTAAACATCAATACGAGTCCCGTCTCTTTCCGAGTCTTTAGATATCCTTTCTTCCGAGCCTGCGTGATGTGTAGTGAACTTAGTGGAGCATATAAATCTGTTTTGTTTTCTTTCAGGCATGACTAGTTTGGCTTAGTGGTACGACGCCTGACTATCACCCGTGTTGATTGAGTTCAATTCCTAACGTTGGGTGTTTTTTTATTGTTAGCACAAAATAAATTGTGTTTTAAAAAGCGTTTTGCGTTTAGATTAGCCCTGGTTCGCTTTATTTTTTGTATCTGTATTAAAACAAGGATTGTCAAACGAAAGACTCAGCAAGCGGCGTTCGTTAATTCAGTGGTTGCCATAATGATATAAACGCCGAATAATTGCGACGCTGCCGGTTTGTTCGAAAAATAATGGTAACTCATATTTACTTCCATTCGCAATGGAGACATTAAAATGAAAATTTATAATAAAGTGAAAGTTTCATAATAAAATTGTATACAATGTATATAGAACTTATGACTTGCTTCCGTTAACTATATGTTTTTCAATTTGTTTAATTACTCTTAAAAGATACGAAAATTTTTCTCTACCGACAATGTTGTAACCCAGTAAATACACTGGGATGCGGTATTCAGCTATGTCAATTTTCTTGTATATTACAGATTGTAAGCATAAAATTTAGCTAAGCTAAAAAGTTCTGTATACAGGGTGTTAAACAATTCTGAAAATGTACAAAAACCATTTTTATAGTTTAATTGTAATTGTAATTATTGTAAAAAAGAGTTTGAACTGTTTTTTTATAATTTTTAATATTTTTTAGATATTATTTATTTTTGAAAAAAATAGATTTTTTCTTACCTATTAAGGTGTTGCTTTTTACTAGCCGTTTGATGTAAAGTTTTCTTGCTAGAGAACTCATTAGTCATATTTTTTATAACTACGGTATACACAAAATATACATGTTCAAAAAAATATGTTAATATTAGTACAGATATTTCAACACCATGTGGCACAATACGAATTTAAATTTTAATGTATTTAATTAAAATTTACCAATGAACATTTCCTCCAAGGCGTTTTTTATTTTCTCTCTAACTTTGCTATTTTTAAAAATACAAGTGTTGCTTTTAGAGCGAAATTTTCCGATGTTGGGTGATACAGGAGATTTGTAAGAAGCTGCTATTTTTCCAGTTTTAAAAATATCAATTTGAAATTTGAGACATTTTTATAACTCTATAAGAAGCAAATTTTCTATGAATAAACAATTAAAAGTTACTTCCGGTTTTGCCGCGAGTGACCTCTACTTTTTATTTGAAATAGAAATTTTACCAAACATTAGGATCTCTCAATAAGAACTCAAAAATTATTTTTGTACACTTCCTAAATAAATAAAATATTGGGAAATTTGTAAAGTCTTGTTTACCACCCTGTAATCTGTATAAATAACTTTTTAGTTTAAGTAGGTTTCACGCTTAAAATCCGTAATATGCAACTTACAAAACATAGCTGACAACACATCTCAATCTCTTCTTGTTTTAAAAATATTCGAATTTATATTTTACCTAAAAATAGGCTTGTCCCCTTTGCTCTGTCCAGCATCAAATATTACTTCATGATGCGCTACTATTGGGGGTGCATAATGCGGACGCGAAATAAAAAAAAACTAAGGCAACATGGGCTTGAAGAAATTGCAAAAAATGCATTGCCTATCAAAGAAAGCGTTTATGTGTATAGGAGTGGGAGAAACGATAATGGGATTTCGGACATCTAAAACGTAGCCAAGTGTGATCTGAAAACATATTACATGCAACAAATGAAAATCTTGTGTTTTTTGATTGGACGTAGGACTCTGAATGAGAACTAACAAATCACAGAAAGTTTGATATGACGTCTACTGGTTTCTGTTCTAGCAACGAGTGCGATATGTACATGGAAAAGTAAAAATCATGCGTACTGGGGGTAAAACATTTCATGATAACAATATTTCCATCATACGAGGTAATTAAAAAAAAGAAACTATGTTCTCAAAATAATAAGAGCGGAAAACAGCTAGGAATATTTAGAAAAAATCCTCGGTATAAGCCGTCTCTTAATTCAGTTGAAGTCGTAATGGTAAATCAATTATTTTCATAAGTTAAGGTTTTCTGATAGAATTTAATACAAACCACCATCCTTAAATACTGTTTATGTAAGTCATAGTACACTTATCGACTTTTCGCAAATCAGATTGATGGAGTTTTAGAAAAGCTGTAAATAGAATCATGCGCCTTAAGCATTTGATGTTTCTTTTGAAAATGTATTCAGTTCGGAACTGATCTTAGAATGACGCCCCTTTAAGATGTTCTAAAATACAATAAATTTTATACTTACAAAAATAATTGCAAGAGTATTGCAATAACCCAAATCTTTCACGTTATTCTTTTATTAAGCTTCGAATATAGTAAAATCGTTGGGAATCCAAAATGTCTAAAGTGGTCTGTCTAAAAGAGTCATTTTTATTTGTTAGTTCCGAGTTACCCAGAACTAAATCTAGCCTAGTCTTATTTCTTTCTATACTGGAAAAAGAGTTACTAATTTTAGCCTTTATTTATTTTTTTAATAATCAGTTGCAGGCTGTAGACTCAGTAGAGTTAGTACGTTATATTTATGATGTCGAATTCTCGACTCCCCACTTTAAAGACTTCGTTCGGCGCCGTTCGGCCAATGCGCCGTAGATATGCTACAAATGCGCATTTAGGTTTTGTATTGCGATGAGGTGTGAATAGTTGTAGTTGGGGAGAACAAACTAAACTAATAAAGAGAACAACAGCCAATAGGAACTAACTTACGAAATAGAATACCTAAATATTTTCGTTAACCTTACTTTTAGTAATTTTCAATAATTTATTTTTTGTATTACTTCTGTTATTGTTAAATCGGCATTTTTGGACTCTAATAAAAATAGGTAAGTTTGCTTCTCTCATTATTTTATTTTTTCTACTTTGGAAATTTTGCGAAGGCTGCCAAGAACTTTTTTTTTGCTTCATTGACGTTAACTATTTCCTTAGGAAGCCAATACGGTTTTAGCAATCTTAGTAATTGTTATTATGGGTGATGCTTTACAAAAATATAGTAACATAAACTTATTTATTCTATATTTGTCACATGATTTGCACAGCAATTTATTTAAAACGTCATTCAGCTTTGATGGAATATTTATAGGATGGAAAAAAAATAGTTTATTAACTGCATGTTTATCTAAATATCTAACATAAAAACATTAAATTTATTGATGATCAAATTTAACATAATATAATTGTTTTTTACATTTTCTAGAAATCATCATTAAACTATATTTAAATCTTGATAAACACATAGCAAAAATTACCCAATTGCTCTTATATCTATCTATTTTTGAATTCCATTATCAAAAGGGTTCTTAAGGTGGATTCTAACAGGGTCCGAATCTCAACTGACTAGTGTTAGATAAATGGCTCTTGTGGAGATTAGGTATTTTTAATTTTGTCACTTTTTTGGATCCATTGTAGAGTTTACCTGGAAATAAACACTTTTCTGTGAAAAAAAGCACAAGAAATAGAGGTCCGTGAAGTTAGCTCCCAAAGTATCTGATTCGTTCAAATTTGGTATCATTCGTTAGTGCTTTATTTGGTTTCGTTAGTGCTTTCTTAGTTTCACATATAATAATTTTTTTTTTATTTCACGGTCAGCCCCTTAAGTTTTTCTGATTGACTTAAATTAGGTGTTGTTGCGTTGGTGTTTAGTGCTTCGTTAGTGCTTTTTGGTGCTACGATTAGTTTCATTAGTATTTCCTTATTTTTTTAAATATACGTTTACCTTTGTTTTGGGCCAGCCCCCAGAGTTTATCTGATCGGCCTAAACTAGATGTCATTCGTTAGTGCTTCTTAGTGCTTCAATTAGTTTCATTAGTGCTCCTTTAGTTTAGCAAATATTGATTTTTTTAAATTTCAAGGTCAGCCCCAAAAGTTTTTCTGATCGACCCAAACTAAGTGTCATTCGTTACTGCTTTGTTAGTGCTTCAAGAAGTTTCGTTAGTACTTGCTTAGTTTTGGAAATATTGATTAATTTTGTTTCAAGGTCAGCCCCCGTTTTGGTTCTGTTTGTTAGAGAACTGGTACAAATAGGTCCAACAAGAAATAAAATTTAAGGAAAAAGATTTGAAATATTAAATCAATTTTTTGTTGCTACTGAATTGGCAGATGGAACATTTGAAATAAATTGTGCTTTAAATGTATGTTCCTTACTAGAAACAGTAATTGGAAAATGTGACATTTACATTTTGCGAAAACAGTCAAAATCACACACAAATTTTCTTACTGGTAAATATTGACTACTTCAATAAATTCCCTCAAGGAATCAATTGCAAGCACCTTTTTCACAAGTTTGAAGTGCAAAAAATATGAAAATAATGTTAACATAGAGAGGGCCGTTAATAAACACATGTGTGTAGAAATCCCCGATTTGGATCTTCGTGTAGAAACCATTCCGCTAATAGTTCATGTAGCTAAAAAACAATTTATTTTTAGAGGCGGAATAATCTTTTATAAACCATCAACCAACGACACAATTGGTCATTATGCAGCACTTCTTTTTAAATTTATGATGACTTATAACAATATTAATAAAGAAGCATTATTTTGTTTTCAAGTGTTATTCTACAAGATATAATGTCATAAATCTTATTACATTTTTATATTTGATATATAGAAGAATTCTTAACAAAGGAAATAAAAAAAAAAACAAAGATATCTAAAAACTGAGTTACTTCCCCAAAAATATGTTAGGTAATAAAATCAAAATATTTATGTTGGAACCTGACATTAATTAACATTGGTAGTAAATCATATCTTAATTTCTACATAAGTATCCTATATAATATGACTTTTAATTAAAAAACAAGGTTAGTTTTTCAAATATTTTGCTTTAAAAATACCAAATCTGTTTATTTTGAACATTAGTTGATACCAGGTAGAACCTTTTTATTCATGGTTATCGATTCATATACAAAATCTAATAAACATTAGTTTGATCAAATCAGAAAAAAATTTGGGGCTGAACTTGAAATCAAAATAAGCAAATATTTCTAACATTCAGAAGTCAATAATGAAACTACTCAACAATATAGAGCACTAATATTGATGCCTAGTTTATGTTGATTAGAAAAACTTTGGGAGTAGAGCTTAAAACAATGATAAGCGAATATTTACCAAAAAAAAAATGCACCAACAAAATTAATCAAAGCACCAAAAATCACTAGCAAAGTACTAATGAACGATGCCTAATTTGGATCTATCAGAAAAATATTGGGGGTTATCTTGAAACAAAATAAACGAATATTTCCAAAATAAGCAAGCAATAATGAAACTAGTTGAAGCACTAAAAAGCACCAAAGAGTGACACATAGTTTGTGCCGGTTAGAAAACATTTAGGGCTGACCTAAACAAAAAGGTTATATTTACAAAAATAAGAAAGCGCTAACGACGCCTAGTTTGGGTCGGCAGGAAAAATTTTGGGGGCTGACCTTGAAACAAAACTAACCAATATTTCCAAAACTAAGCAAGCACTAACAAAACTTCTTGAAGCACTAAAAAGCACTAACGAATGACAGTTAGTTTGGACTGATCAGATAACCTTTGGGGGCTGACCTTGAAACAAAATAAACGAATATTTCCAGAATTAAGCAAGTTCTCTAACAAACAGAACCAAAAATCTTTTACCATAAATTTTATTTCTTATTATACCTATTTGTACCAGTTCTCTAACAAACAGAACCAAAACGGGGCCTGACCTTGAAACAAAATTAACCAATATTTCCAAAACTAAGCAAGCACTAACGAAACTTCTTGAAGCACTAACAAAGCAGTAAAGAATGACACTTAGTTTGGGTCGATCAGAAAAACTTTTGGGGCTGACCTTGAAATTAAAAAAAAAAATTAATATTTGCTAAACTAAAGGAGCACTAATGAAACTAATTGAAGCACTAAGAAGCACTAACGAACGACACCTAGTTTGGGCCGATCAGATAAACTTTGGGGGCTGATCCAAAACAAAGGTAAACATATATTTTCAAAAACAAGGAAGCCCTAACGAAACTAATCGAAGCACCACAAAGCACTAAAGAACGACACCTAGTTTAAGTCAATCAGAAAAACTTTAGGGGCTGACATTGATATTAAAAGATAATTAATGTTTTCGAAACTAAGAAAGCACTAACGAAACCAATTAAATCACTAAGAAGCACTAACAAACAATACCAAATTTGAGCGAATCGGAGATACTTTGGGAGCTAACTTCACGGACCTCTATTTCTTGTATGTCTATATGTCCATTTTCTAGAAATCATCATTAAACTATATTCAAACCTTGATAAAACTTGGCAAAAATTACCTGCTCTTATATCTATCTATTTTTGAATTCCATTATTAAAAGGGTTCTTAAGGCTGATTCTAACAGGATCTGAATCTCAACTGACTAGTATTGGAAAAAAATGCGGCTATTGTAGAGATTAGGTATTTTTAATTTTGTTACTTTTTTTGGATCCACTGTAGAATTTACCTCGAAATAAACACATTTAAGCAAAGGAATTTGCTGATGAACCACTTTTCTCTGAAAAAAAGCATAAGAAATAGTTATAACTTAGTATAACTTACTGTTACTGTAATTATGTTAAAACTGCATGCTGAATCAGAGTATATTGTTACTGTTTTTTAATTTAAGTTTTTAAAGAACTAATGTTAAAAGTGTCTCAGCAAAATAAGTTGTTGTTATTCAACTAAAAAATTCATAAACAAAAAGTTAAATTGACATTTGACATGTCATGATTAATCGACCTCTTATTCAAGAAGCAGTATTGCCAAATTTAATTTAATTTTGCCCGCGAATAATTCATTACTGTTTATTAGGGTTGTTAATAATATTTGGTTGCATAGTTGAAACACTGACATTAGGAGCACAAGATGAAAGGGATAGTACCAGGTTAGGTGTCAAGGACATCATTAAATCCATAACATAAAAACCTGTACAAAACACAAGCTGACAGCAATTGTTGATACAGTCGATAAATCCATACTGGTTAGCACCACGTTAAGTGCCAAATGCATCATCATTAAATACAAAAATTATACAGCGGAGGCACTACGTGAAATGGTATCAGGTTAGGCGCAGAAGGCATTATCATTAAAGCCATAACATAAAAAACGGTACAGCTCAATCACTGGCAACGTAGAGTTATTTAAAATATTTGCATCATAAATCAAGAAATGTAAGGAAATTTGGCAAGGCTGTAAGTGTCCTTTTATCTGTAAATTTTATTTTTTTAATCTCTACTATATGACATAGGTTTTGTTTAAAATTTGAAAAAATGGTAAATTCCAAAGTACTTACTCTCAACCACACCCAAAAAGGCCAACTAGATTATGGATGGTAAATATTATCTTTGCCTACCATCAAAATTCACAATCTTGTATTTACACTTTTCTAGCTTTTTATTAATTTCATTTAATAGTTATTTATTTATTTATTTACACAAGGGCTAGCCCATTCATACCAAGTGCTTAAAAAACACAATACTATAATACAACATCAACAAGAAAGTTGTTGATGTTTATGAGCCCGATTTAGGTTCTAATACATAGTAAAAACAGTGAAGAAACAGTGATCAGTGATCAAATAAAGGGTTGTTCCAAGCTAGGAACTAAAAGAATTTTATAAAATGGGAAAATTAGTGCAAATATTGTGTATTTATGTACATGTCGCATGCTTGTTAAAACAGAACAGTGTTGCTGTGCATGAAATAGAGACTTGTAAGAATTGTCAGAAAAAAGTTTTCTATACTCAAGAGGGATTATTATGTGAGAAATGTTTTGAACAAAACTATAGAACATGTGTTGGTATGATCCAAAATGCATATCAACAGTAAAAAAAATCTTCACGTCCATGGTACTATATATTTATATATATATATATATTTATATATATATATATATATATATATATATATATATATATATATATATATATATATATATATATATATATATATATATATATATATATATATATATATATATATATATATATATATATATATATATATATATATATATATATATATATATATTATATATATATATATATATATATATATATATATATATATATATATATATATATATATATATATATATATATATATATGTTATATCACTCGACTTAAAATTCACTTTTTAAAAAATATTTTTATTTACAAAATCAAAAATTAAACTAACAGTATAGAAGCTTAAAAACGAATCATGATTTTATTTACAATTTACACTATTTATATAAAAGCCGAATGCTGCGTCAGTGGGAACTTGCTTGCTGGGAAGATTCTGCTGACGAGGCTTCTCGGTACTCGCCGTGTCCTTGAGATAACCGACATCTGATACGGTGGGAACCAAGGGCATCGTACTTGAAGGTGACATTGCTCGTGAGAAAGGATATAACAACTCCCCCATTAAGATGAAAGTTGACGCATGGTGACAACTTTCAGGTCCTCTGCTTATTGAGGTTGAGTGGATTATCATCGTCGTTAGTGGCTGTTGATATTACGTGTTCGTCTTCGACATTTGCAAAAGATGTATAAGGCAATCAGTGGGATAATGAGTGTTATTGTAAGGATCGTGAACCAACTTATGTGTTTCTTCACGAACGGTTGATGACCAATTGATCCAGCTGATCGGCATACTGATTTAGCTTGTGCTGAGCTATGCTCAGGTCCTCTACATCTATTTTATTTAGCTTTAGAGGCTTCAAATCTGGTAAGTGGATGTTAACAGAGTTGTAATTGTAGGTTACGTTGTGGTAAACATCGACTGATTTGTGGGCACGAACTCTTGTACTCCCGACGAAGGCACTACACTCGGGTTGAAGTTTCATCAAAAGTATTTGTGTTGATGATCTGAGTCTCTATATCTCTGGATCCACATTTTATTGTGACGGGCAGAGGGTCTGCAACAGCTATCAACCATACATTCTGGCTGATTTCTTGAATGTTATAGTCTTTGGCAAGAATGACTAAAACTTGGCATGTTCTGGGTAGATGATCGAGTCTCTTCAGAAGCTGAGCCTCGCAGACTGCATCAGTATCAATTGGGTATGGCAGAATGTTGGAACAGATGAACATACGGTTGCCTAGTGGTTTGCAGGACTCCATATTGCGAATGGTTGTATAAAGTAAACAATCATCATTTCGCGCAATTAGTTTATTAGTTATTGACAAAATGTGATGAAGGCCTGTTCGATTATCCACAATCGGTATAGGATATAAGTGATAGAGAGTGTATTTTTCAGGTTCGACTAAAGGTATTTCTAGTACAAAAATTATTCTAGTATCTAATTGATATGCCTTTAATTCTATTATGTCGAGATATTGAGCTACGCTTGAATAAAATATCGGCAAAGGAAGATTATTCTTCTGTAATGACTGCGATATATGCTTGAATGAATCTACTAAATCATATGGAGTGATGATTGAACTGTGCAAAATTTTTAAACGTGCAAATGTAACAGCGTTTATAGCATCGTTCAAAGTATTTTCGACAAATGAATAACTTTCTGTTAGTGATTCGCACAAGTCTAGGATATCGAGTTGTGATTGATAAAATTTGAGATGATCGGAAATATCCATAATTGATTCGCGAATTTCTTTAATATCATTATTAAAGGTTTCCTCGTCAATTTGAAGTTTTTGAATGGTTTCGTTAAAGCTTTTGATAACAGAGGTAGTTACAGATATTTGATTTTTCAAAAGATTTTCTATTTGGTATTCATCATGGGTTAACTTTTCGAAGCACTCATTAAAATATTCACCATCGGAGGCGTCAAGATTACCAGTTATTGATTTCCAAATGGTTCCAATACCATTAAGAATACCACATTTTTCTCTAAAAATGTACTTTTTAGTGTCGGCCATTATTTCAGTGTACTGTTGGTTAACGGCGTTTGATATTTGTTTAAGGAGACTAACATGAGTTTGAACTTGCGGCTTAAAGGCTTTCATTCGCGGTATGTCTTCATCTATAGTGTTTAATAAGCTTTCTAATATTTTGTCATTATTACTGATTGTTTCTTTAATTGGTCCGAGGTCTTTGTAAACAAGGAGGGTCCATTTATGATTTGTGATTTTTACGGTCGCTTCTTCATGAAAGAAAATTCCTAAGGTGTTGTTTATTGGTGTTAGAGTGTATTGGGACTGAGTGGCTATTGAAACTGCCAAGAACCTAGAAGAGAAAAATTACTCATAGTATGGTTTCAGTCTGTCAAAATTTATTTTAGATTTTTGTTTAGTTTCGGGGTTTATCAGAATTGCTGAATTTTGTAAAATTTCGATTATTTCGAATGGACCGTTAAATTTATTTTGGCTTTTGTCCTTGATTTGTGATTCTTTAATGTATACCTTATCTCCTACATTATATTCATAGGGGTGAGCAGAAACATTTTGGTCGAAGCGCTCTTTGGCTTTTTCTTTTTGTTGGCATGTTCTGGCTCGAGCTGTTTTATAAAGGTATTGCATGCGATTGTTTAGATCTTGCATATATTTGGAAATAAGACGTTTTTCATTATATAGGATTTCGGGTGGTCTAGATGAGGTGTGTCCAAAAATAAGTTCGTAAGGCGTGAAACCGTGCGTTTAAAAGTGTTGGATGTGACTTTAATGTAATATAGATTTTTCGGGTTAACAGCAAGAAGGGGATTTAAAGAAAATGTTGTTCTGGGAAATTTAATGACGGGTTCATGTCGTCCAAATTCAGGGTTTGTATTTGATTTAGGATTTCCGTCACGGCATCGGTATTTGAAATCTGTCGAATGGGCGGATGGTTTTGATTCGAATTCTTGTTGGTCAATATTTTCAACATTTTGATATTCGTAATCGGGGTTATCTTCATACATTCCTGCGTATTGGTTACAATACTCGTCATATTGGGGTTCGGAATAGTTATTGTTGGAATATTGGTAATTGCCGAAATTGGCAACATGAGCACAATGCTGGGGATTATTTTGTATTACTGAAGGACGTTGGAAATTGTTAAATGGTGTTTGACGTTGGAAATTGTTTTGGTTCGATTGGTTATGGGGTGTGTACTGCGGTCTTAGCTGACCGTTGTTTGGTCTATTCGACTGAAAGGAGGTGCTTGATTGAAAAGAATTTGATTGTTGATTGGTATTAGGCCTTTGGAAATTGCCAAAATTCTGGGAAGTATAACCATTGGGACGTTGTTGCGATCTACATTAATTTGCTAAGTGACCATTGCGACCACAGCTATGACATTTAAGGGATTGTATATTAGGTCTTTTATTAGTTTGAATAATAGGTCTAGCAGGCGGATTGGGTCTAGAAGATTTTTGGGGATTCGAAATATGATAGTTGGAGCTCGCGTCTTATGCGAATTTGAGCTTTCAAAAGATTGGGTGGATTTTCTGCACGTATTATATGGCCAATTCGGGGTTCCAGGCCAGTAAGTAGGCTATTTAGAGACATGGATTCGATTAATGTTATTTGGGCTGCCTTTTGACTGGGTGCGAGTATGGATTTTTGTATGTTGGCATGCATTTTGGCATTTAGGACTTGAAGTCTGTTAAGGAAAGTCAGAGCAGATTCGTTTGGTAGTTGTCTCATTCTTTGTAAGTCCTGAATAAGTGAAGATAGATCTCGCGTATCTCCGAAGTGAGAATTAAGTAATTGTTTTATCTCTAGAAAAGAAAGTGGATTTCGGGAGCTTATCAGCTGCGCTGCTCTCCCTCCCAACCTATTTTTTATGTGAATCACTAAAAGATCTTTTTGGTTACCCGTAGACATATCATAAGCAGATTCGCAGGCATATAGGAAGGTTCGATTACTGCTACCGCTGCTCCTGCAGTTATTCTTTCATTATCCGTCATATTTGCTCAATATATCAACACAATAAACACTTGCACAATATAATATAAAAAGGATATGAAACACAAAATATTTTACGAAATTTTATGTTGATAGACAGTACGTAAAGTAGTATGCCAACCAACGTAAAATATACAGTTCTTATTAACTAGTTAGTCGAATTAAATTAACTGTGTAATATTTCTTGTTATAATAAAAATACAAATGTAATCGGGAGATCAGTTAGCAGAATAACTGATCAAAATAATTTCAAAAAATATTTTAAAATTAATCAATTAACAGAATAACTGATTATACACAAATTATATGATGTTACACTTAGAAATACAGAAATCAATTAACAGAATAATTGATTGGTTTATCGGAAAATCAATTAACAGAATAATTGATTATTTTACAAATAATAAAATGTAAGATCGATTTTGAAAAGTCGGAACAAGTATTTAATTAAATATTATTTTTAAAATAAACGTGATGATTCGTTACTTACAAACAGAGTAGAAACATCGCTCGTCGTGTTCTTAGCAGTTAGTTCTACCAGGGGCTTCACTATGTGTTCCTTCCGTAGATGCGTGTTCTGCCAAGTTGATGACGTCACAATGCACAAAATTGGGCTTCTTTGTTCTTCTGGATAAAGGATTGGGATCCACCGTTGCCAGTTAGAGTTCTCTTGTCTTGCCAATGTTGCCAAATCCTACCACGACTGCGCCAATTTGTTATATCACTCGACTTAAAATTCACTTTTTAAAAAATATTTTTATTTACAAAATCAAAAATTAAACTAACAGTATAGAAGCCTAAAAACGTTATATATATATATATATATATATATATATATATATATATATATTTAGATATATATATATATATATATATATATATATATTTATAGATATATATATATATATATATATATATATATATATTATATATATATATATATATATATATATATATATATATATATATATATATATATATATATATATATATATATATTATATATATATATATATATATATATATATATATATATATATATATATATATATATATATATATATATATATATATATATATATATATATATATATATATATATATATATATATATATATATATATATATATATATATATATATATATATATATATATATATATATATATATATATATATATATATATATATATATATATATATATATATATATATATATATATATATATATATATATATATATATATATATATATATATATATATATATATATATATATATATATATATATATATATATATATATATATATATATATATATATATATATATATATATATATATATATATATATATATATATATATATATATATATATATATATATATATATATATATATATATATATATATATATATATATATATATATATATATATATATATATATATATATATATATATATATATATATATATATATATATATATATATATATATATATATATATATATATATATATATATATATATATATATATATATATATATATATATATATATATATATATATATATATATATATATATATATATATATATATATATATATATATATATATATATATATATATATATATATATATATATATATATATATATATATATATATATATATATATATATATATATATATATATATATATATATATATATATATATATATATATATATATATATATATATATATATATATATATATACTGTATATATATATATATATATATATATATATATATATATATATATATATATATATATATATATGTATATATATGTTATATACGAATTCTTAACATGTTTTCAAGGTGCGTCCTATGTATAATATTAATTTTGTTTTAGATGTATTTTCGTTTTTATGATAATTGTTTGTTTAAAATGTAACGCTTTTGAGTGTTTTTTTTAGTAATGTTTTTAGCCATTTTAAAATGTAAATATTATCTATACATGTTTTTATTGTAGAAAATAAATATCTTGAGAAAGCTCAATATAATGAGCGAAACGTCGATTGAATTATAGTTTTACTTCTCAATGAGTTAACCTATGCCCAAGAAAATATTTAATAAAATATGTATATATATATATATATATATATACATATATATACATATATATATATATATATATATATATATATATATATATATATATATATATATATATATATATATATATATATATATATATATATATATATATATATATATATATATATATATATATATATATATATATATATATATATATATATATATATATATATATATATATATACATATATTTTTTTTTTCAACTCAGTTTAAAAGTTTCAGTTATCTTACATATGCACTGGACTGATATTTATAAGAACTGAATTATTGTAGAGAAATAGCAGGAAATCATTCTTATTTCTATTATAGGTAACTGATTTGAGAAAAAAAATATTTTTATATTTTATTTTGTTTTTTCTTGTGGTAGATAAAATTACCAATGGATTAAAAGCTATCAAAATAATATAATCAATATATTTCATTATTTAATTGGGATATATTAAATTTTAATTTTGAAAGATTATTTTTGATCGTGCATTTTATATTGTTTCTTGAATACAAGTTTCTCTTTCTAGGGTTTTATTTTGTGGTTTCTTTTTCTGAACTCTGGGTTCTGGTCTAATCAAGATACTGGGTTCCTTGATACTAGCCTGTTTCTTGGTTCTTCATAACTTCTTGGTCTTTGGTCAGAGAGTTTTTGGGCCTACTTCTCCTTATTATCACCACCATTTGAATTTGGGTTTCCATTTGCTACTGAGCAGTATCCTGGCTAACCTCCGAGAGGTTTGAGGCATGGTTTAAATAGCTCGTTCATATAAGAGTATCTATTTAACAGCCGGGCTGCTTTGTTGCCCAACACAGATAAGCAATTTATTTTGTTTACTAAGTGATTTTAACTCAAATTAAACTTGATAACACTACAATCTCGTGCTGATGAATAATTAGATGTAAAAATAAAATAGATCTGTCTTAAAATTAAAATACATTACTAAAATTAAAAATATATAATAACATTATTAAACAAATAAGGTTTAAATTTCCTTATCTTCTTGAATGTGAATAATTACGCATTCATTGATTTTTTTGATTAACTTTGTTGTTGAGGTGATTACTTGTCTTGTTAATTTGGAATATTAATTAATTGATTATTATTAATATTGAATTCAATACTGATTAATTGGGCGGCAAGAGTTACATACTCACGTATGTAACTCTTGTGAATTACTCCGTAAATACTAACGTTAAAGGTACAGTTAAACTAACAGAGCAATTATTTGTATTCTTTTAACAAAATATTTTTATTTGAGTGTCAGGCACACCTTAAATTTCGTTCAATCATTATTTTATTTGTCTTTTGAGTCTAACAGTACTGTTGGCGTTAGTAGAGGTATTTATATATTCTAATATTAACGTATAAGGTATTAGAATTATTTTAATATAATAGGGTTTTGAGAACTTGTTTTGAATGCACTGATCTGACTACTTATATAATAAATATTTGGCTGTTGTAATAAATAATTTCCACTGGTGAGGGTACCTCTTTGCTCTTTGAGGAAGCGATGGTGGGTTTTGATATACGGCAAACAATATTTAAGGCAACTAGACTGGATTCTTATCTGGACAACATATTTGTACACAATACAAAGGTTCACAGCTCAAGTGTTGTTGAACTGGATATTTCTGATCAAAAAGGGCAGATTGTTGACTTTTCAGTTCATGTGAAGGATAACAGGTTCTTACATAAAAAAAAGTTTGCAGACCAATCACACAGAGAGGTTTGCTCATGTTTCATAATATAATTTCTGAGGTCACATGGAATTTTATTAAAGATAGCAAGGTGAGTATTAATGAAAAGTTTAATACATTTATGAATATTCTGAAAGGGGCTTATTTAAAGTTCTTTCCAGAAAAGCAATACATTTTTCTTTCTAATCAATCAAATAACATTAACTGGTTTATGGACAGGTTAAAGGATATGAAGGAGCATTTGAAACTACTTGGTGAAATTAGCAGGTAATATAATCATATAAACCACAAACATTATAAATCATCATAAAAAAGTGTATAGGTCGGAAATGATAATTTGATTCATTCTTCAAACAACAGTTGCAAACAGATGTGGCAAATTATAAACAAAAATAGACGTAACACTCAAGGCAATATTGAGCCAAATAATCTTAGTTCTGATGATTTTAATAACTACTTTTTAAGCATAACTTGTAAGTAAAATTCCATTACCAAATATGGAGCCATTGGATAATTTAAAAAGCAATACACTTCTAAGTATCTTTTTCTTTCCTGAGGTCAGTTTTAATGATGTTTGAGAAATTATAGGTATTATTAGAAATAAGAATTAAAAATTTTATCCTGATACCACTTACTAAATAAATTTACCAATGCCTTAATGGAAGCAGATTTCCAGAAATTCTAAAGAATGCTGTGGTTATTCCACTATTTAAAAAGGGTGATCCTGACTTGCTGGTAAATTACCGATCAATATCTCTGCTTCCTATTATCTCAAAGATTTTTGAAAAATGCATGTCGAAGCAAATTCATTTTTTTTTCAAAATAATGATTTGTTTAGCAGTAGTCAAAATAACTATTAGTTAAGCAGTGGTTTTAGGGAGAGCAAAAGCACTGTCCTGGGTGTTTAATATCAGAGATCACAGATGTATTTCACAACATGCAATATAGCACAGTATTATTTTGTGACCTGAGTAAGACGTTTGACTGTGTGAACCATGGATTCCTCCTGCAGAAGCTGACGGCATATGGGTTTTGCCCTAATAATGTTAGACTCATCGAGTCATATTTGGAGAGAAGCTGTCAGGCTGTGCGGTATTCACTGATGTCATCGGCAAGTGATTAACTATACCTATACTATAAGGACACCACAAGGCTCTGTTTTGGGCCCAATATTATTCTTGATATATATTAATGATCTTTCACTTGTGGATCAGAATCAAAATTCACTCTTGCTGATGACACAACTGTGGATGTGTGTGTTAATACTATTAGGGCTTCACTGACAGATTCCATGGTGGTACAAGAGAAGGCTGAAAGTTGGTTCAGTAGCAACAGGCTGTATTATAAAAAAAGGTTACAGGAGTCCAATAATAAAACCAAAGAAAATTGGAAATTTATTAACAATTTGCTTGGAAAAATAATTTAACCGGACCAAATCCTTCTATTCACTCCAGTGATATTAATATGTTTTATTGTTCAGATGCAGACCAGCTAACTAGACACTAAGAATGAACCCTTAAGCTGTTTAAATAATTTTTACATCCCAGACAACTTTCAAATTGCTACCACTAATTTTGCAGAGGTTAAAAAGGTTCTCTCAGAAATTGGTAATAAGAACTCTGCTGGATCAGACGGGTTGTCTGCTCGCATATTGATGAATCTTCCAGATGAGGCACTATACACGTTGGTTGAACTAATAAATGTATCTTTCTTAAAGGGTGTCTTTCCCAGTTGCCTAAAAAGTGCTTTGGTTATTCCTTTGCACAAGGGTGGAGATTTCAACGACCCTTCCAACTTCAGACCAGTTGCATTACTGTCATCTATCTCCAAAATTATGGAAAAATTAGTTAAAGTACGGATTTCATTCCACCTGTTACCCTTCAATATAATTAATCAAGTGCAATTCAGTTTTCAGCCTTCTCAAAACCCTAACGATGCAATTTTTGCCTTCTTCGAACAGGTGTACTTAGGTTTGAATGAGGGAAATGCGGTGGCGGCAGTGTTCTGTTACTTTTCAAAAGCATTTGTTTGTGTATGTCACAGGACATTGATACAAAAGCTACAAATGTATGGTTTTCGTGGGTGGTCTTTGCAGTGGATAGAATCTTATCTATCAGATAGGTCACAGGTTGTCAGATGTGGTGGATTCGCTTGGTACAGCCAGCAAATTATAAGGTCACAGGTTGTCAGATGTGGTGGATTCGCTTGGTACAGCCAGCAAATTATAAGGGGTGCTCCGAAGAGTCAGTTCTTTGCCCAATTTTGTTTTTACTGTACGTAAATGATTTAACTTTCTTAAATATTCAGGGTCGTTTTACATTATTTGCGGACGATACAACCATTCTTTGACGAGGCTGTGAGAAGGATTTGAGCACCATTATGATGGAAGATATTGAAAGTGTTAAAGAATGGTGTAACTCGAATTCCCTTTGCTTCAATATTAAAAAAAAAACAACATTTTATCTTTTAAATTTGCACTTGCCTCTCTTGAGTTTAATGACCAGATCATTGAGAGTAAACCATTTATTAAATTTTTGGGAATGCCATTGGATGATAGACTAAGGTTCGTTGAGCACATCAATAATTTAAATATAAGGCTAACTTCGGAATGCTTTGCAGTGAGGATAGTTTCGAGCAAGCTTGGTTGGTCTTCTGCAATACTGGTATATTTCTCTCTGGTCGACTCAGTTAAGATGTGGTATAACTTTTTGGGGGTTGAGCTCTCAATATTTACTTGAGTCAGTGGTCACATATCAGAAGGGAGCAGTTCGATACCTTAATAAGGCTGAGCACTTTTTATTTCCTCAAGAATTCTCACATTGTTGAGTGATGTTGGTTTGACCTCTCAGTACCGCACTCGTCAGTCATACCATCTCAATCTTCTGTTGCACATACCTCGGTTCTCCTTGACCAAGAATTCACTCATCTATGAAAGCGTATAAATGTATAACCATTTACCTGTAGCTGTTAGAAATCAAGTTGACCTGAAAATATTTTAAAAAAGATGTATCATACGTACTACTTAAAAGGAGCATATTATAACTTATCAGAATACTATGCAGATCACTTCTAATTGGTAATCATTGTAACCTTACTTTTAATTTTTAATTGAAAACTGTTATGTCTGTTTTTTTTTAATTTATCTCCTCATTTTTGGAATTGTTTTTCTAAAGCACATGTACAAATTTGATCTTCCTGATTATTCAGATAAAGAAATGCTGACACAACTAAACCTTCTTTCTATTTTTTAACGTCAAGTAGGCCAGCTTTTCATTACGATTTGACAATTACTGTTAACCTTAAAATTATGTTATTGACGTTGAGCAAAACACTAAAAGTTTGTTTGGCGTAATTAAGTATATTTAATTATTTTGGAAGTAATTAAAAGGGGACGAAGAATCAAAAATCTGAAGTTTTTAGGGTCTGTCTCAAGATCTGTAAGACTTTTGTTTGTTATACTTATTATACTTATAAAAGAGAATATTTTGATAAACCAGAAGTTAACAAATAAGTGGTGATTTCGAGAGAACTAGATTTAGCTTTATTAAACTCTACAAGTGAGTGGAGTGAAAAACGGTGAACATTTTAATGGATTTTATTTCTTATTGTGCTTCTCCAGAACTAGGCTTTTAATGTTAGTAACCAAATTATACCTATTATAAAGGCGGAATATGATATTTTTGCGCATGTAGGAGGTATTTCCAGATATTTTAGAGACATTAGAGAATATGATATTCTTAAAAGCACCGACAGATTTTTCGAGGTATTTAAATGTTTAAATAAATAAAATACTAAGCCAGCTTTGTTAAAGAGTTAACAGTCTGTTACCATGTAAACTTAAATGGGCTAACAATCAGATAACCATATTTTCAGATAGAATTATACAATTAAACGAACTTAAGTGTGACGGTCAATTGTAATTGTATAAAGCGCACAGTCCGAAGATATATTTAATATAACCATGTAGTCCGCCCCCGCGCGACTCGCTACGCATTTATTAGACTCTAATATTCAGATAAAAAAAAATGTCCATTTCATCATCCTGTAACCCATGCCCAATTTCGTTTAAAGACGCTTAAACAATTGCCTTAGGGGGTGTGTTTGTCAGTGTTCGCTGACAAAAATATTTTGGGATATTTTGGGAGGGTTAATATATCTTCGGACTGTGCGCTTTATACAATTACAATTGAACGTCACACTTTTTTTGTTTGTTTAATTGTATAATTGTATTACAGCGCACAGTCCGAAGATATATTTAATATAACCATGTAGTTGTTTAAAGACAAGTAAAGGCATTAGGCAATTGTATAGACAGACTGTACAATTTTATTTCAGTTTTCAGTCGTAGGGATATTACTTGCTTAAGCGTTTAAGTGGTTTCTTTCCGGCAGTGACCCTTTTGAGTTAGGCGGTCTAATTTATTGCATTATGGATAAAATTTCGTCGTATCGTATTTATCTTTATCGATGATATGCCGGCTAGATAGGATTTTTATATTTGTATACTTTGCAAGCAAGCATATATTAAGTGTAAGGTTATTTTTATTTTATCTATGAATAAGAGGACTCGTTTCCGGTAATTCCATAAACAAATGTATTGAAACTATAATAATAAATTTGTAATATTGCAAATTTGCTTTAGTATAAACATAAGCAAGTAAACTATCTAAACACTCTAACATTTTTTTTTGCCACAGATTGGACTATAGTTTTGGCATATTCGTTTAATCTGCTCAAAGGTCTATTATAGAATTTCGCAAAGGTGGAAAAGTTTTCTGACCAACCTGCGGTGAGAAAGTTAGTATCTGTGGACAAACCTTGTCTATATGCAAAGGAGGTGGAGGCAAGACGAATAGAATGAGGTTTAAACTGAGTGGAGTCAACCCCTGCGATTTGAAGTGTATTTTTCGCCCACCTACATAATGTCTGTTTAGAGGCAGCTTTGAAGGGTTTTTTAAAGGTGATAAATAAATGTCCTACGTTTCCTCGTAATTGTTGTGTTACATTCAAATAATGTTTTAAAATTGATGCTACCCACAGAAAAGGGTTTTCGGTAAATTTTGGGATTTGTAAACATGGTTTTGCTTTTCCAAAGCGGCTTGTCTTAATTGTATCGGATATAAATATCTGGTAACCTAAAGGAGACTCAATAATATTTTTTTTTGACTTGACTAGTGATTAGACCTAGTAGCAACAGCAATTTATAGGATAGATATTTAAGTGAACTGGATTCCATATTTTGAATTTTTTCAAGTACTGGTTTGGGATCCCAGGTAACTTCGTATCTGGGTTTTGATGATACTATGCTTGAGACACCCTTCATAAATCTTTTAATTCTAAAATCCCTACCTACATCCCCCTTGCATATTAGTGACAAGGCTGATCTATACGAATTTAAGGTCCCATATGTATATTTCTTATCAACTAAGAGTTCTTGCAGAAATCTTATTATACAACAAATGCTGTCAGTATATACACTTATATTTTTTTTGTTACATTACAAAACTCCCACCATTGCTTTAAGCATGTATTGTACTGCTTTAGTGTCGAAGATGACAGGGACTGAAGTGTTGTTTCTAGGGCACACTCAGGTAGACCTTTCAAGCGAAATGCTTCCCTGACAACTACGCTGCTGCCAGGGAAAGGTTTGGTGCTAGTGGGTGAGTCTTGCTGAAATGAGAATATAAAAGGCTTTCATTAGGAACAAATACAAGCAGTTCACTGATTAACGATTTTAAAAATAAGGGAAACCGTGACTGGGAGGGCCAGGTCGGGACGACGATAATGCCTTCTGTCTGATCAGAAATGATTTTTTGTGAGGTTCTAAGAACCAAGGAAAACGGCGGAAATGCATAGAAATAGAAATTATTCCATGATATTGTAAAGGCGTCTGTTGCTATAGAGCCTTTAACGCCTTTCCAAGATGCAAATTTAGTGCATTTAAAATTTTGAGACGAGGCAAATAAGTCGACATCTGGTATTCCAAATGTCTTTATAATACGGAAAAAGGCATAATCCGCCAAGATCCATTCTGTTTCAGTAGGAAGCCTCCTTGATTCTTTATCAGCCTTATAGTTGTCCTCTGACTTAATATGGACCTCAAAAAGCCAAATATTTCGCTCTTCAGCCCACTGCCATATATTTTTTGCCAAATTATTTAAATGTACAACGCTGTGGTGTTGTCGGATCGAATAAGTATATAAGACCATAAAAAATGCTTTAAGTTCTAGGACATTTATGTGACAATTTTTTTCTAAAGGTGACCACCAACCATGGCACCCCCCTTTTGTTTCTGACCATACTTCCCAGCCTGAAGTTGACGCGTCTGTAAATATTTCTAGTTCGAATTTATCTTTTTTAATATCGTTATAGCAAGTTAAAATGTGGGTAGACCACCAGTTAAGATCAGGTATGACATTGCTAGATAAAGAAAATTTCCCGTTATAGTTTCCTTAATGTTTAATAAGGGTCAAAAATGTCTCATATTTTGTGGCAGGACAGGCTGAAACTAATAGCCCAATGAATTTGGCAAATTTTTGTATGGTATGAGTTTTATTGTTTATAAAATATTTTATAAACTTTTTTTAATGTTGCTTCTTTTTTCTTAGTTAAAGATATGGTCATATTAAGACTGTCAAATATAAAACTTAAAAGTTTAGATTTAGTTTGAGGTAACAAAACACTTTTTTTTCAGAGTTTATTATCAGGCCTAAGGATTCAAATAATTCTATACAGATATATACATATTTTAAACATTCTTTGTATGATTTTCCCATAATAAGAAAATCGTCCAAGTAATTTACGCAAAAATATTCAAGGATCGTAAGTGTCTCAAAATTGGTTTCATTAATTTATTAAATGTATAAGGGGCTGAAGATAGTCCAAACGGTAAACAAGTGAATTCAAATAATTTACTATTAAAAGAAAATCTTAAATATTTCCTGTGATTTAAGCTAACATTTACTAGGAAATAAGCATCTTTTAGGTCAATAGATGCCATAAAATAACTCTTTAAAAGTAGTCTTGATACCGTTCCAAGATCTTCAAGTTTAAAATGTGGTGCGAAAACAATTTTATTAAAATGTTTTAAGTTTAATATAAATCGCCTTTTTCCATTAGGTTTTTGTGCTAGAAAATACCTTGAAAGAAAGTGATTCTTAACTGGTTTACAATGCTTTATGGCGCCTAATGACTGCAGGTTAGTAATAGCTACCCTTAGTTCATTGGCTTCTGAGGTAGACAATTTTGGCGACATTGGAGGTTTGCTTTGAACAGGAGCCCGAATAAGTGGTATTTTATAACCCTTTATCCATTTTAAAATTACAGGATTCGAAGTTAATTTGCACCAGTTGGAATAAAAAAATTTTAATCTAACTGCAATGTTCGTAATGTTGTAATTACTTACTGATATATCTTCTACCTCCACCGGGTGTTCTAATTTTACCTGTTCTTGTTGTAGTAATTCTTCTTGTGCCCCTTTTGGTAACTCGTTTTCCGGTGGTAATCTACATAACGAGTGGGGCGTGTCTGGTTTAAAGATTGTTTGGTATTTATTTGACCTATTTTAATTTGAACTTTTTGGCCTAATTTTTTTTATGTTGAGGGCCTAACTTGGCTAGTGATCGCCTTTAGCCCCCTCCCTATTGTTTCTAGCGACTTGAGTTCTTTGATTTTTTCCGCCAAATCTGGCCCAAAGAGAAATTCACCAGGCGTCGTTCTTTCCCCTATGTCTTTGAATTTTGGATCCAATAAAGGATATATAAACTGCTTTCTAACGCAAGACATTTAGTAGAATAAATTGTTAATAATACGAGTCGTGTCGTTAAGATGGAGAAGTATTTTCTCTTTCTCCTGTTTGTCCACGCCCTCCTCTCGGTTTAAAATAATATTCATGGCCTTGCCTAAAGCAGAAAGGCTACTACCTAAGTGGTTTTGGTATTCAGCGTGATTATGATCTCTGTTTTGGTTAGGACCTGAAATTGAGAACTTCAGCACCGGATTTATCTTGGGAGCGAGTAAATTTATATTTTTAGGGCTTTCGTATGTTGAAAGCAAGTTGTCTACTTCCTCAGTGGGTAGACCGTGAATCAAAAAATAATTCCATCGCGAGACCAATGCCTGGTGGACATCAAAATGTTTGTTTTTCTTTACGTTAGGATTGGATCCTAAAATTTTAGCGTATTCTTCTGGAAGGTTTTCGTCTTCATTTTCTAGAATTCGTTCATTGGACGAAGGTAAAACATGTTCAGGATCGCCCGCCTCGCTTACATGTGTAAGTGACTCCCCAAAATCGGGATCGTACAGAGACCGGTCCACGTAATTGTGGCTATAAACTGATCCCGTATCGTACAGACCACGCGGCCAGTAATAGATAAGGCTGTTGGAGATCGGCCTCGTCGAGATGTTGGTGTTAAGCCTGAAGTTTCTTTTAATTTAAGAGTGATAATTGGACTTCGGCTGCGACAAGTTGAAGGAGTAAGGCCTCCAAGTCTGCTACCAGGTGATGCCGAGTCGTGCAGACGTCGGCCATCACTGTAGGTGGAGGGCGAACGATTACGGCGTTTCTTGTAAAACGAGGGCTTATTTAACTTTTTTCAAGATTTTCTAGCCTTCTTAAAAGGTCCTTAGAAGAAACACTGAATTCTCTAGAATGCGAACGCTTTCTCTTGTGGGAGTGTTTTCCCATAATTAAATATTCACACAAAAACACAGAACACAGCACTCACCGCGCAATTTGCTTAGGGATGACGTCAGCCGCGCAAGACGTAAAGACAGTACCGTTGTAGCGAACGCACGAGAACGAATGAGGTCACTCTGGATACGGGGTACAGGATGATGGAATGGAAATTTTTTTTATCTGAATATTGGACTCTAATAAATCTTATATTAAATATCGGGCTGTGCGTCGTAATACAATTGTAAGTTTTTTCTTTATTGTCTGCAAATTTAATGTGCTTGTAGTGATAAGTGCATAGATATATTTATTCTGAATTAAATATATTTTTTAAAATGAGACTTCCTACTTTAATTTCTAATACATTTGTTGTCTATATTTATCTACTGAATTGGTAATAAAAATATGTTTTTATCAAATATTTATTGTTTGTGTAAAGATTTTTAATAAATTGGTTTTATGGTTTAAATAAAATAAGTTACAAATTATGTACTTATTCTGTGTTAGAACAAAATTATTAAAATGTCTAATTTGCATAAAACTCAAGTGTGAAACTGGTAAAATTTTAATGTGAATCTTGTATGGCAAAACAAAATGATGGCCTAATAAATTATTTGAATATTCAGTAAAAATTCGTCTCCTGGAAAGAAACCATCTTTTTATGGGGGAAAATAATAAAGGACATAATCTACTTTTTATAGATTTTATAAATAAAGTTATAAAAAATAAATAATAATAATATTAAATTAAAAACTCAAAAAAAAAAAATTGAAAAAAATTGCAGTTGACTGTTATATGTACATAGTGATAATCTGTCCGAGGGAAGTTGCGGGTAAAAGCGAATTTATCGATTTTTTTATTGTGCTCCAACTGATTGCCATATAAAATAACCCCTCTCTAATATTATTTTTATTATTTCTCATACTAAAAAATATTATATATAGTGTAATTTTTTACATGGAATCATCTGTATAAAGTTCAATAAATATTTAGAAAGAGTTGAAAGAAGTCCTTTTAACAAGTACTTTGTTTGTAACTGATTCAATTGAATTTTATATGACAGGTATAAATTTTAGTTTTTTAAATATCATAGGTAGGTATATCAGAAAATTTGATATGCAGTTTTTTGGAAAGATATTTTCTTTTCTTAGGTCTGAAAAAAAAAAACAGGGTATTCAATTAATACAAATACATACTTTGTCACTCTCTATATATTTCATAAGTACTGATAATTAACATATGATTGGGAAGGCGAAAATTTACTTAATTTTTTTTCATTCAGTTCTCGGCAAAGTTGATCCTATACCTAATAGTTAGAATAATTTTATAGTTATAAAAAATAAAAATTGACGTTTGGAGAGTTTCCATAACTACCAAGAGAAACAGTTCAAACTAAAAAATAAATATTTCCACTTTCATATTTTAACGTTTCCTATTCTTATTTTGGAAATATGTTTAAATTAATAATGATACCAATCTCTAACTCTCTATATACCTGTATCTATAAAATGCCTAAGTACACAATTCTTTTTCTAAATTTAAGTGTAGTCATACATCTTCAAGATATAAATGAAATAATTTTCCATTTTGATTATGTCACAAGTTCTAATTTGAAATTGATTGGAACTTTTTTATTAAAAGTTTTTTTTGAAGTGTTGAAATATTATATCATACTTATTTCCTTTTGTTTAACTAAGCTCGTAAGAATTAACTCTATACTTGTCACGAAATAAAAAAAATATTACAATTAGACAGTTTTGTATTGTTCAAGTTGTTACAAGCTGAAATTAGTTTCCATTGTTGCTACTTTCTGGTGATACGTAAGTCCACGCCATTTCCTTTTACGAACTGTGGGTTGAAATACCTAAAAAAGAAAAAAAAATATTGTACGAAAAATTGCGTTTCGAAAAATCGGCTGTAAAAGAATGATATTTTCAATGCAATATGCTATTAAAACCCTCGTTATTGACTAAATATATTTTAAATTTTAGTTAAAAATTAAATGTTAGACTTAAGGAGCATATTCTCCTTAATAAAATAAGAAGAATATCTCTATAAATATGGGTTTTTAAACTTTCGTTTCTAACCTACAGCATGTATCCTCCACCCATTTTTTTGTATTAAAATAACCATAACCCGAACATTAACTAATTAATTGTAGGTAATGCTGTCATATACTAAACTAGGCGCAGTTATACATGCAAATTTGTGGACAAAATTCTAGTTTAATTATTTTCAACCAGAATTTAGATATTGAGTTGCAGTGTTTGGTACTATCTAGCACTAGGTAGAGTGCACTTAGAGGGCGAAAATGCAGAGGGTTACAAGAAGTCTGATACACAGAGTGTTATGTAAGACCTTGTTATTTTCTCAAAATGTTTATACACACACAATGACTATTACAAAACGAGATATTATATTGTCATTTTCTTCCAAGATAATCCACACCTAAATACCAAAAAAATGTTCATATACAGGGTGTTTTCACACAAAAATTAAACTTTTCTGGATATGTTGTTTTTCTTAACTCCTGTTTGCATTAAACAGTTGTTTCTTACCTCATCATTTCATGTACTTTTTACTTTAAACTAACTTTCTGATACATCAGACGCCAGAATTTTAGGAATCCATTAATTCAGCCAATATAGTTGTGTTAGTTGAAATTAAAAAATATGCAAACTTTTTTTTATATAATTCTTACATTTATATTTTCACATCTAGATACAACTTTAATTATAGAAGATACAAAAAAAACTTTAAATACAATAATAGTAGGATTTTTCCGTTTCTTTCTTCTAAGAATACTAAACACCTATAGTTTTTTTAACTGGGCCCATTTAATGCAACATTAAATGAATCTTCTCTTGCGAATTATATCAGGTTTCGTACCTTTATCTTTAAAGATAACCCAGAAAATTGACAAAAACCCTTTCATAAAGCTCGAGGCAAGGTTCTATTCGTTCTATTGATTCTACATTTCTACATCTCTCTTTATCTTTTAGTCAATTTTCTTGGTTGGCTTTAAAGATAAAGGTATTAAACATGATATATTTATAATCGGTATGAAAAGACTAATGTATTTACATAATATTATACAAGGTGTCTCATTTAAAAACTACAGGTTATGTATTTTTTCTACTTTTTAATAATTTTTTGATATTCTTAGACCGTAATACAGAAAAAATCATACAACTTTTGTATTTAAAGTTTTTTTTAATCTTCTATAGTTAAAGATGTAACTAAGTGTCAAAATATAAATGGAAGCCCTGTACAACAGTCGCATTTAAACATTTTAAGACATTATCTTTAATCATAACTGAGGTAAGAAACAATAGTTGAGAGAAGAAAAACATCAACTGACTAAAAAAACGATCGCGCTTTTGTATTCATAATAATAATGAACCAACATAAGGGTTGCGGAGTATGTAAATGTAAATATTGTATATTACATATATAAACTGCTGGCCATAGTTCACCTGCATTTTTTGGTAAAATTTAAGTGCGAATATTTTTAAAACGAGACGAGAAACTGAGGTGCGGTTTTCAGCTGTATCTTGCAAATTTTATTACATATAATCGATGTTAGGCGTAAAACTATTTATACTGCAATATTGCAAATTTTTCAATTTTTTATTTGTTCCGAAAATCTACAAAAACCATTTTTTAGTTCTATTTGTTAGATTAGCGTAATCCTTGGTGAAATTGTAAAGTGACAGAATCGGAAAATGGTGGCTTTCCTTACCAGGTTGGTTTTTAACGAATCAAGATCGGAACAAATCGAATGTAACGTTAAACAGCTCTCCTAACTTTCGCTAACTAACGAAATGATAAGTGCAAAATTGCACCCCTGGCTAGCTAACAGTTATTATAATTTAGACTTTTTACCTCACCTACTCAGTTCCAAAAAGCAACTCAAACATTAATCATTTAATAGTTTAACAACTAATTGTGATACTCTTTTCTCATTTCTGGTCTGTTTTCTTTATTTACATGGGAATATTCTTTTATTAAAATATAAACCTGTCACTGTATTTTAATGAATTACTTTTTTTTACTGTTCTTACTATTTTATAAATGTTATACTTTAGAAATTTTGTATTTGTAATTGGGCAATTTGCTCATTGATAAATAATAAATGAATATCAAAAGGCATAGAACGTGTCAAAAAATACAATTTTTGAATTGAGGTACAAAATATATGTATAAACAACATAAAAGTAAAAACAGTAAAACAGTAGTGTAAAGTGTTAAGAAACACCATATATGAACTGAAATACCAAAGCAATGAAATTTGGCCAACTATAGACACGTGTTTCTGACTTAAGGTCTTCATCAGTAAAACTACTAGAGAGGCCTGATTCACAAACGGGAGCAAAACATGCCAATAGTTGGCCAAATTCTGCTTTGCTTTAGTGGTCATCCCAAAAAATGTTTTTCTAATTATATATACATAGTTAAAATGACCTATGTCTCAATTGACTTATTCAGTACAATCCCTTGCCCCAGTACATAAAACATTTAAAATATTCATAAAACTTGTACCAAAGGTAAAAATAAAAATGATTTATTAACGTAATCTTTTCCTTTTAATTGTTATTTATACTATATGCATTAACTTTTTGTAATTGTTAGCTTTTACTATTAAATAATCGTTATTATTATTAGTATGTATTTATGTTGTTTAAAAACATCCTCTAGGTCCCAGTCCAAATATATCCCTCAGACACCTCTTCTGGCGAATTAAGACTGTGCAAGTGTCAAC
The DNA here is from genome assembly GCA_030620095.1 of Kuschelorhynchus macadamiae. Lineage (NCBI taxonomy): Eukaryota > Metazoa > Arthropoda > Insecta > Coleoptera > Curculionidae > Kuschelorhynchus > Kuschelorhynchus macadamiae. The sequence goes on along the minus strand of JAUTXW010001699.1, from coordinate 149,129 downwards.
AGAGTTTCCTAAAAGCAATCCTGTAGGAATTTCCTGACGGCATATATGCATGGTATGCAATTAATGCAGTCTCCTGGTTTATACATAGCAATAATACTCTCACTGCATAGAACTTTAGTTAGTCCTTCTACATATTTCCCCCAATTGAACCTACTACCCAAGGTCACACCCAAAAATTTCACCCAGTCAACCACTAAAACCACACTACATCTCCAGTTCCCGCGTTTGAAGACCAAAGAGCAAAATCCGATTCGCACCGACAGACTCTCCCCAGAGCATCACATTATAGCTGAGGTGCGGGTACACCAGTCCATAGTAAGTCGTTATAAGCGTCGCAGTCGGGACACCCTGCTTTAGTTTTAACAGGGCATAATATGCTTTGCTCAGAGTATTAGAAACGTTCAAATTCAAATTCAAAATATGCTTTATTGTCAAAGAGTATAAAGTCTTGTAGACAAAGCCAATATGGAAAAAATAAAAAAAAAATTCCCTCTGTACAACAGACAGTAACTTTTGTATAAAATAAAAATAGGAACAGAAAAGGTCAGGTGAGTATTTTTTGAGATTTGAAAAACGGTCTGCATGATTCTCTACAGTTAGCCCCACAGATGCTCCTTACCGCGCGTTTTTGTAGAACAAATAGCGGCTGCAGAAAGTAATTACAAGTATGGCCCCAAAACATGATTCCATATCGCAGATGAGATTCGACAAGAGAGTGATACACCATTTTTGCTGGTCCAGTCCCAATCTCTCTTGCTACCGTACGAACAGCATAATACCCTGAAGAGACTCGTTTAGCCACACTCAGCACATGATCATCAAATTTTAATAATTTGTTAGTTGAGACTCCCAAGAACTTTGTTGTTGTAATGCTCTCAAGAAGAGCACCTCTTAGGTATAAATCTCCCAGGTTAGATCGAAACTCTACCATGTTGCTTTTGCTGACATTGAGAGACAAGAGACTCGCATCGCACCACTGCCCAACCATCGGAAGATCCACTGACATTTTTTCCCTTAACACACCAAGATCAGAATCACGCCACAGGATGGTCGTGTCGTCCGTAAAGAGCGTAAACTTTCCCCCAACACTAACTGATGCCAAATCATTGAGGTATAAGAGGAAAAAAACTGGGCCCAGAACTGAACCCTGTGGGACTCCATGATTAATGGCACCAGTCTCGGACACATCCTCTCCAATGGCAACCCTCTGTGTGCAGTGATCAAGGTATGACCGAAACCACTCCATAGCCACCCCCCTGAAACCATACACAGCAAGCTTCCTCAACAGTATACCGTGATTTACACCCGTGATTACAAACGCCCTTGACAGGTCACAAAACACTGCTGCAACTGACTCTCCACTAATTAGACCAAAGTACATGTCCTCCAAAAATTGAAATACTGCATCCATAGTACTTCTGTTTGATTGAAATCCAAACTGACAGGGATGTATGATGTTATTACGCTTAAGGTATGATGATAAGCGCACTTTAACTAATTTCTCAATTACTTTTGAGATAGTGGACAATAACGAAATAGGTCTAAACTTTCGTGGATCGCTCAGATCTCCACCTTTATGCAGTGGTATAACCCTAGCACACTTCAAGCTCCCAGGAAACTTACCAGTAAGCCAGGAGTGATTGACAGCCTCAAAAAAGACCACCAATGCCTCTTCAGACAATGAAAGAAGAATTTTAGCCGAATTCCCATCCTCATCCTGGAGTTTTTATTTTTTAATGACTTAATTATTTGTTTAAGCTCTCCCAGATCAGTGGGCAGAAAGAAAAATGGTTCTGGAATAGAAATATCCTTCAAATAATCCATAGGATCAAACACAGCATTGATTTTTGAGATAAGCTCATCAGCAATGGAACAGTAATACTGGTTTAGAACGTTTGGAGGCACATCAGGAATACCCAACACAGGTTGATTTGAGGATCCTCTAATATCATTGACAATACGCCAGTTTTCCCTTTGAGTGTTGCTGTATCTAGATAAACGTTCAGAATAATAAAGCTGTTTTGCTATTTTGATAAGCCTCCTATAAATCGCTCTATACCTCTGATAATATCCCAAAAATATTGCATTATCAGTAAATTTTTTAATTAAATGCAAACATCTCATGTTTGCTGCGGACATTTTTAAGCCCTTAGTAATATTTTTTGAATGGGAAATGACTTATTAAATGTTTGCTGAAGTAGTTCATGGAATCTTTCCAGAGGATCATCAAAGTTAAATATACAGCGCCAATCTACCCCCAAACATTCCCGATTAAATTTATTGAAATTAGCTCTACTAAATAATCTACCTCGTTTTACTTTTCGTGTTTTTATACTTTTTCTTTCAATCTGAACACTACTTATTATACCTTCATGATCGATAAACCTGAATTTACCACTGAACAATCAATACCACAAGAATCCAAAGATGAGCAAAAATAATCAATTGTTGAAGAAGAAAATTGAGCAATATGAGTGGGAGAATTCCCATACATTACTAAATTATAGGATTGGAGAAGGTTGCACAAGTTAATAGTATTTACCGAGTATTTTTCATTATAATCAATATTAAAATCCCCCAGCAAAATGACATCTGACATCAGCCCGATCTGGTAGTAGAGACAGGACTCTTTCAAGCTTACTAATAAATCCGCACACATTAGAAGAGGGAGAACGATAAACGCATGTGATATAGATTCCATGTTTTTGCGCAAAAATTATGGACATCTCGAAAACCTGATCTTCATTTACATCATCATATTTATCAATATTTTGGAATTCAAATTCCTCTAAGAAGGAGCGTCTAGCTAATATCATTGTACCTCCGTGTAGCATTGAAGTCCGGCAGTATTTTGATAGCAAAATCTATTCATCCGAAATAACGAAAAATTCTTCTGGGTTTAACCAGTGTTCACAAAAACAAACAATATCGGGATAGTTAATTGAATCCAAAAATAAAAGAAGTTCATTATGCTTATTTCTTACAGACTGAATATTTAGGTAGAAAATAATAAATAATGTTTTATCTATTTTACAGGGATTAGTGGAGGTGGATGTTGAAAATTTTTTGATAATTCTTTACTATTAACCACATTGTTACTGCCTGTGTCTTTGCCCAAATCAGACGATATCAATTGCTCAAACAATCTAGAAATAATAATTCTTTTTGATACCTCAGAGTTATTTATATTGGTATCTAGAAAACAAATATTGTCGTGCTGTAACAATGAATGCCCTTTTAAATCTACAATTAAAATTAAAAATAATATTCTCAGTCTTATCACTAAACTTTCCGAAAGGAACAGATAGCAAAACAACATTTGTGTTTTTACATATCGATATCTTATTTATGATTTCGTTAACACATGGTAATTTTTTATTTTTAAAATCATTTAAACTATAACCAGATCATCAAAAGTCAAGTATTTTGTTAGATTTTTAAAGTCTTCTATTACATTCGAAAAAAGAGCACCTGGGTTTATAACAGTTTGAATACTCACATCATCTCTAAATGTTCGCGATAATAGTTTATCAAAATTACGTCCCTGCTGATTGCACAGAATAAGAATTCGTTTAATACGCGAAATGTCTAATCCACTATACTTCTTACAAGGCACAGAAACGGGATTCCTAACCTGCTGAGAGCAGTCAGATACGGAGCTTTTTAGGTCTGTCAGCTCTTTACTTATCCTGTTCAATTCCTTGCTGTAGCAATCATTTTTAGTTTCTAAAGTTCGGATAGAGTTTAACATATCCTGCTTAATTTTTTGAAACTCATGACTTCTTTTAATTTTTCAGATTCTTCCTTGTAACTAGAGATTTTCCTATCTAAATCTTTTTTAGTCCCAAGCATGCCCGACAACTGCTTGTTAAGACGACAAATTAATTCACGTTGTTCTTTAATTTTTTGTTCAAACTTTTCTTCTGCTTCAACAGCATCATCTCTGAAGCTCTGCGATTTCCGTTGTACTCTCTTAATGAACGATTCCTTTGCCTTCAAGTCATTTTGTAGGTTTACAATTTCTTCTGTAAGAGTTGCTTCAATCAAACCATTTATAAGCCTTTCATTAATCCTATCTTTTTGTTCCAACTCGGACCTCATTTTTGCTAGATTATCCTCAAGAAAATTAGCCTCTGCAAATTTGTTTTCACAGCTCTTGGAACAAAAAATTTTATATCCTTCCATTTAAAATAGTTTTTTCGCTCTAGACAACTAAGATGAAAAACATTTAAACAAGTCATGTAAATAAATTTGCTAAATTCTTTATTTTTGCAACATTTGAACTTAGCCGCTTCCATATCTTCTTGGAGACAAAAATGAAAAATAAAACAAGCAGAATGTAGGTAATAAACTTCTACACTAATATTGAGCCTTATCAGGAACAATGTGCAAAAAAAGAAGAATAAATTCGACACTCGCAAAATATTTATAAATTGGAATATAAATGGAATCTTCTTTGCTGATAAGGTGGCCTGCTACTGTTTTTTATAGATATGGTAAATATAAATAGTCAGAAAATTACACACATATTTCAGGATTATCACTAAATTAATGACTTTCCATACATTTTGGCAATACGAAAAAAATTTAAAACACACTTTTCTCTACACAAAGGAATTAAATATATATTTAACAAACAACTTTAAACTATCGAAATTACTTAAAACGTCGGAGCCGATGTTAACGCGATTTGAACCAAAAACATGTTCTATTTGCATTCCCCATGATAGTTTTGAGTCGATGTAGGTACCTAGGTATTTTACTAGTGCCTCGCTATTATCCAGTGCAACCTTTGGTATCGTTTTGTAGAATGGAACTATGACCGTTTTGTCTTTATTCAGGACCAATTGGTTGGAGAAGCACCACCTGTTCATGTCATTCAGGACTTGCTCAATTTTTTTGTTTTGTGTAGCTTTGCTGCATTTCCTGAGACGACAGCTGTAGTATCATCGGCGAACTTAATAGTCAGATCTGGTATTTGGAGATCATTTATGAATATCAAGAATAGAAATGGCGCCAGCACCGATATTCAAGTCATGTTCGTCTGAAGATTGACTTTCAACTCTTACCAGACGTTTTCTTTCAGCAAGAAATGATGCTTCAGCGAATTCGCCGTTCCACGTGTTCCAACACTATCCAGTTTTTGGACATAAATTCTAGATTTGGAGTGTCAAATGCACGAGGTAGATCGAAGAACAAGCCCACCAAAATGCAGTCGCGCTCCAGTTGTTTAAATATAGTCCGTTAAATCAAACAATGCAGTTTCCGTTGATTTTGTGGCTTAAAAACCATGCTGTTCTGGTCCGAAAATTCTATGCTTATTGAGAAATTCTTGTAGCCTATTATATATGACTCGTTCAAAGATTTTTGAGAAGCTACTTAGTAACGATATTGGTCTGTAATTTCCGATATTTTGGCGGTCTCCTTTTTTATAAATAAGAGCAACGACGGCTAATTTGAGCATGGTTGGGCATTTTCCCCTACTAAGTGAGGTGTTTATAATTGACTGTAATTGTTCTTTAATTTCGTCACATACCCTCTTCAGGACACGTGCTGGAGTTCATCATAGCCAATGGATCTTTTGTTTTTAAAAGATATTATTGTTCTTTCTACCTCACTTGTTATGGGGCGCAAGAATATTGTTTGTCGTACGTTTGGGCATGTGGTTGGTATATATTTTGTGTTCTTGGCAAAATGACTTTGGATTGTTCTGGTAGCAACATTAGAAAAATAATCAGCAAAGGTATTTGCAATAACTTGTTTGTCTGATATGACTTGTTTATCACGATGCACTTAGTGCTATTAGTTTTGTCTCTGCCAAGTTCTGAGTTTACAATGTTCCAGATAGCTTTATGACCTTTTCAATTATGTTTTTGTTATGGTTGATTTTAGCTGCTGCAATGTGTTTTTTGTAAGCTTTTCTTTTAGTTTTATAGACCGCTTTCAGCTTATTTGAGTCGGCAAGTTTCATTAGGTCGTACGTATCTTTGACTTCTTGCTTGTGGTGTAGCAGTTCCTCTGTCATCCATGTACTTTTCTGAGTTTTTGTTTTCTTTGTGAGAGTTTTTTGAGGACAGGTCGTGGCAAAGCACCATAGAAAAGTTTCATAAAGTTTTTAAAAGCCCTGTCGACATCCACTCTCCCAGTTTTCATGTCTTAGTTTTTCCTTGAAGTCGCTGATATTTTTGTCCTTTAAGTAGTCGTATAGTCCGGTATCTTTTTGGAGTTTAATAAGCGGTGATCCAAAATGTGAGGTTCTGTGACATTGCAAGTGATTTTTGAGTGGGAGATATTCGTGGTCATGTAGTCGTTGGATGATATGGTTCTGCCTTTTTGGAACGTGGAAATTCTTGTATGTGCATTACAGTAATTATTCAGACCAAAGGACTGCAATAGATCACTCAGCATTTTATGTTTTTATGATTTTTTTAAGACTGTCTATATAAGGTCTCCACATTTTTGAAGCAGTATTTGTTGCTGATGTTAAAAGTGCGGATACCTGGTCAATAAATGTACTCATATCTCCACCAGGGGGTCTATATATGACAATCACGATAATGTTTTTTTTTGAGTTTGATGCCACAACATTCTGTCTCCATTTCACGGCTGTAGCTTTCAATGTTCTTAATATTTATTATTTCTTCGTGTTCATTTGCATATATTGCAGTGCCCCCATGAATGTTGTTTTTTCGGCAAAATTTTGATACAAGTTTGTATCCCGGTATTGTCATAGTGTCCATTCCCTCGTCCCCCACCCATGTTTCTCTAAGACACAATATATTTGGTCGCTTGTCGTGTACGAGCATTTCCATAAGGTTTAGTTGGTTAGGTAGGGATTGTACGTTAATGTGATATATACTAAATGTTGTTTTTGTTGTTTTACATACTTGTTTTAGTGCATTCGATTTTCCAGGTTTGCTAATCTTTGTATCGTTTCTGGCGATAAAGAATGGGTCGTGGAGTTTCCGTAATGTTTTTATTTTCTCTGTTACTACTGGGGTCGTTTCATGGTTCGATGGTGCATTCAGCAGTTGTTACTGTGCTGTTATTTTCTCTGGTGTTTTGGTAGATGTGCTTGAGGACTTTCCATTTTCCTTTGTTACTTAGGGTTCCATTTTCATTTCCATCATACGTTTGTATTATTGTGTTGCAATCAATAAATTGTTCCCTTTCAATGTTGGATAGTTCCTTGTTCCGTTCACGATTCAATCTATTTAGGATTGGCTTATTTTTTATTAGTGCTGCTCCAATCAAGATCAAATTAGTACGTTTTGATTGTTCAGTTGCTTCCTTTAAAACTGATTGTCGAACTCTTTGTCCTTTCTTTACAATCTCACTAGTAGTGAAAATCACATTAACGTCATCTTTGTTTAGTCTAGTGGAAAGTGCCCGGTTTGCGGATATAATATATTCTATAAGATTGCTGTTTGAGTATTGACAGTTAGTGTCAAAGGAGTTTCCGGCTATTGTTTTAAACATCCGATATAATGAAACAGACCGCTAATTGATTTGAAACTAAGACCCTTTGTATTCATTATTTTAGCACATTTTATCTCAATTTTTATTTTTCGTTGTTGAACTTAAAGATTAAAAAAATTATAAAATATAAAATATAAAAGACAACTTTTATATAATTTTTATTAGCAAACCAAAAAATGGTATCAATTAACAACACTTTCAGTACCTTTTAACATAATAGCCACTGGTAAAAGTAGTTTTGTCTCAAAATGCCTATTAACCCCCTACTAGCGCTCATGTAAATTCGATGCAAAAGGTATCTTATTCATGTTGCAAAAAATATTGAAGGTATAAAAGTATATTTTTTGAACTCTTGTATCTTACAAGAGTATGTAACCAGTAATATAAACATTTTTCACTACCGAATTGCAGTTATTTGTGGAATATTTTGTATAATTATAACAATTTTTATTATTATATAAATTAATATTTTTATTACCCCATTAAGCAGGACGCGCACTGAATCGACTCGGACCGGTCGACTCGGAATAGAGCGTTCGGAATATCAACATCAGCCGCGCACTGAATTCGCATTGCAGGCAGTCGTCCGCCATTTGTCGAGTATAGAGGAGCGGATAAATTTTTGTGGGATAAATAATTAATAATGGCTAGTTCGGATTCTTCGGATTCCGATGAAGATATGATGGTAGCTTTAGCGTGTTATGAAATTGAAAGAGAAAAGCGAAGACCAAGATTCTGGGTACATAACATAAATTTGAAAAGGGAAGTCTACTGAGAATTCTACCATTTGTTCCCCGACTTGCTTGGAGATGAGGAAAAGTTTTTCAAATATTTTAGAATGTCGAGTAAGAAGTTTTATGAGCTTTTGCATGTACTACCGCTCCAGAAGCAAAATACAAATTTAAGAAAAGCCATCTCACCTGAAGAGCGGCTAGCAGTCACGCTCAAGTAAGTATATATACACAATACAAATTATTAACTGCTTATAATTTAACCACTTTTATAAGAAAACTAACTTCTCGATGTAATTACGTTTTTCTCTTTTTTGTTTTAATTGATATCACAGAAAACAACAAATTAAGATAGCTAAGAACATGGTTAAATCATAAGCAACATAGTGGTAATTTTTATGTCACCCTTCCCGATATTAATGACTTACTTATTATTTACTTATAAACTTTATTTGTTTAATTACAAACCCTAAACTCCATAATAACATTATCTTATTTCATTTAAATTTTTCGAAAGTAAAGTTTTAAAAGTAAAAAGCTGTGAGTACCTATTAGGTATCTCAAAATAAAAAGTGATTTACCGTTTGTTATTGGCTACACCCACGTAAGGTACCATCACCGTACAAATGTATCTATTATAATTTAAATAAAACAAACAAATTACATGTGAAAAAAAAAATGAGGATTTATTTTCGTGGCATAACCACAAGAAAAAAGTAAAATAATTTTAAAAAAATTATAATTTCTGATAATTATTGCTATTGCTTTTTTCTTGCGTCAAGCTTAAAGGAAATCTTGAAGAAACTCTTGAATTTTCAAAAGATGAATGTGGGGCAGCTCTTGAATTTAACCAAGGTTCATTTGACTGATCTTGCCACTGCATTGCATTATTTTTATTTCTGGAACTTAGCTGATCTTGCATCTGCACTGAGTAATTATTTTCAGATCCTGGACTTAGAAGAGGAGAACGTGAAAAAGGGGACTGTGTAGATGAAGGTGGCGGAGCATTTATTTGACTTTGACAATGTATTGGATAATTTTCGGATCCTGATGGACTAAGAAGTGAACCGTCCGATTCTGATTCAGTGGATACATACGGGGCTACATTAGACTGAACTTGGCGACGTAGTGAATCGTTATTTTGGGGCATATTGGGAACTTGCTTACTCAAAAGGTCTTTTAGTTCGTATTCTGAAACTAAGTTCGATATTTTGGATTTAATTTCGATCTGAAGACATGGTGAAAATGTCCTAACTGTTTCTTGCATGGCATCAAAAAATTTTTGTAAATGATCCGCCTTTTTGTTTAATTTTGAAGCCTGCTTTTCTTCAAAATAGTCTTTTAATACCTTTGCCATTGGGATAGACTGTTGCTCCCGATTAAATTTTGAAGAGTCTCGGGAATGAGGGGTAACTACCGAAGAATGAATAGTACTGTTGTCAGAGGGGGGTCGAGGGGAGTTATTTATGTCATTGTCATTGGCGACATCAGCGTCAACTTCATCAGAAATATTCAAATGTTCACTTCGTTGTTCAACAACTTCGCTTTGTTCAAGATTTGATTTTTGTCCTCTTTCTGCATAGAACGGGATCATGAAAGACATTATGTCTTCATATTTCCACTTCTTTTTTTGTATATTTGCTTGATCACTCGTAGTTTTTCTGGCTTTAAGGCATTTTCGGAAATTGTCGCGAAGAGCTGTCCACCTCTTTTTGCAATCTGAAACTTAAAAATAATACTGTATTATTAATAATTTATTTATTATTAATTATACATAATATGTAGCATAGAAAGATCGATTTGTAGGTGCTATTTGAATAATCAAATTTTCAAATGGGTCAAATTTGGGGTTTTATTTTTCAACATTTACTGTACCATGGATTTCTAGAAACCCTGTATATACACAACTATTCACGCAACCCGTTGATCAAACTGCTTGATAATACACTAATATTTTCTGGTAAAAACTCGTATTTTCCTTTCAGGTTTCTTGGGTACGGTGATTCCTTTTCTACAATAAGCTTAAGCTACCGATTAGGAGAGACAACAGTCCGAGAAATTGTTTACGATACGTGTCAAAAAATATGGGATACACTCAGACCTTTGGTAATGCCTACTCCGACTTTAGAACAATGGCAAAAAATAGAGGAAGGTTTTCGTACAAAATGGAATTATCCAAATTGTGTAGGGGCCATTGACTGCAAACACGTGGTGTTTGAAAAACCTCCAAATACAGGATCCCAATTTTATAACTATAAAAAGGAGTTCAGTATTGTATTACTTGCATTAGTGGATGCGGACTATAGATTTATAACCGTCGATGTTGGAGGGTATGGTCGTAACAGTGATGGAGGAATTTTCCGTTCTTCTCAACTTCTCTCAAACCAGCTAAATCTTCCCGAACCGAAGCCATTGCCTCAAACCAATATTATTTTGCCGCATGTAATTGTTGGAGACGAGGCATTTCCTTTACTGCGAAATGTAATGAGGCCCTACCCAGGTGCCCAAACTGGCAATAATCAAGAAAACCGACTTTATAATTATCGGCACTGCAGAGCCAGACGTGTAAGCGAAAACTCATTCGGAATAATGACAAAAAAATTTAGGATTTTTTTGAAAAAATTTAACATTTCTCCGGATCATCTCGACCTAATTACCTTAGCTTGCACTGCACTGCATAACTATTTGAGAAACGATTCTTGTGCGTGGCAACCAGGAGAACTAGAACGTGAGGATGAGGTTGAAGGTCTTAATAATTTGCCGAATATTGGTGGAAATTTCCAGCGCGATGCTTTTAATATAAGAGAGCAATTCAAACAATTCTTTGTTTCTAACCAAGGAAGTGTACCATGGCAACTTAATAGAATTAATGCTGGAATATTACCTAATACCTAATAAAAGTTTAATTCACACTGGGAATAAAAAAACTGAGACATTCAAAGTCATTCGTTAAATTAAAGATAACAAAACAAAGGTTTAAAAAACATAATAATTTGGACGTGACGGTAATTTTGGATATTCTGTTTCTGTAAATATTTGAATAATTAGAGCTAGTTTTTTTTGGTTTGTTTAATTATCTAGTATTAAGCAATACACGTTTTTTGCAAATAAATTAATATAAGTGTTACTCTGACATGAATAACACAAAAATAATAAAGGCTATTTAATATAAGACGGAAAAATTTTGCATGTGTGTAAAATTTTTCATCTCATTTTGTGCTCCCTCTCGTAATTTGGTGATTTTGTTAATTTGGTATGTATTTACATCATTGAATTATCTGAAAATATGATTCGATGTTCGCTGAAAGCATTTTTGACAATTTGACATTGAAATTATGAATATCCCAGTTTTTTATTTTCAGTGTTCATACCCACATACCAATAAACATGTAAAAATTTAGACAATAAATAAATTATTATAAGCGTTCTTTTTTTACTTACCAGATTGCCCTATCTTTTTAGAGATTTCAGTCCAAGCATTTTCCTTCCTTACATTATCATGGTAATATCTGTTTTGGGGATCATACAAAACAACATATTCCCGAACACATTCAATTAGAACTTCGTCTGACATGACTGTAAAAAATTATTAACACCAAATTAAATAATGTCCCAAACACTGCGATCGCTAGACTAATTTCATTCAAAAATCGCCCTCGCCGTTAGAGCATTCGGCAGTTTTTGCCCCTCCAAGCAATCTCCGTCGTTGCCGAGCCGAGTCGACTAGTCCGACTCAGTGCGCGGGACCTCATTTAATGGCATGAAAATCAAAAACTGCCGACTGCTCTTTCCCGAGTCGGCCGGTCCGAGTCGATTCAGTGCGCGTTAAGCTTTAATGGATTTTTAGGTAAATGTAGATAAGTAAGAAACTAATGATATCAATAATGAATGATAACTATACCGGTTATATAAACCGACCGATTGTGAAAAAATATATTATATAATTATATTACACTATTACACTCCTCAATATTACATTTTTAAAATATATAACAATAAGTCTTGTATTGGTATTCCAAGATATCCTTAAATAATCTTGATGAATACTGTGCCATTAATTATGTGTTGCTATTGCTATTGTTAGCTGTTTAATCATGTAGTTGGCGATATGTGTATTATATATAATTAAAATGTATTTACAATTAAATTACAACTAGAAAAAAATAGTTTTATTTATATTGCTATAACTAAAAAACAAACATATTGTGCAGAACTAAGTTAATGATAAGGAAATGAACTTTTATTGATAGATTGTGCAAAATCAGACGGAACAGTTTAGTAACTATGTTATATGTTTTATTTTCTTAAGATTTTGTAGTCAAACAGCATTAATAGATTTAGAAATTTTCCATTTAATTGATGACGTTAACAAGCAATTTTACAACATTAGCTCCTAATGGGTAAGATTTTAAAAAATAACCCATGACTGCACAGATTGCTGGAGATTGCCCTTATGACTCTCTATTGATTGCTTGTGACTGCCTTTTGACTACCAGTGATTGCTTGTCTAGTGCCGATGTCTGCTTGTCTATTGTTGATGACTGCCTGGACATTTGTACACCGACTGCCTTAGTGAGACACTCGGTGATTATAAAATGTTTAAACCACAAGGATTTGGACATCCTAAAAAAAGAGACAGAAAAAAACTCAATATAATGTAGACGTTTCAAAAATGAGAAAGTCAAGGTTCAAAATATCTGGAAAATTAACCATTAAAGAACTAGAGACATTATTAGGGAACCAAATGAATGTATAAACGAAAATGATAAATTGGAAATAAACTACATAAAAAAAAATACTAAGAAAAATAACCTGGGCATGATATTTGGAGAATGTTCTTCAGAACTGTTTCATAAATTTATGATACAGAAAAAAGTATTTATTGGTTAATAATAGTAGTTTATTTTTTACACCCGTATGTGCTGAAAATATTTCAAGTTTTATGAGTTGCTTGAAAAATTCAAATTCCAATTATTTAAAAAAACTATAAACTAGAACATCTAATTGATATGAATTTGGAAACCGGCACATTCCCCAACAAATTGAAACTGGCCACTATTATACCTCGTCTATATATAGGCATACTAACTAACATGTTTAACATTTTTGAGCTTGTTGCGTAGTATGAAGGCATTTGGTGAATTATTATTAATTTTCTCCAATATCTATATGAAAAATAAAATTGCACGTAAATGACAAATAGTCATGATTATGGTGGCAGTTATAGGAAAATCGGTATTTTCGTCGTTTTTCATTCGGCTTTTTTGAAAATATTACTCATCCCCAATAAATGTGTTTAAAATCGGCCCTGGGTTTACTTGCTCGTTAGTCAGTTGTGTTTTATTTGTTTTTTTTTAGATTTAGTTTCCTACCTTTATTATTTTTGCTATATTAACTCTTGATTTACAACGCATCTATTAATCAATTTTGTGATTTGCAGTATTTTTCACATGCGTTTGAAATTGTATTTTTCAAAATGTTTAAAATTTATATTTGTGTTGTGTAGTGTGTTAATGTGTTGAATTAAATCTGTCATACAACTGTGTTTTGTGTTCTTGTAGATAACAAGCCAGGAAGACCGTATATAATCGAAAAATTCACAAAATAGCAATGGCAGCAGAGGCAGCTGAAGATGCCAGAAACGCTATTTCAAGATTCTTTGATGACGTTAGCAAATCTGACACAACAAGGCAAATTTTGATAGGAGCAGCCTCAGGATTTGCCACTGGTTTCCTTTCCATGAAAGCTGGTAAAGCCGTAGCAGTTTCTGTGGGAGGGGGAATTATTTTACTTCAGCTTGCTAATGATCAAGGTATTATAAAAATTAATTACAATAAAATGAATAGGAAAATAGACAAAGTAATGAATAAAGTAGAACAGAGGATTACCGGGCGCAAAGCTTCTTGGATGGATAAGGTAATTAATTTTACTCGAAGAAATACTCCATTTACAGTTGGATTTGTTGGAGGAGTTCTTATTGGAGTTGGAGTATCGGCATAAGTAGAAAGAAGTTTATTTCAGAAATACTCTTAATATATAGATCGCGATAGTAGGTAAACTTAAATATAAACATGTAAAAAACTCTTTTCTCTTTAAGTGTAAATACTATTCCCAGAATTGACGACTATTTAATGGCGATAGTTTATTTTGCATTCAAAGCTTATTTTCTTCATATGAATTTCCAGCACTAAGGTTCTCGGTTTGTTTTATTTATTTTTATTTAAAATAGGATTTTAAAATAAACGATTCTTTAGAACTTGTTTTGAAATTAAGGTATATATGAACTGTAAATTTAATCTTATATTTGTCTAGAGTTTTAGCGGAATGAATTATTTCCTATCTCTCTTAAAGTATGTATTTATCGTTCATTTACTTCCAAATAATTTCAAGAATTGTTAACTGCTATTCTCAAATCAGGGACTGATTAAGTTAATATGCGTTGTTTCCAATTCTGTTTTATCAGGTATAAAGTGAAGTGTTTAAGGAAATATCGACTAGTGTCAAATAGATAATTTTTAAAAAAATGTTTCAGTAGTGCCTTTGTATATCTTATTTTTATTTTAGACTCGGAAGAAGTATGTGTAAGGCGCAATGTTAATATTATCACAATTACTGGTAAATCTCCAAAACAAGAAAATTAAGATTCTAAATTGTCAAAAAATATATTATGACTTGGTGCTGATGGAAACTATTCAAACCTTCTGGTAACTGTTAAATTATTCTAGTTCTGAACGAATTATCACTGCATATGTAGAGATCTAAATGTATTAATATTTATGACTTGTATCAAAGGTAACCTTTTCTTGAATGAAAAAGCATAAGTTTTAGGTTGTTGCCATATTTTTATTCCAAATGAATCCAGATACTTTTCTCAAAAATAGAAAATTGAATCTCTTAATACGTATAAAATACAAAGACCATTTTTAATAATTAAAAACTCTTCCTGTTTTAATTTATTTGCACAACTTTCATATAGTTTCCTAACTAATAATCTTTTTAACTTGTAATTGTATTAGTTATTAGAAATAAAGATTAAATGTGTTAATGTGTTTCATTTTCAATCACTCTTTATGCACAAATATATACAATGCAGGGTGATTCAAAATAAACGTAAACTTTAAGGACAAAGATGATTTTATTATCTAAATAAGTAGGTAAAATAATCAGATGCAATAGTTTAAAAAAAAATGATCAGTTGTGCTAATCGTTGTTGTTACAAGCTAGAAGTACCTGGTAATATCAAGAGTCTTTTATAATGTGTTCTAAAATCTCCAGGACATAGACTAGAAGACAGTAAAATTTTATAAATTATTGCTTTTTTAAAAATTAATTTATTACTGCCAACATATCACAGATATTAAGTAATGTAAACGGAGCAAACTGAAAAAGTATATTAAACATAGACAGCAAAAAGATATGGGCGCACATAGTATCAGATAACACCAAACTGAACATTAATTTCATGATTAAAAAATTCTACGATTAAATTATATTTAGCATTTTCAATCCTACAACACATATACAGCTAATACAGCCTTATAAAACCATTTTCGATAAATATAATTTTTAGTAAATTAATGTATATTATAAAGAATGAAGGCACTAGAACAGTGTCCTGTGGTATCAAGTTTTACATTTGGATTCGCCAATAAAATCTTTGCAGTCTTTATTTTGACTTTTATTGCCCTCTTTTTTATTTGAATATTATTATTAATATTACGCACGGATACAACGAAAGAGCCGTACATAGCCTAATTTTTAGGTTTAAATTTGGACGAGAGTTCATAATATAGCAAACTTAATAAACTAGTTAACTGTTATCTGCGAAACATATGTAACATATTTTTTAACACAATGGAACGGGAGTGTTATCCATGTCTACAAGAAACTTTAGTTGCATATTTTTATTTAAAATATGGGTTCTTTTTGTTACATATAAAAAATGTAGTGGCTTGCAAATCCCGCAGACACCTATACTAACTAGAAATATCACTAAACGGAAACACTTAGAACATAGAACATAGAATTTATTTGTGAGCACATTAATTACAAACCTTACACACGTCAAAAAAACATTTACATAATTTAAAAATGTTTAGTTAAAATATATGAAACAAAAAATGTATAAAAATATTACATACATTCATAAAAAACAAATTTTGTAGTTATATGAAAAACTAAACATAATTATTGAAAACTATGGCCAGTCTATAAGTTACAAAAGCAACCAGGTAAATCTCCAATAATTTCCTCCAATGTAAAGAAGGCACACCCCCTTCAAATGAGATTTTAGTTTGGCCGCATGAGCCTGACATCATCGGCAGCAGGTTATAAAATTTGACACCATAATAATTGACTCCAGTCTGTCCTCGAGTCAGTCTAGTGTATGTTGTTAATAAGTTGTTTTTGTATCACATGGTGGTCGGCATGTTTTTCATATTGAAGAGTGTTATACCTGATGTACATGACAGATTTAAGAGCATAAAGACAAGGCAGGGTGAGTACACCCAGTTGTATAAAGGCATTCTTGCAGTCATCCCTGTAATTCATTGCTCCTACTATCCTTATAGCTCTACGCTGCAGTCCAAACAGTCGATGTTGATCGTATATGTAAGCCTAGATTTAATAAGGGCAAAATAAGCCACACTCAATACTGTACCCTATCAGCCAGCTGTCTAAGTGCAAAGATACTCCCGCACAACACTGCGCTAACTGCATCTCCATGTCAGTCCCACCTTAAGCTGGGATCTAGAGTTATTCCCAGGTACCTTACCGATTCTGGATCTTGCACCACTAGACTAACTTTATCAGTCATCTTTTTATAAATATGTAGGATTTGTTGGCCATTACGTCGAAAATTTCGTTTAGGCAAATCTTGAAAAAAAATCCCAAAAGTTGTGTTGCTTGTTTAATAAAAAAAAATATGTGTTTAGTAATTTTGGAATAAAACATCCTATTAGGTACAAAAACGTGTGTTAAGAACAAAATTTATAATTTTTTTATATAGTTAGCAAACAATCTTAACGCATTAGGTTATAAATACACAGCTTATACAACCCTTCAGCTATTAGTTAGTATACCTTTTGAGCTATCGTAGTGTTACTTATTTACTTTATAACAAACAGTTCTTTAACAAATAACACTAACTTTTTGGAATAGTCTGTACGACACAACTAATAGACTTTAACTAACACATCTATTATAAAACTAATTTTAAAGGGACGCACAGTGGGTAAATGGCGGAAAAAATGTATAATTTGAAACTATCTAATTTTAACAAAATTTCATTGCATTAGTGTTCTTAGATAATGAATGTAATTTAATTTAGCACGTATTTTCGAATTCATATTTCACTGACATAACCACGTATTTTTAAAGTCACCTAAAAATAGAACTCTTAAAAATTTTTAAAAATATTGTCATCTTAAATTCTTCAGTATTACTATGAGAAACGACGTGTGGGGTTTTTACGTTTTATCCAAAAAGAAGTGACTTTAAGGTCTATAGATAAATAATTATTTTCATTTTATAGGCCTAATAAAATTCATTTCAAGTTTTGAAATATTTTAAAATGAAACCATTTTTTATTAACTTTGTCATGAAAATTATAATTTTCACTATTAGCTACATGTACCTACATATTCTTATTATCCTTATTATTTTATTTACACTTTAACGAATATGGAAACGAAAAAATTAGCTGCGGATACGTGCGGGTAAAAATCTAGTTAGCTATGAACGGTTGTTGTGACAACGAGCGCAAATGTTTAACTTAATGTGCGCGTCTTCACATAATATGTGAATATCAATATTATTGATAAAGTAGCGTTTGTGTAATTTCGAAATTCGTTGTGTGATAAAAAAAACTAACAGTAATCTTAGCAAGTGTGTAAAATGTCATCCGTTTCCATAAGTAATCGACAGCTTACTGAAGAATTTATTAGGTGCGGCCGTAAAAGTGATATGTTGATGCAATTTTTGAGAGATAAATTCCCTTCTTTTAGTGAAGATAAGCTAAGGATAATTTTAGAACAAATTAAAAAAAGGTATGTTAGCTCGTTCAATTCAAAATGGAACCAGTGTCATAGGAAAAAAAAGGCACTGTTTAAAACTTATTCTGTATGGCTGGATAAGAATTTTAATGTAGAGATGCTTAATGAATTAATGCCCGGGACTTCAAATAAACGTAGTTTAAGTGCTGGACGACCGGTAAAGAGATTTGAAGAATGCAGTGAACGAGCTAAACGTTACAAGATCCAAGAAATTCGAGAAAGGTACTCTAAAAAAGAATTACAAGTCGCAGCTGGAAAAATATCAGCTAAGAAGACCTACTTGGAACCTCAAAAAGCTTTAGCGATGTTAATTGATGCACAGTTATCAAAGCATCAATATGAAGTGGTTCGAAATGTGCTTAAAAACTTCGGCTGTGATGTTTTGCCACCATATTATAAAGTTCGGGAAGAAAAAGTGCATTGTTACCCTGAAAATATTACTATTACACCAATATCTGCTCAAGTTGATTTGCAAAGTTTGCTTGATCACACAGCTAAAAGAATTATTTTGGCCGCTGAAAACTTTACAAATGTAGCGCATGTTCCAGAAATAATGACTTTAACATCGAAATGGGGTTGTGACGGTTCGTCAAATCAAAGTCAATATCATCAATTCATACCTAACGAATTTAATGGTATATCTGATGCAAATTTATTTATGGTATCTATGGTGCCCTTAATACTTGAAACTATAGATCAAACAGACACGTTATGGAAGAATTATAGACCTTCTTCCACAAAGTTTTGTCGGCCGATTCAATTTGAATATGCCAAGGAAACCGCAAACAATACTAAAAAAATTGTCGAAAGAATAAATGAAACCATATGCAACATACTGCCAACATATGTGAATATAAAGGACAAGGTTATTGAAATTCGTCACAATCTTTTATTTACCGTGATGGATACAAAAGTAGCTCAAGCAGCAACTGGTTGTAAAGCATCGTCTGTTTGTTACATATGTAAAGCAAGCCCTAAAGAAATGAACAACTTAGAATTCGTCATCAAAAAATCATGCAATCAGGAAGCAGTTAAGATGGGAATTTCTCCATTACATGCTAGAATCAAAACAATGGAATTCATTTTACATATTGGGTATAATTTGACTTTTCAAAAGTGGTCTACTAATGCGGAAACCAAACCACTTAAAGAAGAAAACAAAAAAAGGATTCAGACAGAATTACGCCAGAGATTGGGTATTAGGGTTGACCATGTTCAACAAGGGTTAGGTACAACAAATACTGGAAACACGTCCAGAAAATTTTTTCAAAATCCTGAGGTAGTTTCAGAGGTAACTTGGGTTGACCTGTAATTAATCAAACGACTGGCTACAATACTTGAAGTAATAACTTGTGGTGAGAGCATAGACCCAGTAAAATATGGAAAGTATGCTTTAGATACAGCTAGACGATTTGTTGGGACGTATAACTGGTATTATATGCCAGTAACAATACATAAAATGCTGGTACACGGCGAAAGTATAATCCGAAGTTCTTTTCTACCTATCGGTAATCTCTCCGAAGAGGCGCAGGAGGCTCGAAACAAGGATTATAGAAATTATCGCCTTCGTTACGCAAGGAAATGCAGTCGAACTTCAACCAACGAAGATATTTTAAAGAGACTCTTAGTTACTTCTGATCCATTTTTATCAAGTTTAAGAGGTACAACTTTAAAAAAACACATAGATCTATCAGAAGATGCAAAAGAACTACTTTTAGATTAAATTTAAAACTCAGTTATTGACAACGTATTATTTTTGTAATCTTAAATTTGTTTATTACACGTTATTGTTTTATTCAACTCGTTTATTTTAGTTGCACTTAAGTTCTATTTATTATAATCATCATAAAATGATAGCGATCAGATAATGTCAGGTACCTATTTCATAAATACAACCAAAAAAGTTTTGCACCATACTGTATAAAAGAATAGCCTGTAATTTTTTAAATGTAGTTATGTCTTAATTAAAATCCAAGGTGGTGTAAAACTTTTTTGGTTGTGTATATTATTGTAAATATACTATGACAACTAATAATTAACAGTTATTATTAATCCTTTATCTACAGCCATTTTCTTGCAATGATATGTTAAAAGGAGTAAAATCTTGATAGTCTATAATTTTTTATTTTTTCTGTGGTTTTAATTTTAGAAAATGTAAAGTGTAAAAACTTCTTAAATCTAAGCAATCACACTTATCAACAAAATTTATACTGGGTGTCCCAGAATATGTGGGCAATCTCTCGAAAATAAAAAGTACACGTAAAGATAATGCCACAAGTTCCTTTAAACTTTTTTCAAATAGTCGATATTAACGAAGATACAGGGTGTTAAAGTTAAGTAACAATGTTGCCTCAGTTCGAGGATTCAACAATCATCAATTCTTAAAGCTAGGGAATGCTTAAGATTAGAAGGTATGTTGAATCAACCAAAATCTTTGAAATTAACCATTGCTTTTTTTCCGTAAACCGAATTATTTATTTATATCGAACAAAAATGTATCTGTTTTTTCTTATTTTTATCTTATTTTTTTTACTTAAAAATTTAATACAAGTACGTAAAATAAGTTAAGATCCATTAAATAGTAATAAATACATGTAGGTGGCGCCCCCTACAATTTAGAGTCGCAATAACATTAAATTTGAATTTCGTATCTTAAAAAATCCCCGGATGCCAATTTTCTCTCAAATATGGATAGTATTTCAAAAGTTAATCCCATAAAACAAAAATAGAAATTTATAACACCCTGTATCTTCCTTAATATCGAATTTTTGAAAAAAGTTTATAGAAACTTGTGGCATTATTTTTACGTATACTTTTCATTTCCGAGAGATTGCCCACATATTCTGTATAAGCAAGCAGTTTTAAAATAAGTAGAACATTTTTGCCGAAAAATGCCTGTTCTGACCCATTGTGGGACGTTGCCTTGGTAATATATGTTCAGTAAGAACCTTCAGGAATACTCTGCGCTCATCTCGGATGTAGGCTGATGTATTTTTTTTCTTCTAGCTGAACGCACATAAACGTTTAAGTTTGATGATTCGTTTGGGTAGTTTTCGCACTACCGTCAGACTGCTCCCTTTTTGCTTTTCGGATTTTTTCTGTATCCGATAAACCAAGTAATTAATCCTCTTGATTATGCTGTATGGTCCTTCGCAATGTTGAGACAATTTTGGAGATAACCTTTTTTCTTCTTGTGGGGGTTATACAACCGAACCAAGTCATTTTCATAGAAACCAGCTCGGCCCCGATGTCATACCTTTCTTTATTCTATCACTGGATGATTTTATGGGGTCACGTGTTTTCTCATGAATTTGAAGACGTTCGTCATTCGGCATTCCAAACATTAAGTCACAGGGCAGCTGTAGTTCTCTTCCAAAAATAATTCTGGCTGGAGTTGTACCGTGGAGTCATGAACCGCTGTCCTATAAGCCAACAGAAACAAAGGTAACCGTTTGTCCCAGTCGCGCGGATTTCTAGCAACAATTTTGGATAGATATTCATCTATAGTTTTGTTAAACGTCCTGCCATGCCATCTGACACCGAATGAAGAGATGTTGTTCTAGTATCCCCATGTTTTCATAAACTATCCTAAAAACGGCCGACTTTAAATTTCGTCCTTTATCTGTATGAAGTTCCAGTGGAACCCCATGTCTACTGAATGTTTCTTTAACCAAAACTTGGGCGGAGCTTCATGGTTGGCTTCAGACCACTTACTAAAGTAATCCATTACAACTAGGATATATTTGTTACCTCATTCAGACTCTGGAAATGACCAATTGCTATCCTTTCCAATGGTAAACCGACGTTATATTGTTTCTTTGAACCCCGAAATCTTCTCCTGGGGCATTACTTGCTGAACAGAAGTTACATCTTCGGCACCATTCCTTGATGTCTTCATGATAGCGGACCGTGTAGAATCGTTCTCGAACTTTACCTAGAGTTTTGCCTACTCCAAGGTGCGCTCCGGATTTTCCGCCATGTAGTTATTGTAGTATGTCCTGTATTTTTTTGAGGAACTACTAATAGCGTTTTAGTGGTCTTTTCGTCCGCATACTTTACCAGATTCGTTTCAACAGTCCATCCTTAACGACCAATGGATCCCAGTCTTAATGCAAGCTTTTTGTCAGAGATTTCTCTCAATTCCCGCCTAACTATGGCACTTTCTTTTTCATACAAAATTGGTCCAATATCGGGGTCTTTTAGCTGATCTGCTCGCCATTTCACGAGTGGTTTAGCTTAATTATAAATTCTTCGATTTATCTGTAAATATATCCCTCTCGCTGATCTGCCTTTTGACAGTGCTTACACTCTTCTTTACGTGGACGTCTAAATACATCAGCGTTTTTATGTTGTCTGTCGGGTTAATGTTTAATTTGAAAGTCATACTGGTGTATCTTTTCTAACCATTTGGTAACTACCCTTCTGAATTTTTCATTTCCATAAGCCATTTTAATGCAGCATGGTCCGTTCTAATCAGGAATTTCCGCCTATACAAATAATTGTGGAAATTATCAACGGCTCTTACGATGGCAAGTAATTCTTTTCTTGTGAAACAATTCTGTTCAGGTTTGGATAACACACGGCTGTAGTATTCTATAACATGTTCTTGACATTGTCGGACTTGCGACAAAACGGCTTTAATGTCCAAATTGCTTGCGTACGTGTCCAAAATAAACATGCCATGTTGAGGGAAAGCCAGAATTGGACTAGGACATAAACTGATTTCAGTGTCCTAAATGCAATGCCACATTCTAAAGTTCAGTTCTAAGTAGCTTTTTCTTTAGTTAATTTATGCAGTGAAGCTGCGATTTTTACGAGCTTCTCTGCAAATTGTCGATAATAGAACATCATCCTAAGAAATTCATGTTTGTCTATGGGTGTTAATCAATTCGTTGTGGTTTTGGTCTTTCTTTCATGTGCTTGAATTCCTTCTTCAGAAACATGTCCTAAGAAGTCCACTTCATTTGAAACAGACCACATTTCTTTGGGTTCAATTTCAAATTTATATTTCTACAACGGCTGAAAATGTCTTTCATGTTTTTCAAATGATCTTGGAATGATTGGCCCATTACCATCATATTGTCTAGGTACACCTGGCAGGTTTTCCAAATAGAACCTCTTAGAACATATTTCATAAGTCTCTCAAAAGTGGCGGGAGCATTGCACAGACCAAAAGGCATTACTTTGTATTGATACAGGCCGGTACTGGCGGTAAAATCAGTTTGTTCATTAATAGCCACTTGTCAATATTCACTCTGTAAATCCAAGGTAGAAAAGTTGTTAAAATATCGTCAATTCTCGGCAATGGGTAGATGTCTTTTTTGATCACGTCGTTAAATCTACGGTTGTACACACAAAATCTAATACCTCTATCTTTATTCGTTACAAGCACTACCGTTGCTGATCATGGACTATTAGATTCTCTCCACTAAACCCGTCTAGAAGCATTTTGTTGACCTGTTTTTCAACTTCCCCCTGTTTTGCAATTATTGGCAACCTTCGTGGCGGTTATCTAATGGGACGTGCCTGCTCAGTGTCGATTATATGCTTTACTTAATTTGTCCTAATATGTCGTCTTCACTTTACATAAAATCTTTGGCCTTGTGAAACTCTTCTGAAAATTATCCTATGATTTTTCCATAGCTTGCAAAATATCTTTCGTTTGCTTGGTCTTTTTGCTTTGCGAATCAGATTTGGGTATTCACTGGTTCGAAGGTTGCAACCACATCTCTTATTAATTTTATTGGAACTGGAAAATATGTCTGCAACCCAGACACACATTTTACTCTGTGTTTGACGTTTCAGAGTTTTTATGACCAAATACTTCTTCGGCTTACTGTAACCTAATGGCAGCACCCAGGATGTATCTCTAGTTTGACCTGGACAATTATTTCTGTGCTGCCGAGTATTCGTTCAGTTTCAGAAGGTACCAAGTTTGTTATTCGGACATACTTTTTATTAACCAAAATCAATTCTTCGTTTCCAGTTGTTCCGATGTTAAGTTCGGGTTCAAACGATAATCCATGTTCTTTAATCAGGTCCATTCCGATAATGAATTCATCTTCTATATGGGCCACTATTGTTTCATGGTAAATTAAAGTGGAATCAAGTGAAAGTCTGACATTAATTTTGCTAAATCCAACGTCTTACGTTTTAAAATAATTGCATTTGCAATCTTTGAGAGAAGAAAGTGTGACACGGCTTTTAGAAAAAAAGCTTTCGTCTTTCGCCTTTTACTCACTGTTAGGAATCGACTACTACCGCATATTTTGCACTCATCCCCCGGCAAAGAAGACCCCCTCGCAAGTCTCTTATCATAAAAACCAAAATAACCGTGCTATTAAAAGTATTCGTCGAATCGACTGTTTGTTTTATTTTGTTTATAAATAACATATAGTTTGCGCATTGTCTGAAGTTTTTGAATGAAGTCAAGGAATAAGAAATATATATATATATATATATATATATATATATATATATATATATATATATATATTCTTTATATCTTTTCAAAAATTTTTATTTGGTGCCAATTTGTTCTACCATATTGGATTCGTACCAATATTCTCCCAGTTTCTACTTATGTCAGACCTGATTTTTGGACATAATTTATAATACATTGAATAATAAGTAGGTTATTACACTGCTTTTTTGTTCCGTCATGTTGAATTCCTACCAAAATTTCACCAATTTATAGCTATATCACATCTATTTTTTATGTAAAAGTTTAACTCATTTGTATAGGAAGGCTTTTTTACGTTGATTTTTAAACATTTTATTTCTCCGCGATCCGTACTACAATTTTACCAGTTTAAGTCTCTCACACTTAATTCTTGCACAAAATTTGGAATGAATCTAATAAATAGTTTTTTCAGGCTGTTTTAAATATTTTATTAGGCCCCTATTTTGTTTTGATGTCTTCGATTCGTTCCAAAATGTTACCCGTTCATTCCTATCTAACACTTGATTTTCATGCAAACTTTAAGGTAAATTGGATAAATAGTTTTTAATAATACTTTTATTAACATTTCACTATACCGCCATTTTCGTATAATAATATAAGTTTTTAATAGACAGGAGAAATAAATTATGCTTCTATAAACGTATTTTTAGAAATATTTAAAAACCGGTTGAAATTATTTAAAAAACGTTTTCATGTTTCCTAAAATTTGCATAAATATAATATAAAATCGAATTCTTAAGGCTTTTTCCTAATCTAACTCTTACCAATTTCAAAATTTCTTTAAAATATATGTGATGTCATATAAATATGCCGTGCTTTGATTTTAGATTGGCTAATTTATCTATTTTACCAGTTCAAATTACCTAAAATTTTTGTCTTATATATTTGTGCCTTTTTAACAATTCTAAATAAACAATATTTCAAGAAAATGTTATTTAAAACACGCTACTGCACAATTACGCTAATAGCATTATGATATTTAGTCCCACTTAATAAATCAAAGGCACATTTTCATATTCAAATAAATTTGGTCAGTGTTACAAAAGGCGTCCTAGGAGTAATTCCAATGTTTGCGATTTAGTTAAAAATACCAAAGTTTTAAGGATAATTATTTTCTGAAGGAGTTCATTTAAAATTAGTGTCCCCGCGAGACGCAACGAGACAAACGTGTCTACCACGTCTCGTGGCACGAGAGAAGTGTGTTCTCTCGTCTCGCCGAGAATGCCCTACTCTCGCTCGAGAGAGTCACTCTCTTGTCTCGTCTCGTTTCTCTCGTGATATAAAGATCAGAAAAACAATTGCTAATTTTTTAACGGTTCGTATAATTTTACCTTTAAAAGTGTAACATTAAATTTTGTAACTGGGTGGTAATTTTGATTTATTTAAAATCTAAAAACTAGGAGAAAAAAATCGGTAAATTCCTTTACCTGGAACTTCCCTCATTATAAATTATTACTTTTATTGGAAAGAGCGAAGTGTGATCCAAGTTAGTCCAGTACATAGTCACAGTCTATATGTGATATATGACATATACTGTCTTCATTTTTATTAGACGCTATTTTAATATCTGGGTAATATATGCGGAACAACGGAGTAAAAGAACTGATAATTTGGGTTTCAAGCAGGATATAAGATCTATATCTGTGTTCTGAGGATGCAACAATTAAGTCGCGAAACGTCGACAATATAAAAAAACATTTTCTAAAATTGTTCCGCCATATTGGATTTTCAGGCCATCTCCATACGACCCTTAATTTTTGGTCAAAATTTGAAGTCAATCGGGTAAATAGTATTTAAGCTATGTCGCGAACTGATACACAGACCTACAGAATTGATAAAACTAGTTGTGCCCTATACCACAATTAGTTATGGCACACAATTTGAAATCAATCCTTTAAGTAGTTTTTTCAGGCTGAATTTTTATATATTTTATTATATCGCCATTTTGTTCCGCCAACTTCGATTCGTACCAAAATTTTACCAGTTGATTCCAACATAATACTTGATGTTTATGCAGAATTTGAAATACATTGGATAAGCAGTTTTTTCATAAGAATTTTTTAACATTTCACTACGCCGCTATTTTGTTTCGCCATTTTGGATTTTTACCAAAATATTACCAGGTCATACCCATATGACTCTTAATTTTTGATAAAAATTTGAAGTCAATCGGGTAAGTAGTCTTTAAGCTGTGCCTCGAACTGACACACAGACATACTGACAAACGGACCGACGCGACGGAATTAATCAAACATATTTTTTGGCATCTAGCGACGCTAAAACGTAAAGATGTGTAAAACCTGTGAGGGTGATTTTTTACGATTACAAAAATTTTATTTGGCCGCCATTTTATTCGGCCATTTTGAATTAGTACCGTTTACTAGTTGATCCCTATATCACAATTAGTTATGGCACACAATTTGAAATCAAACTATTAAGCAGTTTTTTTCGGCTGAATTTTTAAGTATTTTATTATACCGCCATTTTGTTCCGCCATCTTGGGTTCGTACCAAAATTTTACCACTTGATTTCAACATAATACTTGATGTTTTTGAAAAATTTGAGATACATTGGAGGCGTAGTTTTTTAATAATAATTTTTTTAACATTTCACTAGGCCGCAATTTTGTTTCACCATATTGGATTTTTACTAAAATGTTACCAGGTCATCCCCATATGATCCTTAATTTTTGACCAAAATCAAAGTCAATCGGATAAGTAGTTTTTTAGCTACGCCGCGAACAGACAGACAGACAGACCGACGGAATTGAGAAAACATGTTTTTCGTCATCTAGGGACCCTGAAACGTGAATACCTGAAAAAATCTCGGAGAGTGATTTTTTCACGATTACAATACTTCCCTTTTACGAGGGAAGTAAAAACCATGAAAAGTATTGTCAATCCGAAAAATGTTTAAAATTATTATATTTAAGAATTTTCATATTTAAATTTAAAGCATTCCTCAGTTTTTTTTACCGTTGTCATTTTTCTCTTGTCCTTACTGATCTTGAGAATAAACTTTACTCTTAGGAAAGACCCAACAAACTACTACTTTAGGAACTTAAAGAAATTGCCGTTGCTACAGGGAAGCAAGACGTCTTGAAAATAAAAATAATATTCATGTATATAATACCATAAGACAGAAATTTTTCGGGCTAGGCAATTTCGCAAATGACTTTTTTACAAAACACGAGCTGTGAGGCGAGTGACAACGTCATGGGCGAAGTTACTAAACAAGCAACAAACTTGATTAATATAAGAGAAATATTCTCTGCAAAAATATTTCCCGAATAGTATTCGATGTCAATATTTCACGAGAAAAACAAAGAATAAACACCAAAATATATATGCAACAATTTTTAAATTGTTTAAAAAAATAAAAAATACCTAACCATACAAAATTTTCTTGTTGTAATCACATAATGTTGATTTTGTCGAGGTGAGTCCTTTTGCCAGTAGAAAACAGCTCAGTGTCATGGAATTTTGCCTGTATAAAACACTAGTGAAATAGTCACAAAAATTGATTTTTTGTCTTTAATTACCTGATCAACGTAATTCTCATAAGAACATCATTTACTGAATATTACATTATTTTTACATTGCCAAAAAGTTCCTTTAAATTAATAAATTAGAAGAGTGATTAATTTTGTGTTGATTCTCAGATCTATACGGATGGATAAATGCATTGAATTTTCATTCCGGATAACCATCAATTCACTACTCTTCTTTTTTTTTCGTTTTGCCAAAACATCATTTGCCACAATACCATTTGCTATTTTCAAATTTTTCTGTTCCGCGTTCGAATGGAGGCAGTCTTCATTCGAACGGACATATTATATGCGATCACTCAGTATCACTTCATTTCACGTTACAATTACATACAAATTCAAACCGTAAAAAATGTATTTAAAATTAAAATTTCACACTTTCTTTAATCATCATATTTTCTTTAAAAAACGGGATAAGCTTTCAGTGGGGAGGGTACTCTCACATGGGAAGGGCACTCCCACCTTTCTCAAAATAGAGTGTCACCAGTAAGGTCTTCACCATATCAGATTTTGTTTTAATAATTCGTTCCCGTCAAAATTGAGTTTACAGAAAGTTTTGCTTAAAAAATAATGCAAAAAAACAATAAAAAATTTTTACCACCCTTTTCAATACAGAGTGTGACCAGTAGGGTCTTCACCATATCCATTTTTTTTTAAATAATTCGCCCCAATAAAAATTGAGTTGACAGAAAGTTTTGCTTAAAAAATAATGCAAAATAATAAAAAAATTTACTCACATGATATATCTTACCTGTCAAATTTGAAAAAAAGTAAAAAATGCTTTTTTTAAATTTTGAAAAATGGACAAAGGAAGATGCTGTTTTTTTGATTTTATATCCTTATACCAAATTTCATTTCGTTTAACTTCAAATTTTTTTTATTTCATGTTTGTTTACCTAGGTACTTAACCGAATTTAAGTAAACCTGAATTAATCTGTCACAATGAGGAATTTTCTCAGTTGTTCACACAGGCTACTTTATTCAGTGGCGGATCTAAGATGATGAGGACTTTATGTAGTAGACAGTAAATTGGAGAGCTTTAAGGATTCGTCACTGATTTTATTTGATTATTTCAATACTTTTACAAAAATATCCTATTTATTTTTAGAAAGGACGATATAGAAATAAAAAAAAGGTTTTCTCACTTTTATTTTGTTTTTATTAGAAAGTAAATAATTATAAATAAAATATGCTTACTTTTTTGGATTCAGTTTATATAAGCAATCGCGTTTTTTATTTTTTAATAATTGGCCTTATTTAAAAGTAAAATAATAAAAAATATAGATTTTTTGTATGCTCTAGAAAAACGAGATATTCTCGGCGAGAGAAAGCCACTCTCTCGTGCGGTGAGAGAAAAGTGCTCTCTAGTCCCATCGAGACGAGTAGAGGCGAGAATATCTCATCTCGGCGGCATCACTCGTATATGAATATTTCCGTTTCAGTGATAAAACTTTTTTTTTAAGCACATACTATTTCGAATATTGTAAATACAGACGCTAAGTAGTACAGCATATTTGTTTTTTTTTTATAAATACTAGACGCTGATCATCCTATTTAATACTTCAGTATTTTGCATCATTTGATTACGTTTAATTTCATAACTCGATGCAACGGTTTAAAGTAAATTTGAATTTTGATAGTAAGTACTCCAGACATCCTATTTATGCTATATTTGCCCGTCAACGCTTAAATTGATTGTCTTCACAAACGTTAACCATTTAGCTTAAAATGTATTAATTTAGAAAATCGTCATTTTTGATCTAGCTGATTTTAGACTTTTAATAAAATATATTGAAAACTTAAAGGACTATGCACATGTGTAGACGTAATGAAATAAAGGTATCTGTATAACGTGTATAATTTATCAGTTAACAGCAAAAATTTATAACAAATCGTTTTCGACTTACTAGTCGTCCTCCGTTAGGGTTACCAGATTTCCCTTGGCAAAAAGGAGGACAAGCATGTTTGAGGGAGCTATTCATAGGCGGGAATTTCCCTCGTTATGAATCTTTCTTTTTATTAGGAATAGTGAAGTATCACCTAATTTAGTTCCACACATCGTAACACATAACATTGTCTTTTCTTCAAATATTTTTATTGGGCGCCATTTTGTTCCACCATATTGGATTCGTACTAAACAGTTTCTATCTATGCCACACTTGATTTTTGGGCATAATTTAAAATAAATTGAATAATTAGTTTTATAAGACAGCGATTCTGTTCCATCATGTTGATTTCATATTAGTTTTTCGCTATGACATTTAATTTTTGTGTAAAATTTGAATTGATTTTTTTACGTTTTATTTCTGAATTCGTACCACAATTTTAAAGGTTTATGTCTACAAAGTACTTAATGCTTGCTCAAAATTTCATTTTTTAAATACTTTATTAGGTCGCCATTTTGCTTTGATATTTTGGATTTGTACTATAATAAATGTTACCAGCTCAGTTCTATGTAAGATTTAATTTTGTTCAAAATTTAAGGTAAACCCGAAATTTTTGACCAAACTTTGAATTGAATCGGGTAAGTAGTTTTTCTTAGCTATGACGTGAACTAACCGACAGTACAGACCGAATGAATTAAGACATGACATCCAGGGAGGCTAAAATGTGAAGATGTTATATAAAACCTGGTGATTTTTTCACGACTACAAACATTTTATTTGGCTGCCTTTTGTTCCACCATATTTAATCCATGCCACAATTTTATCAGTTCTTTCTTTTCTAGATCATAATAAATTCTTGCACAAAAATTGAAATCAATCTAATAAGTAGTTTTCAGGTTGATTTTTTAAATATTTGATTAGGCCGCCATATTGTTTTGCCATCTTGAATTCATATCAACATTTTACCATTTGATTTCCACGTATTACTTGATTTTGGTGCAAAATTTGAAGTCAATGAAATGGTTTGTTTTTTAGTAATAATTTTTTTAATATTTTAGTAATCCGCTATTTTGTTCTGCCATATTGGATTTTTGCTAAAATGTTAGCCGGTCATCCCCATATGACCCTTAACTTTTGACCAAAATTTGAAGTCAATCGGGCAAGCAGACAGGCCGACGGAATTGAGAAAACATGTGTTTAGGCATCTAGGAACCCTTAAAATGTACAGCTCTGCAAAAATGTCAGAGTGTGATTTTTTTACGACTACTACAACCATTTTGTTTTGCCACCATTTTGTTCCGCCGTCTTAAATTCGTACACAATTTTTAAAATGAAATTGCTGTGAACAAACGAGAATTGCAAAATATATACCGGACGTTATGTTAAAGAGGAAATGTCCGGTGAAAAGAGTACGTCTGTTATTTGTTCTATGTAAAGAATTTAACGATAAACTTAGACCATGTACCTATTTGCACCTGTATTGTAATTGACAAGTAGCATTGAGGATGAAAGCGCTTTTCTATGATCTTTTGCTGTTAGCTGACATTATATACATTCATACAGGCTTTATTGTTTCAATGAAATATATATTTTTAAAAAGAATATGTGTTACGTCTACAACTTTGGAATTTCACTACACACCCGTTCGTGGGTTGAGCGTTTATATTTTGGCTATTTGCTTTTAAAATTAAAGTTTTAGCAAAAAATAATACTTTTGTTAAGACAATAATTGAACAGAATTAATGCTGTAGTACTATACACAGTCTTATATTCTTGTAGATCAAGAATTACATCATATTGACTGCCAATCATGGCCGAACCAGCAGAAGATGCGAAAAATATAATTTCGAAATTCATTGGGGACATTAGTAAATCTGACGCTACGAAACAAATGTTAATAGGAGCTGGATCCGGATGGGTATCTGGATATCTTGCGATGCGTGTTGCCAAGACTACAGCTTTTGCAGTTGGTGGAGGAATAATTTTGTTGCAGCTAGCAAGTGATAGGGGTTTTATCAAAATTAATTGGAGTAAGCTTAGTAAAAAGTTGGAAAAAGTTGCTGATCAGATGGAGACAGAGTTGAGTAACAAAGATATGACTTGGACGGAAAAGGCAGTAGATTTTTTAAAGAAAAATACTCCATTTACCTCTGGTTATATTGGGGGATTTTTTATTGGAATTGCTTCTTAATAAGATGATTTTGCTTAAATGATGTTAATATATTGTATCTTAGTTTTAATGTGTATTTTAAATGCAGGATTTAACATGTAGAATTAAAATAATTTTCATGATAATGTGTTTTTCTTAAGTTTGCTTCTTATTCAGTCATCACCAAGCTCCAGATATTATACTTTTACAACGATGGTCCGTTAGCCGTATGCGGAAAAGTGCTCGGAATTAAACTCTGTAAATTGGTATCGTTTCTCGGTATGCTCTTTTTTATAAAATAATGACAACTTCCGGTTGTACCGGAAGTGCGTATCAGGTTTGTTATTTCAAATAGAAACCCCTATTTGTTATTGTATTTTTAGAAGCTGCGTAAAAACATTTTTTATGTACCCCCCACTCTATACTTATAATGAACAGTTTTCGAAATATAGTTTTTCAAAAAAAAGGGTCCTTACCTCAATTTTAAAATGTGTTATATTCGAAAACCCAAACAATATATCCGAAATATGATGGTCAGCTATGAACAAAACAGTTACCTTTTATTATTTTAAGTTACTTTTCCAAATTAATCTACAGGGTGTTTGAAAAACTAATATCTTGGCAACTTTTATAGAAAATCTGTAGAAAATACAATCAAAATGTACAAGTTTTACATATTTTTTATCAAATTGCGTTAATTTGCATTAAAAAATTACAACAAAATAGATCATCCATTACAAAAGTGTCCATGTGTTTATCGAGTTGCCATGATTTTCTAGTTGTTCACTCAATCCTCTTTTCGTAAATATCAAATGTTAATTTTTCATAACGGATTTTTGTATAAAATAACGAAATAAATCAAATATATATAATTTCTATATTCTGTTTTATATAGAATTTGCCCAAATATTTGTAAAAAGAAGGGAGAAATACTAGAAATGTGTTAAACGTCGCTGACAAAATTTGACTTTAAATTTGTGATCAGCGCCCCAAAATATGCCTATATTCCAAAAATCATAAAAATTGGCAATGGTTAGCTTAACCGAAATTTTACCTTCGATTAATCTGGAAGTTTAAGGCTAAGTTCGTATAACATTTCCTATGCCTAAAATGCAATCTTAATGAATTTTTTAGGCATTTTTTAAAGACCTACTTTGAAAAAGAGGGAAACTAATGTTTAAATCACAAGTTCTCATGAAAAACAAAAACTTGTTTACGGGCAACTTGGCGGAAACTGCCATTACTTATATATCGTTATCATTTATGACGAATGTAACCGTATTATTCACCGAACATGTATATTTGCTGAAAGGCAGAGAAGCCGAGGCCCGACAAAAAGTGGTTCGGCGAATATTAAATAACTTTGTGTATGATGGATCGTTTAAATCAAAAATAGTAATACAGAAATTAGTGGTAAATGAAGAAGTCTAAATAACAGTTTTGACATTTTTTACTGCTTATCCTACGGCCTCATTATGCGAAGCAGTAGTACATTTACGGGTGTCCTTTAAAAGTGTTCATCGTATTTTGCACAAGCATAGATGGAAACCGTATAATTACACCCAGGTCCAACAATTAAAACATCAAGACTTTCAGTTAGTGTGTAAAATTTTGTGAATAGTTTTTTGGTGCGATGAAGGTACATTTTCAACAAGCGTACTAATAATTTAGAAAACCGAACCTAAGCTTCAGTTTTATATTTCACCATTTTCATGGCAATTGTGATTTAAATATGTTTCCCGCTTTTGTATAGTAGAACTTTAAACACCCTGTGTAAATTAATTAATTTTGGAAGTTACCATTATTTTAGAAAAAAAATGCACACCGAGAAATCCCCAATACCAATTTACAGATTTCAATTCCGAGTACTTTTCCATATACGGCCAACGGTCCATCTTTATAAAACACCCTCTACAGATTCAACCTAGTACTACAGTGGCAGTAAAAATATTGTGTCAAAGTCGATATATTTTTAGTTAATAAAGTGATTCAGATTTTTGATACATGAATGTTGGACAGAAATAATGTATTTAGATGCAGTGTGGTTTTTTTAAAGGGCTACTATCTTGAAATAAACAATCATGAAACATCAATTTAGTATTTAGTCTATTTAAGTGTACGGAATTTCAAATATTTTTCTACTAGTTTAAAAAATAAAAGTGATTGGGGGGATATTAAACGGACTCTCTGTATATGACAAAACAAGTCACTAAATTGTAAAATTTGTAATATGGACTTTTTCATGGAGTAAATGAATTTTTTTAGGGAATCGCACGCATACAATAGTTATAATTTATATTACCTATAACTACATCTTGTCTATGTTTATTATTTGAAAAACCTGTCAAATTTTGGTACCTCCCGGTATTATTATCAATTAATAAGGTAGAGGCTTCACTTATAAATAAAATAAACTGCTGGACATAACACGTGGAGCAACTGAATTTCATAAGTAGAACCAAAGATTGATTACATTCCACATAGGCAGTCAGATACACAATAAATTCACCGCTTTTAATTGTGCATGTAGCCGTTTAATCGAAATATTACCTCGCCTGCAACAATATTAGCTGAGGATTTGCTGAGAGCGCGAGTTAGATCCATTTGTTTAGAAATATTTGTAAGCTTAATTCAATTCGGAGGTACGAGACTGCTACATATATTAGCCCGGAAATTATGTCAAGTTACGCAGAATTCTCTCGATGGATTCCTACTGTATACAATACAATGCAAAGTTGGGATCCGTTTAGTGGGTGTTTTATTTAACATAGGATCGTCTATACGGAGTATTATCTACCTTTGGTAAAACTGAGAAGTGAATTTGTCGAATATTTTCGTAACAAGGACGTAAGTGACAGATATTCCGATGCGGGTTTTACAGATTTTTGAAAAATGTTCACTGGGAATTAACTAGAATTTGCGAAAGCTTACCGATTGTGACACATTTCTATCCAGTGCCGGTTTAAGTTAGTTTGCCGCCCGGTGCTACCGAAATGCAACACCCCCCGCCCGGTCGTAAAAACATTAAACCAAAACCATTTTTTCATAGAATCACAAAATGAACAGTATTTTACAAAAACCATGTTAAAAAGAAACATACATAAACTCAAATTATTGCTAACGTCGTCGCGCGTCGTATGTGTGGTGATACGGCTTGCAGGATTTTAAGTAGAGCTGGGCATGGCTATAGAGGTGGGAGTAATTACTTACGCAAGGGTAGTAATTACTCATTACGGTTTAAGAATAAAAAAAAATAAATCGGAAATATTAAAAGTGGTAGTACGCGCTTCGCGCTCTTACCGCCCCTGAAATTTTGACGCCCGGTGCTACAGCACCCAAAAGACCCCTAGTTAAACCGGCACTGTTTCTATCCTTATAAGTAAGGACTGTACATTTTTGAGAAATGAATGTTCAGATTTTCCGAACATTTAGAAAAATAATGTGTATGTTTTGTTTGCTATATAAAAATAATTTCTACAAAAATTGCAAAAATAATTTTAGAGGATATTTCTAAATTTTGGAAAATTAAGTACAGGGTATCGGGTTACATTTAAAAGGAAGTCTAAAAGCTTAACTTTAAGAAATATCAAAAAATATTTTATACAAAAGTTTTATGGTTTCTTCTGAACAGCCAGGATTTGATAAAAAAAGTAGAAACATGAGCATTGACTTTGTTATTTTAAATTGATACCCCTGTATAATATTATTTCATTAAATTGGCATCCTTTTGTTGATTACGAATATACCAGGTTTGATATCTTTATATTTAAACACAACCGAGAAAATTGGCAAAAACCCTGACATATAGACTCCACTTTGTGTTAGAAATTCATTCATCACGCCGCATAAGCAGGGTTTTCGTCAATTTTCTCAGCTGTCTTTAAAGATAATGGTATCAAACCAGGGATATTTACAATCAGCAAAACGATACCCCAATATCATTAGTTAATTAATGTTTTTCAGATGAGAGGGATTCTTCTCATGATTTTAAGACAAAAAGTTCGTCTAAACATATGGTCGAAATTAAATTATAAATAATGTTTTCGTTTTTTCTTCTTTTTTTTCTACATTTTTTCAAGATAAAGGCTTCAAATTTGGCACACTGTAAATAATAACAACCACCATATTATTATCTTGTAATCATTCTCTCCAATCCACAGGTTATCATTTTTCGGGCCACTTGTCTTGTTTTGTTTTCGAAATTATTTCTGAAAATAATCATCAATGTAAGCGGAGTAAATCAAATTAAATGAGCAATCTAGAAATCTAGTAGGTTGTTTTTGATTTTCTCCTTAGACTATAAAATAAAGGATAGACTTAACATTTCATTCATCAATAGTTTCGAAAGTTGGATCTATTATTGTTTTTCGCGTGCTGTGGGTGCGAGAGAAAACATATATCTTCCTCTGTGTCGCCGGTTCCAAAAATGGCAACCCTGTTGGGTCTCACTATAGACTGAACCAGCAGCGGCTCGTTTCTCTTTAATTTAATATATGTTTATAGCAAGAAATTTGATCTGTTTTTGTCCATTTTGAGTATCTGTCAGACGCGTAGTCAGAAATTCGGACTCTGGTGTTGTTTAAAATCAGAAAGCAGGTGATATAAATATTTTGCGGTTCCTTTTAACTTTCCTTGTAAGAGGAGTATTGTAATCGTATAAAAAACACCCTCCGAGATTTTTGCAGAATTTCAAGTTTCAGGGATGTTGAAATTCTCAAATCCGTCGGTCTGTCTGCCTGTTTGCGGCACAGCTACTTATCCGATTAACTAAATTTTGGTAAAAAAATAAGAGTCATATGAGGATAACATGGTAATATTTTTGTGAAAATCCAATATAACGGAACAAAATGGCGGCTTAATAAATTGTAAAAAAAAATATTACTAAAAAACTACTAATCCAATTTATCTCAAATTTTGCACAAAAATCAGGAATAAACTGGTAAAATTTTGGTGAGGAACCTTTATGGCTAAACAAAATAACGGCCTAATTAAATGTTTAAAAAACTATCTATCCCATTAAGTTGAAACTTTACACAAAAATCAAGTGTGAAAAAGGGATGAACCATAACTTGGTATATGGCGAAACAAAATCTGGGCATAATTTAATGTTTAAAAAGTACAATTCCAGATCTTTTTTTATGGGGGAAAATAATAAATATCATAATTGATTTTTTTATACGTAAGTAATTATAACATAATACCGATAAATAAAACAAAACTTTAAAAATATTATGTATATTTTTATGTTAGTAAGTATACATGTATGTATATATACAATTATGTATGTATGTATGTTACAAAAACAAATTCCACCACACACATTGTATTTTTAATTTCTTATAAGGTAAGACTTGGGTACTTGGGTTCAAAAATAAGTACTTTTAACAGAACCTTCCTAGGTTTCGTGATGTATTCTAATCTTGAAATACTTTTTTAAAATTAATTTTATCAACTGTAATAATTTTAATACATGTAATCCCGAAATAGATCATACATTGAAGATGGCAAGTATTTCGTAGAATTAGTAAGGTAAATAATTCTTTGATGTTTTTATTAAAAATACTATTAGTTTTATGGAACAACCTAGAAAACTTCTCAGCTGCCCTACATGAAAAATCTACTAGAAACTGCAATAAAAATTTGATAATTTGTGTTCTGGGTCCGGTTATTGCCAAACACCTAATTTGCTTAACAAAATGTTTTATAACCAAGAGGCATTAAAAAAATGCGCTAAAATACGTTTATTTTTACATAAAAGCATTTAGCCATAGAAATATAGAACTTATTCACATGCAAAATAGTATATTTGTATTGTCAATAACGCATTTAAGCATTTGGAGAGCTAGTGTGCATTTTAATGTTTACGTTATGTAAAACCCAACCCAAAATTTCAAGATATTTGATTTTGTTCAATTAGTATCCATTTTATTCTTGTTTTCCATGCTAATTATAATACTAGAATGGCTTAAATATCAAATTAATATGACTTACTGGTGATTTGATATTTCCGGACTTAAATAGTCTGTATTTTCATAAACAACACACTTCCTCGCCATAGTTTTTCATTTATTTAAGTACTACAACACACAGAACTTACAAAATCATTACAAAACTAAAATATATATAATCAACAACAGTCTAACGCAGGGGTGCTCAAACTTGAACTGCTGGCGATCTACCTCAATATTTTTAGACTACTTACGGTCGACTCTGAGAGGCTGCAAGTATGTGTGATGCAGGGTTGTCGTACATACACGATACATACACCCTACCTACCTACCTAGGTAGAGTGTACCGTAGCATATATAGATATTAGCTTTCCGCCAATCTACATTATTTTAGTCAAGGTTTGGGTTAGGTTTATTTAGGTTCTTCTCTACATCTATGAAAAAACTCATAGTTATTCAAAATTGCGAGTTTATTGGTTGTTACAAAACAAAAGAGTTACATATGGTGTTAAACTTAACTAAGGAGTGACTTTGGATGTTGAAGCGTGGCACTGTATGTCCTCAGCATACTTTTCATAAGATGGTACGTAACCACTGAGCGCTAATCGCAAGCATGATGACTTATGATCGTCAGTTAGTCGATTGCGATATTTTGACTTAATTATCTTCATTTTAGAAAATGCAGACTCGCACAAGTAAGTTGACCCAAACATTGCTGTCAGTTGAAGGGCGATTTGCCTTAGATTCGGATATTTATCTTCAGATATAAAACACCAGAAATTTGTATCAGATGCTGTAGGTTTGAGATGTATATCTGATATAATCTGCACCAACTCATTTTCAACAGAACATGAGTTCATATTAAACTGACTTGCTATTTCAATAGCTAATTCCTATGTTTTTACATGAAAAAGGATAACTCGTAAATGATGCTACATTTGCCAATTTACTACAATCATAAAAACGCATTTCGAATTGTTCCAAAATATTTGATAATTCAGCCTCATACGTATCATAATTCAACTGAGGAATCCTTGCTTTCAAAGACGGAAAATGTTTCAGATCCTTTCTTTTCAGTTGATCTATCATAAGTTGCAATTTACTTTTGAATGCGTTTACTGCGCTAATCATCTCAATAACAGTTTTTCCTTTACCTTGAAGCTCCAAGTTAATGGTGTTTAAGTACGTTGTGATGTCAGTCAAAAATGCCAAATCAGTCAGCCATTTTTCGTTTTTCAACATCTGAGGGTCATCTCTTCCGTCTAGAAAAGCTGTTATTTCGGGCAATAATTCTTGAAACCTTTCTAGGAATTTTCCGCGACTCAACCACCTGACGTCCGTGTGAAGAACTAAATCAGTGTGTTCAGCTGACTGACTCCCTATCTTCCAACTGCAACTTAAAGAGCCGCCGTTGCAAACTACGTGCACGGATGGAATTAAAAATTTTTGCAATGCCCATTATTTCCTCCGTGTTTAAAACTTTTGAACACAAAACTTATTGATGTATAATGCAATGGATTGAAAAAAATGAAGGGAAATCTTCATTAGCTCGACACAATGCCACAAAACCGTTTTGGTTTCCAGTCATTGCTGGTGCTCCATCGGTTGTAATGCACACTAATTTATATATTGGTAACTTGTAGTTTTTTACAAAATTGAAGAAAACGTCATATATATCTTCGCCACGGGTCTTCCCCTTCAGAGGAATGATTGTCAAAAATTCTTCCTTAGCCAACATGTCATTGAATACCATCCGAATAAAAATACACAGCTGGGCAGTGTCTGTCATATCGGTGGATTCGTCGAACTGTGAAGAAAATTATGTATATTCCATGATATCAGTTTTTAGTTTATCTGCCATGTCCTGACTCATGACTTCAATACGCCTTGTGACAGTCGGACGAGATAACTGAAGTTCTCTAATAGCAGACATGATTTCTGTTTTATTTTTAAAATCTCCAAATAAAGTCTCACCCGCTTCAATAAATGCTTCCTTCACAACCGATCCATCTTCGAATGGTTTCTTGTGTTTCACCAGTATATGAGATATTTTAAATGACGCTATCGTAGCAGCTTTTGATTGTTTGGCTGGTCTTGTGAACATGGTTTTTTCAAACAAGACGTACTTTTCGTTTTCTTAATTCACTCTGTGGCGGAAAATCCTTTTCATAGTTTTTATGAACCGTTTTATGATGCCTCTCTAAGTTACCACGCTTAGGTATTGCAACTGACGCACGACAAATAAGACAAATGCACTTATCCTTCACCATACAAAACAAAAATTCTTCCTCCCAATCGTTATTAAAATGATACAATAGTATTGCCTTCAAGTTGCAATTCAGAATGACTCCAATTCCTGCAGGCGCAACATTTATATCGGCGTGAACGAAAGTCTCGAATGTTCCCGTCAAACGCGCCGCCCGAAATTTCTAGAAAAGCGGCAAAAATAAAAAATGCGGCTTTTCTTTGACAAGTACCGCGCGTTCCTTTGATAAAGCCGCCTTTTGCCGCTAGCAGAGTGTTATTTTATTACGTAATAAATTTTTGTAGTTTAGTTAAGTACTACTTATTAAAAAATGTTTTCTTCTCGAGATCTACTCAAAAAGCACTCGCGATCGACCGTTTGAGCACCCCTGGTCTAACGGTACCAAAAATGACAACAATGCATCTGTTTTGTAATTAGACTATAAAACAAGAGTGCTATGATGATTGTTATAAATGAATAGTTGCAAAACTACTCATAAGGGACGTAAATTTGTTGCAGCGTCGTTACCAGTTCTATTTGGTAATATTTTTATTATTACATTTTTGTAACTTTTTAAAGACCTTAGTTAATTTTTTAGACAATAAAAAAATGTTTTATAGTATAAGGTTAATTATTATGTGTAGTTTTTTGATATACATTTAACTGTGTTATGAAAATATATAAACATATTGGAGTAATTCGATAAAACGTGGCTTAGAATATTTGACAATTTTTAAAACGTGACAACATACACCTATCGATGTAGTGGAGAGGGAAAATATTCAATCTGTGATCCCGTGTTAAATGTAAATAGTTAGGTCTCTCTTGTTTTCAAAGTCTAAAATTTTCTCCTTAAATGATGTTTGACATATATATTATGCTGATATTTGATTGAAAATTAAATACTGCTATTATGGTTAATTTTACAAATGAAGAGTACGGAGACATAAATCTTACTTATGCTCTTGCAAATAGCAATGATTACGAAGTTAGGCGACAGGGTTAACAAAATCGTGAAATACAAGATTCTAAGACATTTTCGCCTACCTAAAAACTGGAACTTTTCAGCGAGCGGATCACCTAGCAGGAGAACCTAAAGATGTAAGGAATCTAGAAACTGA
This sequence comes from Kuschelorhynchus macadamiae, assembly GCA_030620095.1. Lineage (NCBI taxonomy): Eukaryota > Metazoa > Arthropoda > Insecta > Coleoptera > Curculionidae > Kuschelorhynchus > Kuschelorhynchus macadamiae. The sequence continues at coordinate 107,508 of JAUTXW010001699.1, read as the reverse complement.
GGAAGCAGTTTTGAAAGCCGTTGAAAATGATCCCAGCATGCGTACAATAAAAATTGCCTCAATATTGAGAATCTCATGTTCTGGTGATGAAGATCTTAATAGACAATTATATGCGTACCGTATTCTAAGGGTACAGGCTCTTCGTGCCCTTGATTTTGCATTATGTGTGAACTTTTGTCAGTGGTTTTTTCATTATTGCTGGTTCAAAATCCTTTATTTAGTAATGAGTATTGTTTAGTGATGAAGCAAATGTTTCAAGAAACTCTATCAGGAATGTCCACAACAATCATTTGTGGCAGCAGAAAATCCACACGCGGTAAGTGAAAGTAATTTCTAGGAACAATTGTCAGTGAATGTGTGGGCTGGCTGCCATTATAGGAGAAGTAGAGCTATTTTTACGTTCCAAGAAGGCTCAACGGTCATTTCTTCAGTAGCATCTTCTTGAAACTATCCCACTTAATATCAGGGATGAAATGTGGTTCATGCACGACGGAGCTCTTGCACGTTTTAGTATAGAAGTCCACTAATTTTTGAACGTTCAACGGTCGTTGAATAGATCGAGGGTGCCGTTATTCGTTTACCGTCCACTCCATGCCAATGTTGTGAGGCCCGTTACTGATTTTCTCGTATATAGGTTTATTTCGGCGGAGTATAAACAAGGCTTGTTTAATTCTTGGTGTGATTACTAAATAATAAAATTCTAATAATATAAATAAAAATTCTGTACAAGGAAAAGAACTATGACAACGTCGGCATGGTCAGTTTAACTAACCATTTTCGGGACCTCAGACAAGGTCCCCTTTTTTTAGAGACACCTAAAATCTTTGATTTATCAAACCCCATACATACAGAAGAATAGCTAAGAAATCGAATAATAGCTTCATGCTAACCCATTCAACACAATGTGTGCCACATTTTAAGCCATCATCTTGAAAAATTGAGAAAAAACGAAAATAGTTATTTACCTAACAAGTGGGGAAAGTGGTCTTTTCGGCACGCGACGGTGGCTATTCGTGTCGTTCGGTCAAGCCAAGGGTTGAAAAGGCACTTTTCGCATGTGTTAGGTACAACATTTTTCCTACAATCGATATAGTACTCAGATAATCATCAATTAGGTTTGAGTTCAATAATAATATACTGTAATTACAAAAATGATTGAGCTTTTTACAAAAAAAAAAAACTTACTTTGCAAGTATTTCACCTCATTGAGTGTTTTAGATAAGATATTCATTTATTTAACAAATCGCACGGAAAAGTTACTTTTCAGTGCTAGTAGTCCTGAATAGGTACTTTTCCGTACGATCGTAGGAAAAACTATTTACAATTTTACACCCTGTATTTCAGACAGGAAGCATTTTTGACCATACATTTATACGAATTTTTTGTCTTAAAATCATGCGAGGAATCTCCCTATGAAATATCTATCAGACATTAATTAGAACCCTGTATAGGGTGTTCCATTTAAAATAACAAAAATCTTTTGTATGTACTTCTTTTGATATCTCATAAAATATACGGCCGATTACAGAAAGCTCAATTAAAGTTTAGAATGTTTAACGGAATGTCAAATTTGACAGCGCCTTCCTAGATTTCTCTAAGTAACTTGTCAAATCCTAAAACTCGGTTAAATATTCTAAACATCAATTAAGTTTGCAAATTCTATAACTAGATACCCTGTAGGTTTTAGAATTACAGACTTATAAATCATATATACCAACCTGGTTTGGAATATACTATGGGGGTAAAGCCAACTTTTTTTTCGAGAAACGTTATTAACTATATCAAAACTTATTTATTCAAGAAAAAATCAGTTTCATTTATTAGTAATATACCTTAATAATAATTTACCAACATGAAATAAAAAATGTGCTATAGTCTATTTCGTGAAGAGAGACAGTTGTAAATTATGTTAATTCGGCAAAGACCCAATATTACAGAGCGAACCACCGAAAATTTTCCACCTAAGTCGAAAAACGTTGGAACCCTACAACTTTTGGTTTTAGAGGGATACAGTTTTAAGGTATTTTTTAGCAATTTAACTTTCAACCCCTTACGAGGATGTTACTCCCCTTTGCATGATATCTTAAACAGTGGCGGCTCCTGGTCAACTTTTCAGGGGGTCAATATATATATATATATATATATATATATATATATATATATATATATATATATATATATATATATATATATATATATATATATATATATATATATATATATATATATATATATATATATATATATATATATATATATATATATATATATATATATATATATATATATATATATATATATATATATATATATATATATATATATATATATATATATATATATATATATATATATATATATATATATATATATATATATATATATATATATATATATATATATATATATATATATATATATATATATATATATATATATATATATATATATATATATATATATATATATATATTATATATATATATATATATATATATATATATATATATATATATATATATATATATATATATATATATATATATATATATATATATATATATATATATATATATATATATATATATATATATATATATATATATATATATATATATATATATATATATATATATATATATATATATATATATATATATATATATATATATATATATATATATATATATATATATATATATATATATATATATATATATATATATATATATATATATATATATATATATATATATATATATATATATATATATATATATATATATATATATATATATATATATATATATATATATATATATATATATATATATATATATATATATATATATATATATATATATATATAATTTCCTAATTATTATATTTTACACCGCAAAGAGTCATCTGAAAAAATCAGACACACGAAATAATAAAATGCCTTTGTGATTTCGCAACCGAAAATAACGATTTACTTCTTTGTTTTTGTATTTACTTATTTGTTGAATTTTAAGTTTCGGCAAAGGTCGACTACTGATCTTAAATTAGAGTTGTTTCTCAAAGTTCAGCTTGCCAAAATAATTAAAAGTCGCTTTTAAAACCCTTAATATTCTGTGTGTTACACTGTGGCTACCATTCTTTAAAACATTAATTTAAACCACAAAATCGACAAACAGAATTTAAAGTCTTGAAAATAAAAATCTATAAAAATACGCAATCGTAACCACAACCTATTACACCATCCACATTAATGGCATCAACTGACAAAAAATATTTAAGTTTCCTCGGCGCGGCTGTTGACCCAAATTTTGCCAACGTAAGTCGTATATTTCCTATGCGCTGCTATGCGAATTTGATCGGGAACACTCGGGAAAAACGCCTCTGTTTATAACCACGAGGTCATGGCAGGCCGCCAGCCGTGATCGATGCCAACGAAACGAAACCTCCGGAGATCGCAGCGCGAGGCATCGATAGTATGTAGCGGCATCAACTGAACGGCCAACGAGTTTACACGTTTAGAATAATAGAGGGAATTTCCAAATTAAAAAAAAAATGAAAAAATATAAATTATTTATTATTTTATTTATTTGTTTCTGTTTAGAAATATTTATTGGGGGGTCATTGACTATATGTAAGTAGTTTTAAATCCTCTTTCCCACAACATCTACATATTTGAAATTGTCTTTTAAACCTATTTTTGTAAAAAATTTCCGTCCAGATGTTATTTAGGACTCTCATGGGCCATAAAAGTGTTTACCTAGAAATATGTTTTATAAAAATCAAGCTCATTTACCAAATTGTAAGTTTAAATACCGTTTGTCTGATGAAGCTAGAGTGTTAGCGAACATATGTCACAAGTTGTGAAAACAGTTTAAAGTGTTTTATTTACATTGTTGATAGTGGATTTTCATCAAGTAACGATCCAGTCAATCAAGTTTTCATAATATATCGTATATTTTTATTACGGAACTGTCGTACTGTCTGACTTGATCAAATTAAGGGCACTGCTAGACAAAGCTTTAGTACTGTAATAAGCTATTTATTTCATACTGTCTAGTAAATCTATTTACTCTGTACTGATTTGCGGCTGGTAAATCAAACCATACAGTATCTGATACCGTAATGTGTTGCCTAACAATACTACCATGCAGGGGGTTTTCTCCATTGGTTCATTTGTGCAATGAACACCCAATAAAATTTCATAAAACACAGTGTTTGGAAATCATGTAATTGTAAAATTAATTTATTAATTAGTAGTAATTATTAAAAAAGAATGCACCACCTCGACCCGAGATTAACTTAGTTGAAGATTGTACCATAAAAAACAAAAAGGTTTAAACGCACTTTTAAAGTTGAACAGTATAAGAAAACTTCGTGCTTATGCGTGTGTGATAAGATACACGCTTTATTTTGCTTTCCTTGTTTAGTTTTTTCAAACAATGAAACAACTACAGAATGGAAAATAACGGGTGTCAGGGATCTATCTCATGTATCCACAAAAATTTAAAAACGCGGATCTTCTCAAATTGTTGATGTTCGTTAATTATCAGATTCTGCCTATCGAAAATCGATAATGATTGATGCAATATTTTGTCTCGGCTTATCGATTGTGTATAATTTTGCGGTGTATTCGAAGTGGCTTTGCGAGGACATGACGAGTCATCAGAAAGTTTAAATTCAGGAATATACGGGGGATTATTGATTTTGTATCAGAAATTGATATGGCTATGAAACAAGATTTGCAAGGAAATAATTAGATGCCATTTTGATAGTTTGCCGAGAAGAGATAAAAGAACGTGTATCAAAAGCGCGGTTTGTAGCGATTCAGTGTGAGGAGACCACTGATATTTCTACTCAACAGCAACTTATTATTTTAGGTATTAAACGAAATGGACCTGAGTGATTGAAGTTTTCGCGAAAAACAAAAATCGTACAATGGATTTTTTGTACAAATGAACAATAAACTAGCTATTAAGTAGGTATGTATTTTTGCAATTTTTTAATAACTTAAATTTGACCTTTCTTCGTGTAGTATATTGATTATTGTATACAATGTTTGATTCGATTTTTTTTTGTTTAAGAGTACCGAATTAAAAAATATTGAACACTAATTTTAAAATCGCGCGAGCCGCCATTGCTACTATATTATTGTTATTAGGAAGCAATTATTTGTCAGGTTTGACTTTGACATTTTCTCACTTAAAATATAAGAAATAAAATATTTGGTTTTATTTATTTGACAGTGGCAAGCAAAAGACAATTATAGTTAATTACGAAAAACAATGGCCATAACTTCGTTAAAGTGATACGATCGTTAGATTGACGACTAATATTTCTTAGATTTTAATAAACATTAACATACCTATTAATTTAAAAAATATATAAAGACAGTTTGATATAAAATATTATATGATACCCGTCCGTTAGATGTTATTATAGTACTGGTTTATATCCAACGTAAAACAGCTCGTACTACTACTAATAATAAGTCACCTACCGGTCTTATAACGTAAATTACTATTACCCTCCACAAATGTATTCGGTAAGTAGTTATTTACCGGATAGTAAAAAATAAAACAAATTGCAACCTTCCGTTTTGTAGTGCAAAAATGACTTTCTGTTAAAGAAAGTGTAAAAAAATATTTCTTTAGAAATAATGATTGTGCCAGGACTAGCAAAATTATTTAACGATAGACATGCCAAAAAGTGCGTTATCCCGTACGTACGTTCTCCTGTGCGAAATGAAGATTCATGGATTCAATACTGAGTACCAGACAACTGTCGGTTGTATCAATGGAATCAATATATAGAATGAAAATAAATATATTCCCTTGCTTGAACGGCACTATAACATAGTTACTATTACGTAGCTTAAAGGTAACATTTCACCGACATGTCGATTTCCATATCTACAGTTCAAGTTTCACAATACACGCATCGACAGCTCTAGGCCTGCAATTAGAATTCGCGTGAAACTGACATGTATTAAACGAAACGTGAGGGTCAGTTCCTTCAAACTAATTTGAAATGTTATTATTATCGCCATTATAAAATGCTCGGTGTAAGCAATAAAACAGTGTTTATAAGTGAATTTGTTGATTTGCTTGCATTCTTTTGAAAAGATAGAAGCAGTCGTACTTGAAGTGGATGTGCAGAAGTACTAAAATTCATTATTTTTGACGGATGCGTTGATTTCTGTTTTAACTAAAATAAGTGAATAATATTTCAAAAATTGCACAGTGGCATGGAGAAGAATTCAAATTTTAACGTTCAATTTATACAAGCGTTTTGCCTTAAAGTTAGTTTATAAAAAAATAACTAATTTTCTCGATAAAAACAATAGGTTGGAGGGACACCACGCCGACCCTAGTCATGTAGGTTATTATGGAACGAAGTAATTCGCACTTATTGTAGAGGAAGAGGCTCGGAAGGTTTCTTAAATGGCCCACAGTCATTTGGATAAACAGAGAGTGGAATTTTAGACATATGCGGGTCTATACTCAGCTGATTAGATGCGACCATTTTCGAGCTAGTAAAGATACTATCATTCTGGTATCACTAACCTCAAAAAGGTTTCGTGTTATAGTTCCTGACAAGGATTAATGGCAGGCTCCTCTCATGCTTCCTCAAGCCAGAGGGACTTGTTTGGTACACACTACACAGACGGCTCACTAATACAGAAGGGATATCGGGCGGGAGTTTTGGAGATGTCCTCGGGCAAGAATCAGTTTTGGACGTTTTGCGACTGTATATTAGGCTGGGATTACGGCAATTCTGGTCTGCGTTTAGGAGCACCTTTCCAGAGGATATCGTGAAAAGTACCTATATGATGCGATAGTCGATTAAGATTCTGTCTTCCAGCACTGAAACAGAACCAGGCTCTTGGAGTTACTCTTTCAATTGGATTAGGAACTGCATTGTTAACAAGCAGGACTTAAAGAATCTAGGGTCTTTATGTCAGGTCCCTTCAGCGGAATTAAATTGGGTCACACTTCACTATTTAATGAAAGGAACATTTCATAACGAGGCAAGTCCGGGTATAGAAAATTTACCGATTTTTTTTGAGGTGATGTAAAAAAGTGTATCTATACTAACACAATTTTTTTAACAAACCCTATAAAACCCAATACTGTTAGGTGGATCCGCCCCGTTAGATTAGCACCAGGTTTGCCAATAAAACTTACTAAAGCTATATTTGTCAATAAAACTATTAAAGCTATAATCATTAATAAAAGGTGACCGGCAAACGATGATGACGGAACGTGGATGTTAAGTCCTTTAACATAGAACAGGGAACACCTGTAATTTTTTTAACTGACAAGAGGTGTCAAGTCGTCACTGTCATATATATTCTTCAGTCATTGTAAAACGTAAAATAAAGAAAACATAGGAAAAATGGTTGTTTTCGTCAGCAGAATATCAACGTAACGAAATTGTTTGTATCCAGAGTCCAGGAGGCAAAGGACAAACAATAAACATTGGTCCAATCGAGCACGGATATTGAATCACGTACACATAAGCAAGAACAGCAACCATTTTTGCCGATCATCTCGTTCATGAAGAAAGCAGCAAGTTACAGAACCACGGATTACACAGGTCAGATCATTCCAATCTCTTACTTTACAACCTACGACGTATGTGTGTCTTGTCTCTATCGGAGACTTGGAACGAAGGCGTTGCCTAGACGAATGTTTCCACTTGATTCATTTATTCTAACCTATCTCGCGAAAAGAAAACAATTTTAAATGATGGTTCTCGATTTAATAATATCATAATTCTAGAAAATTATTTCTTAGGTTATAGCAAGGCTACGAGGCACAATTTTTTAGTTGACTGTTTACATCCTTTACTTTGTATTAATCGAATATTTGTAATAATTACATTTTCACGATAATTTACACGGAACGGTTAAATATCGTATAACCTAGTTTACACGCAGACAGTACGGGATATTATTTTGTTTAATTTATATTTGATTTATATCATAAATTATAAATAATAAAACATGTCTGATACTGTAAAAAAGCTCAAAGCTCATCGTGGGCAAATCAAATCAGAATTAACTCGTTTTCACACATATATAGATAAGTTTGATCCAGTTACTGGTAATTTAACGCAGTTGCAGACACGCTTTGATACAATTCAAGATATTTTATTTCAGTTTAAATAGTTACAGACAGACTACGAAGGAGTTCTTATTGCAGAGCAGAGCTTCGATAAGGTTGCAGAGGAGAAAGAAAGGGATGAGTTCGAAAATAAATACTATAATGCCATTTCAGGAGCCAAAGATTTAATAAAGCAATTAAGTAATATTATTCCCTTTTCCCCTACCACATCACAAATTCCAATTACAAATACTTTATCTGTCGTAAACAGCGCTGCTAAATTACCTGCATTAAAAATACCAGAATTTTCTGGTTCATATATCGAATGCCAACAATTTCATGACACATTTTGTGCTTTAGTTCACAATAATTCAAACTTACAAGATATTGAAAAATTTTATTACCTTCAAGGCTGTCTAAAGTGGGAAGCTGCTCAAGTAATAGCTTCACTTCCAATTTCAAACCCAAACTATTTAAAGGCATTTCAATTACTCAAAGATCGTTACGAAAATCACAAAGCTATTATAAATACTCACTTAAAAGCTATATTTGACCTTCCTACATTATCTAAAGAATCTCATGTTAACTTAAGGAAATTTTATGATGCTTTTCTGAGAAATTGTCGAGCTTTAGAAGCTTTAGGAGAACCAGTTGATAGCTGGAATACAATTCTTATATACATGTTAGTTTCAAAACTAGACTTTTTCTCCAAACGCGAATGGGAAAATTATAGTAAGGAAATAGACAAGCCTACCTAGGATAACTTTACGAAATTCTTAAACCAACGTTGCCAGATCCTAGAATCCCTTGATTCAAAGTTAGGAAATAGTCGCCGCCGAAACGATAGTATAAAGGTCTTTTATTCTTCTAACGAACAAAATGCTAAATTTTTATGTCCCTTGTGTAATGAAAAACATTTCATTTACCATTGTACGAAATTTAAAAATTTACCCATGGAAACACGTTACACAGAGGTTAAAAAATTAAACCTTTGCACTATTGCCTACGTAAGGGCCATAAGGTTACAGAGTGCAAGTCAATAGGGTGTAAAAAATGTAACTTAAAACACAATACACTATTGCATCGACAATCTGAAACCTCAAATGATAATAATCACGGTTTTTATGAACGCGATAATCAGCATCAACAAAATATTAATTTAAATTTAACAAATAATAATTCAGAAAGTTGTATGCCTGAAACTTCCTCGGGAATTTTTGTAAATCGTACTCTAATAACTTTGTTCTTTTATCAACTGCAATTATTCGAGAATACGATTTAAATAATCAACCTATTTCATGTAGGGTTTTACTAGACAGTGGTTCTCGAAATCTCGTGGCAAAACTAAAATTAAATATCAAACAACAGTCAAGGTGTCTTCATTTTGTAATGATTTTACAGTTAACATTAATTGCTTAGTAATCGAACAAATCACAGATGTTTCACCACAATTAACATTTAATGTGTCTGATTTAAATATTCCTAAAGTAAACTTCGCTGATCCAAAGTTTAATGTTGCATCGAGAGTAGATATGCTAATCGGTTGTTCTCTGTTTTATGAGTTATTATTATCCGGACAAATAAAACTTGGTAAAAATTTGCCCATTTTGCAAAATAGTCACTTCGGTTGGTTAGTGGCCGGAAATGTACCCATCGCATATCAACTGTCCAAATGCTTTTTTGTAAATCTTTCACAAGAAGACATAAAACGACAGGAGGATACCTTAAACAATCAATTAGAGAAATTCTGGGTCATAGAGGAGATTCGGTCCAAGAACGAAGATAAATGGACCCAAGAAGAGCTTGAATTCGAACAACATTTTGTTAATAATGTTTCTCGGAATCAGGAAGGTAGATTTTGTGTTAAACTTCCTTTAAAGGAAAATGTGAAATATTTAGGTGAATCGGAAAGTAGGGCTTTAAATCGTTTATTTTCTTTAGAGCAAAGGCTATCAAAAAATGCTGAATTAAGCGAGAAATATAACGCTTTTCTATCGGAATATAAATCTTTAAATCATATGGCTGAAGTCTCTCGCGATCAGAATGAGTCTGAATTTCCTATATATTATTTACCCCATCATAGTGTAACAAAAGAAGATAGCTTCACTACAAAGGTACGCGTTGTATTTGACACTTCTGCAAAAACGTCGTCTCATCTTTCTTTAAATGATGTTTTAAAAAACGGTCCAGTAATTCAAAATGATTTGTTTGCGATACTTGTAAAATTTAGAAAACACAAATTAGTTTTTATTGGTGATTTAACTAAAATGTATAGACAAATTTTGGTGCATCCTACCCAAACTAACTTACAAAGAATTGTTTGGCGAGAAAACACAAAAAAAAATGTTAAACATTTTGCCTTGCAGACTTTGACATATGGCACAAAACCAGCAGCATTTTTACGGTGCTTAAAACAAATAGCGATAGAAAATCAAGATCTTTATCCAATTGAGTGTAAAATTATAATTGAAGATATGTACATGGATGATCTTCTTAGTGGAGCGTCAAATAGCACAGATTTAAATCAAATAAGAAGTAATTTTGTTAAATTATTATCTGATTATGGTTTTGAACTAAGAAAATTTCAGTCAAACGACGAATCTTTTCTTCAAAACGTTAGTTCAACTTCAGATGCGCAATATATTATTACGGACGATTCCTCTACTAAAACTCTAGGAGTAAATTGGAAACCTTCTTTAGACGTTTTCCAATATAATTGTCAAATATTTCTAAATAATTCTGATCATGTTAGAAAGAGGTCTATTTTATCTTTTATAGCTAAAGTTTTTGACCCTTTAAGATTGTTGGGGCCGATAATTATTCGATTTAAAATATTAATTCAAGCCTTGTGGCAACTGAAAATTGCATGGGATGATCCTGTACCTATTAATATTTATAATGAGTGGATTGACTTTAGATCCCAATTGTCACAACTTCATTTAATACAAATTCCAAGACGCGTACTTACAAGAAATTGCAATAGTATTGAGTTACACGTTTTCTCCGATGCAAGCGAAAGGGCTTATGCTTCTTCCGTTTATTTAAGATCCCAAGATAATAACCATCAAATTGAATGTAATCTTCTTTGTGCCAAATCTCGTGTTGCCCCTATAAGTTCTATAACGTTACCTAGGCTAGAGCTATGCGGTGCTCTTCTGGCTGCTAGGCTAGCAAATAAATGTATTGAGTCTCTAAATTTAAATATCGATAGCATTTTTATGTGGACAGATTCAACTATAGTACTGTCTTCTTCCTTCAGATATTATTTCCCGTGGATCTAATCTTGTAGATCTTATTAACTCTGATTTATGGTGGCATGGGCCTTCTTTTTTAAAGGATAAGAAAGAAAATTGGCCTGAATACTCAAATATTACACACTTTTCACGAAATGCGGATAAATTTCCGGAATACAGGTCACCTCCAGTAACTAGTTTTTTATGTCACGAACCCATCAGCGCTTCGATCTTTTTGAAAGGTTTTCGGAGTATAATAAGCTTTTGCGCATAACAGCGTATTGTTTAAGATTTTTCAATAACCTAAAATATCCCAAAAATCGACAAACTGGACGGTTAGCGCCTGCAGAGGTGGACTTAAGTTTAACAGTTTTGACAAAGGTAGTTCAAAATGCCTCATTTTCAAAAGACCTTCAGTCACTTAAAGACAATAAATTGGTACATCGTAACAGCAAACTCAAATCTTTATCACCGATGGACGAAAATGGATTATTGAGAGTAGGAGGCAGACTAGAAAACAGTAGTCTTCCATTTAATCATAAACACCCGATAGTTTTGCCTTCAAAACATGTTTTTACTAAACTTATAATAACCATGAACATAAAAGATCTATGCACGCAGGTACGAATACCACTCTATCCCACGTTAGACAGAATTTTTGGCCCTTGGATGGAAAAAATACTGTAAGATCATGTATCAGAAAATGTATTAAATGTTTCAAAGCTAAATCAAGCGAATTAATTGTTAAAATGGGACAGCTCCCTAGTGCTCGTGTTTCTCCATATTACCCTTTTCTTTCGGCCGCTGTAGACTTTGCGGGTCCCTTTGAATTAAAGGATGGGAAAATTAAGAACAGAAAAATTATAAAAGGTTATATTAGTGTTTTTATATGTCTCTCTAGCAAAGCTGTTCATTTTGAGTTAATTTCAGACTTGACCAGTGAGGGTTTCCTCAATGTCTTAAAACGTTTTGTATCAAGGCGTGGTCTTTGCAGCGATTTGTATTGCGATAATGCTACAAATTTTGAAGGTTCTAAAAATGAGCTTTTAGCTATTCAAAATGTTGTTCAAGATAATCAGTTTCAGAATTATTTAATTTCAACTAAAATTAATTGGCATTTTATTCCCGCGCGTTCGCCCCATTTTGGCGGATTATGGGAGGCGGCGGTCAAGTCTTGTAAACATCATTTAAAACGCGTTATGAATCATACTTTATTAACTTATGAAGAATTTTCTTCAATTTTAATACAAGTGGAAGCAGTTCTAAATTCTATGCCTTTGACACCCATGTCTTCAGACTCGAATGACCTAGAAGCTTTAACTCCTGGCCATTTTTTAATTGGTCGCCCACTTACTGCTGTACCATAACAGGATTTAACTGATACCAAAGTTAATTTTGTAAAGAGATATCTTTACATGCAGAAGATTTTCCAACATTTCTGGTCACGATGGATCGTGGAATATCTGCATGTTCTACAACAACGGACAAAGTGGCAGTTCGAAAAGGATCCAGAACTCAAGTTGGGTTCCATGGTTCTTCTGAAAGAAAGTAATTTACCACCACTTTGCTGGCCTCTCGGAAGAATCGTCGAGCTACATCCAGGTGCTGATGGTTATGTAAGAGTAGCTAGTGTAAAAACTAAAAGTGGTACTGTCAAACGTGCAATAGCTAAACTCTGTTTGTTACCATTAGATGACTTTGAAAGTGAGCGGTGAAGGACAATTTGTGCTCTTAATAATTAGTATAGTTTTTTTTTTAGTTTTAACGCACTTATTAAGAATTTTTAGAACTTTACACAGAGTAATATTTATTTTTGAATGTTATGTTAATCTAGAATACATGACAAAATGGTTTGTGTAAAATAATGTAAAATTTACTTTAATGATTACTGTTTTAAAGATAAATTTATTGAAAGCATAATCTTTCAAGAGGGGCAGAATGTTAAGCCCTTCAACATAGAACAGGGAACACCTGTAATTTTTTTAACCGACAAGAGGTGTCAAGTCGTCACTGTCATATATATTTTTCAGTCATTGTAAAACGTAAAATAAAGAAAACATAGGAAAAATGGTTGTTTTCGTCAGCAGAATATCAACGTAACGAAATTGTTTGTATCCAGAGTCCAGGACAAACAATAAACAGCTGATATTCTGCGTGCCTTTAGAATCCAACTCCTTATACCTCAGTCATGATCAAGAGTATTGCCTCTAAATATTTTAACATGACTAGTACATAGAGGCTTGTCAAAAGCTGAGCGCTATTTTGTATATAAAAAATATTGAACCTTGAATTTTGTTCAACATTTTGCATGTATAAAGTTCGTCTGTCAAGCGGTTTACTTGAGTAGATTTAAAAAACACTTAAAAAGTGAGACCTAGAATTCTATATATTTAGAATCTCTTCACATCCACTTTCAAATTATATTACATATATTATGATAATGAAAACGACGATTCGTAAGTCCTGTAATAAAATTGTAGTGAATTGTTATACATCGTGAAAGATTATGTAAATGTCATTGCAATATTTATTTTAAGTTTTTATTATTAGTGATGGTCTCATATTAAAAAGGTCTTTAAATTTTATAGTACACTATAATATCGTGTTCTTGCAGCTACCAAGAATGAACTTATCAGAAGGAAGCTTAACTACATCCTGTCATATTGAAAGGGGAGCAGATGAATTAGTTTCGTTATTTTCCGATGAGATTTTAACCGATAATGCAAAACAAATCTTACTTGGTGCTGGATCTGGATGGCTAACTGGATATATAACAGTATTACTTGCCAGATCGACTGGCTTCGTTGTAGGTGGAGGAATTATTTTAACACAAATAGCGGAAGGAAAAGGATTTTTCAAGATCGACTGGACCAATATTAGTAAAAAGTTATTAGATAAAATGAAGGCACGGTTAAATTGCAATGGTTTATCTAGGCCCAATAGCGCTATCAAACATTTTAAGGAAAATACCCCATTTAGCGCTAGTTTTCTTGGAGGATTTCTAATTGGAATTTCTCTTTAATAAGTATATGTTATTTTATTTTACCTGGTAACCATTTATTTTTTTTACCAATTGAATTAACAATTACGTGCGAACTTACATGCTAGACGTACATTATAGCTGTATAATAAAATAATTTGTAGTATTCCTAGCGACTATTTTAATAGAATATTAAAAAAAACAATATGCTTGAAAACCTATTATTTTTCAAGTTAAGATTAAAACAAATTTTATGAGGAGAATTCTTTACCAAATTAATTTGAAAAGATAGTATCACATGTTACTGTGATTGCTCTGTCCTCTCATCAATTATATAATTCAATTTAGGAAGCACTAGACTATGATGGCCAGTTTTGAAAAGTTGAACACTTCAATGTTCAGATATTGTGGGGTACAGAATCCTGAAGATACCTAGTAAAATGGAAAGCAAAAGGTCAGATAGTAATTGCAATTTTACATGGTCTAATCCCAAGAACCATGGTTTCTTAATTAGTAGACAAAAAAATTCGTTGGTTTTTAAGAATAATAAAAAGCCTTCTTTTTCACAATATCAGCGTTTCGATCTTTATTTAAGATCTTCCTGAAGACTACAATAAGACGTGCAAAACACTATAAATTCTCTTTAAAAAAAAAAACAATATTTAAAAAAATTAAAACCAGAAAAACTACATTGTTTAATGTTTAAGACCCTAACTTATCAAAACAGGCACACGTCACTTAAAAATAAAACAACTAATAGATAAAAAAACAGATGCATCCTTGCCTAGTAAAAATAGTAATTATCTAGTTCACAAGTATAAGACAGTACATTTAATACGTATATAGTTCATGGGACATATAAACATAAAACCAAACAATACACTTCAAAGAACATCTGATTTTAATTAACTATTTTATGGAAATAATCATACCAAACAAATCGACATCCGACGTTGGCAATAAGTAAGGATAATTATGTGCTATGCTTTAAAGGAATTTGATTTTGTTACATTATATTTTTCGATATTATATTAGTGTAAATATGACGTAAAGTTCTCAATGTTACTCTTATTAATCACATTTACATATTTTTTAATACATATCGTTTTACTAGTTAGTCTCTACGAAAAGTTTGACTCTCTAAACTTTTAACAGAATTCGTTATGCTTAAGTCATGTTAAGTAGAAAAATGATAATGCGGTGTTTTCCCGCTTTTTCCTATATTCCTCCATGCGTGAATTCTTATGTGCTTTCAGTTTAGTATTACGGTATTTACTTGCCCGATATATACTCCAGAGAAATGTAAACTGGGTATTTTGTAGACAAAATTACTTATTATTGCGACTTTCGATATTTAACTTTTCTTTCATAGAATTAAAGAAATTCGGTACCTCCTTTTTTTGTTTGCCTCACTAGCTAAAACTTTTTTAACTTGTTCTGAGGAGTTTTTAACATAAGGAAGTTTATGTGTTTAATTTCTAAATAGTGTTTAAAGGATTGTTGTTAGTAATTATAATAATTTGTTTTTTAGAGTAACTATTTGGGTGGAGTTTTTGTTTAAAAAGTCTGATTTTTTTTTGCTTAAAACTGAATGTCACTTGAATGCATATTTGTTGATTTTTCATAATAATCTGTTGTTATATTTTTACCCGACTTCATCATTATTCCTTATTAGTAGTAGGTCGAAAAATGAAAGCTTACTATCTTTCTCAACTTCGAGGGAAAAATAGATTTAGAGGAAGATTAGTCCATGACTTAAAATAATCTCACTCTTCAGTTACAACATATACAAAAGTGTTCGTAGGAATGTTTGTAAACAATCTAACAACATCTAGGTTCACCAGCACAAAATAGGCAGACAACGAAATTTTGTTAAGAGTGTCAGCAGTTCGTAAGAATTTTTCTAAACTAAACTGAAAGTTTGCGCATAAATGATTAAGCATATCGCACAAACATTTAGTTAGTTTGTAATAGGGTTACAAGCTATAACTTGAAGCTGGTTGAGCGTTGTATGTTTTAATTTCTTAGCCCTTAATTCTGTAATATATTTAATTTTGTTATTAATTCATTACTTCTGTAACGAAGTTATTAATTTTTTCAAATATAAATGCAGGGTCGAGGCAGGTAAGGTTTTAATTTCCGAGATACAAAATTCTGTTTTTTTTTTCATACATGGTTAATAAAATATATACAATATATTTGATCTTTAATCTATTTTCCGTCGCGAAAACATGGAGAAACCTTTAATTTCCATTTGCCGTAGTCTAGAGGAAATTTGTGTCTGACGCACTAAGCACCATGCTCATGGCATAGTAAGTCTGTCGGGCTTCAGGTTTATCACCTGCGGCTATAATCGGGGTTGTTTCCTCAAACGAGTGATCCCGGTGGTTAAGCAGTTAGGGATATTGACCATAGGACGCATCTTTTGGGTCCCAACGCCCTCGCCGTTGCTGACTTACTCAATGTCAGTCGTTTGACTTTGACAACCTTATTGGATCGATCTCAGTCGTTCCTGCGGGACCGTTGGCTAAGGAGAGATCTGTGGAGGGATTCCCTTTCTGGATAACCTCTTCCGTGCGAATGGCTCCTTAATTTTCCTTTAGCGGCGTAGGTTTAAGTTCAGGTAGGGGACGCCCGGCCTTGTCAATATAATGTGCACCTTCGTCGGCCCCCCTTTGGTATAGGACCGACATGTGTTCAAACATCGATTTCTGCGAATTTGTTAGGTATGTCTATCTTGGCACCCTCGGATAGGGGTGAGAACACCAACTTATCCGGGATCGGTTTTCACTGGTCGATAGGCGTATCCCTATACCACTCCTGGGCAAGAGTACTTTGATCGGCCGAGCTTCGGGTGTAGGAGTGGCGCGAGGACAAAGATTCCCTTGCACGAGATTTTACTTCCGGCACACTTCTTGTGATAGGGTTAAATTTGAGTTCCAGGACATCGGGCTATCGGGACGTGTGATGTCTCGTTGGAAAGAGCCGCACACGGTTTCCTACCCGGATCTGAAATGACTAATGTTTGGTCACCATAACCTCTACTAACGAACGCAATAAAAAGCTGTTTTCTGCATAGTTTTTTCGCCAAGGCTCTGACATCTGATAGCACCAGATCAGTCACCTCGCTGCTAGTCGCGAATCCAAGCTAAAGTTGAGATTTTTCCCAACCTGGGCGTTATTCCGTTTCCTAGGGTGATGGACAACCTTTTCCCTTTTCCTTGACTGTTTTTTCTTATGTCGAGAGCTCACAGACAACCTTTACCAACAACAGATAAATAAGTAAGAACTAATTTACACCCATCTACTTTACTATGTTCGCCTCTTTAACTTCGATTTCCGCCTGTTTGTTCTAGGTCTTAAGTGCCTAGTTTAATGGACTGGAACTTTACCCCCTTTTGGTTCAGACTATGTTGGCCCTGTTAGTAGATTGGTGCTCGATCCTCTGTATATAAAAAAATATTTGGTTAGTTTTTGAATTGGTTTCTTCACGGTTGAATGGGTACGTTATCATGGGTAATAACTCTCATCACTGGGTAGTTGTCATGGTCGGTAGATGAGGGTGGTAAATCCGTGTGAGTTTACCGTTTCTAGACTTTTTGACTAGTTGATGTAATCCTTGATATCCCGGGGCTTCATTCCAGGTGGGAGCCATGGCTGGGTTCTGGCTACCATATCCTCCAGGAATGACCTCTGTCAATTTGACGAATGGCACGGGAAACCATCCAGTTCTGGACATTCTGGCATTTCTTGGGTTTTCGTGAACTTAACGACGTAGCCGCAGTAGTCAAGCCAGACCAGGCCTTTATCCTGTTGGGAATGGGATTTGTATCTGACTGTCGGGGAACCTGCCGACGTAGCTTGGATCTCGGAATCTGTCTTGACGTTGGAGGAATATTGTTTTTTTCTGGCCTTGGAAGTGTTATTCTTTCGCTCATTATCTGTGTCCGATAAAACCTGCTGGTTTACTTCCTTCAGAGTGTCATCGAGGAAGGAATCGTTGTCATTGCCGCCTTGGATTGGTGGATGCCGGGTTCGCTTGTATTTAAAGGATTGGTTAGAAAATAAGGAGTTTCTGGATTCTATTATATAATTCTGTTTTAACCTGTCGCGGCATCTGATATCATAAGCTCGCAATAATGCCTGAGAAAATTGGTACCAAGGGATTTTCCCTGAGCGTATTCGCCAGTCGTTTGGCTGGGATTCCTCTTAATTGTTCACATGCTACTGGCATTCTGGCGCATATTGCGTAATTTTCCAGACTTCTAAGGAATGTTCGAAGGTTCCCGACATCTCTTCCTTCGTATTTAGGCTTTATTAGGACCAACCTTTGCGGTTCTCGCATGGCGTTAATCAGTGCCTTACGAATCTGTCCAATGTGCCTGTGTTTTGTCTTTTGATTTGATCATATGGAGGTGGTGAAAGATCTTACTCTGACATATTTTGCGATTGGTCATGCCTTGGTCTCTGTTGTCTTAAGGGTGTTGTTCTTCTAGGTCGTAGAGATCTTCTACTATTAATTCTTCTGCTCTCTCATATGCCTAATTCTTTGGAACTCGACATATAGTGTCTTCTATGTTAGGCCAATTTTGTTGCAAACTATCTCGTGGCCTCGGTTTCTTCCCCTGTTTTTGTTGGTCATATCTTATTCTTTTTGTGTTTGTTCTCTGTTTAACAATTGAGAACATCCTACGTTAGCCACTCTATATAATTCCGGGTCCAATATTGCCGCGTTCGACTTGCTTCTGGTGTTGTATGCCGGTCCAAATTCAGAAAAACAGAAAAGATGGCCCAAATTTGTTACCAAACGAAAAATATTAACATCAAAAACATAATATTAAATTTTGTAATGGGAGAGTAATTCTTAATTATCTAAAGTCTCAATATAGGGTGTGAACAGTAAATTCTTTTATCATATGGATTTTTTTTTAATAATTGTCATTCGATTCATCTTACCTGTCAAGTCTTACGTTTTTATCAAGAAATGCTGTTTCTTTTTTCATTTTACCAAATTTCAACTGTTTCAAAAATTTTTCTTTTTTTTTTTTCTGCTTTTTCATCTTGGTAACCGAATGCAACGAAAGCTGAATTTTGATTAATAGAATGAGAAATTTCCTCAATTGCTTACTTCATAGGATTTATAGATAGTTCAATATTTTAACAAAAATATTCTTTTTATTTACGATATTCCGGGAAAAATTTGCCAACGGAAGTGTGTGTGTGTGTGTATTATTTATTTTAATAAAATTTGTTAATTTTAAAAACGTAAAAAAATTTGAAACAAATAGTAGGGATTTTGACAAACATGGTTTGATATGCTACGGCTAAAGATCAAAAATAGTTCATCTTGATATTAACTGGATAATACACATTAACTAATACGCAAATTGAATGTTATAATATAAAGGTAAAAATATCTTTTCTGTAACATTAGCCATATAATATCGGTATTAACCACTACTTAATAACGACTAGGTGGAAAGAATATGTGTTTGCAACCTTCTCAGATCCTGTGCTATTTAGGTAAATTAAAAGAAAAACATATTTGGTACCATTATAGTACGCGGTCTACCTGCAGCTTGGAGTACCCGCTCTTTGACGTAGGTTTACATGTATAATTGCAGTATGTTTATTATTTTCTATTTATTTTTTGACCGAAAATTATAATTATGGTAAAAGGTATCTAATAAGTGTATTTTGACTACTTGCATAATATTATAAGTAGGTAAGTTAGGTTACAAGCCCTTTATCTGCAACCACGCCCGCCAATCACAACATAGTTTGTTCAATGTGGTTGGTTTGTCGTTTATTTCCGCGGAGTAGGAAGTTTTATTGTATCTTCCGTGAGACCTTCCTGGCCCAGTGGTAGAATTTTCGGCTTTGGATCCAACGCATGTGTTCGAATCACCGTTCAGGCGGATTACTTTTTTATATTAATTATAATAATATAATATTATAAGTATTAAAAATTCGAATTGGTTAGGTTTGCTGTAATGAAAGAGCGCGGTAGCGCTCCAACAAAATTTCGAGTCTATATTAAAAGAAAGAGTTTTATACCTATACTGTTAGGTGAATCTGTTCCGCTAGCGTTAGGTTTGCCCAGGTTCGTCAATAAAACAGTCAGTAAAACTATAAAATCACACCTCAAATGAACGAAAATCAAATTAGAAATACACGCGCCCTTTAAAATGGTGTGGTTGGCGGGTTGTAGATTTAGAGTCTTTGGTTAGGTTAGGTTAACTAACGTGACCTAACCTAATTTACTTTCTTGAATAAGGAAATGTAAGTTGTGGGCTGAATTTAAAGTTAGTCTTTATGATGACTTTTATTGCGTCATGATGACTAAAGTCAACATTAAACTCCGAAATAAGTATAAAAATCACGTTTATATAGACGTTAACTGTCCTGTATAGTTGATAACTAGTTTAACTAGATAATATTAACATATACACTTTGATTTAATAAAAATAACGTTCAACGTTAAATATTAAATAAAAATCGAAAGTATCCCTAAATAGATTTTAATAATAAAACCAAATTTGTAAAATATTTAGTTAAAGACCAAGATAGGGGCTTTTTTCATTTTTATTGTTTTCTAATTTGCACAAAACTATATGACCAATTATTTCTGTTATATGTGCAGAAACATTTTCTCATACTATGTCTACGTCCATCTAAAGCCTTCGTAAATGGTTACCTACCATAAAGACCTACCTAAAAGACAAAGAAACGCCATTGTTAATTCCATATTGCAGATTAAAATTAGTCATGACGTGAACTTTGTCTCCCAATTTTTTCAAAATTAACTTCCGGTGGTTATTGGATTCGGGAGGGGTTTAAAAAGACACAATTATATTCTGTGCAACGTTTCGTAGATTTATTTCTACTTTATCAAGCACTAAAAGAAACAAAGCACATTTGATATAAAAAATAAAAATTTAAATCACAAACACATGCTCCTACCTGAACATTGTTAGCATCCGTGCACCCTTATTCCTAGACTCATTGTACAATTATAAATACTTTTGCGTACTTTAACGAAACAAAACTATTTCAATATTCCCGCACTGCATGTTGTCAAGGAACATATTTGCAAATAGATATTACACTTTTTTGTTCTATTTAAATTTAAGACTGACTCTTTGTGTCAAGGGTACTGATGATTTGAGGGCTGGTTGAAAAATTACATGTTACAAACAGGGGATGTTACATATAGCATAAAATGTAGTAAAAGAACAAGAGTAAACATTGTAGCCATTTGACATTTTAAAATCAATAAAAATAAAATAAAAAAATATATATAAAAAAAGAAAATAAAAATAACGGGATGCAGTAGTAATAATGGGAAAAACTCTTATTACTGCTGCATCCCCTTATTTTTATTTTCTTTTTTTAAATTAATTAGTTTATTTTATTTTATGTAATTTTTCAACCAACCTTCAAAGCATCAGTGTACCCGTACCCTCGACACAAAGATTCAAGACTCTTAACTTTAAATAGAACAAAAAAGTTTAACATCTATTTGCAAATATGCTAAAATCACCATCTGCACAGTTCCTTGACAACACGCAGTGCGGGAATATTGATATAGTTTTGTTTCGTTAAAGTACGCAAAAGTGTTTATAATTGTACAATGAGTCTAGGAATAGACTGCTAACAATGTGCAGGTAGGAGCATGAGTTTGTGATCTATATTTTTATTTTTTATATCAAATGTGCTTTGTCTCTTCTAGTGCTTGATAAAGTAGAAATAAATCTACGAAACGTAGCACAGAATATAATTGTGTCTTTTTAAACCCTTCCTAAATCCACGAACCACCGGAGTTATTTTATTAAAATTATTTTTGTTTTAAGAGGTCCAAAATCACTTTTCACTAGTCGGTAAGGGTATCCCTGTAGAACTCCTAGGCAAGGGTACTTCGATTGGACGGGTTCTGGCACGATATTGGCGACGTCATTGGCCGAAACCTGGGTCAGGGGGTAGCGACCCGTTGAAAGTGAGAAATTGGTAATTTCGACTATCTGATTTCTTTAATTGTTTTTCAGCAATATCTTGTCAAGTTTGCTTCTTAGATGACTTATTCCATCTACTATTTGATTCTTGTTAGCGATGAAGTTTTACTGGCGGAATCGGTGGCCCCTAATTAGGCCACACCTCAAATGCCGCATACAATTTCTTACACGGGTCTGAAACGACCACGTGTTTTGGCCACGAGCACGATTTTCATAGCCTGTGCTAGGTCTACTGTACTGCGACTGTTGTTTTTTACTTAGGTCTGAAGACCTTCTTCCTTCCACTAGTTCGTACTCGTAGGTAGACTTACCTACGTTATACGAGAAACCGTCTCGACCCGACTTGAAGATCCTACCAAGTCAGCACGCGATCTCCGAACAAGGCGCCAGGACAGGATTAGGTGAGAAGTATTACAGAACATATATTTATCAATTCAATTAAAATAAATAAATATTCAAAATCAAGGGTTCTTTCGAACTGTTTTCTGAAGGTTTCGCTCGTCAACTTGAAATTTGCCTTTATTTCCGGCACCGACGGGTAAGGGACTCTGGTCGTTAGAGATTTTCTGTTCCATTTCACAATAATAATTAAAATTAAAGGCTCAAGGGTTCTTTCGAATTGGTGGCTGGAGGTTTCGGTCTTTAATTCGAAATTTGCCTTTGAACCGTTCTCTTGTTCTGTCGATGTTAACGGATTTGTCGGCACCGACGAGTAAGGAACTGATTGTTAAAAATTTCTGTTCCATTTAAAAATAATAATTAAAATTAAAAACTCAAAAGTTCTTCCGAATTGATGGCTGGAGGCTTCGGTAGGCAACTTGAAATCTGAACAATTCTCCTGCTCCGCCGATGTTAGAGAGCTTTGCCGGCACGGACGGATAGAGAACTCTGATTTAAGATAACCCTTAAATTGAAAGTAACTCTCCGTTAAAGAACTGCCCCAAAAATTATTTTTCTATTAACTATTTTATTATTAGACATTAGTTGTGCAATAAAAGACAAACACAAGGGTTCATTAAACCGAGAGATAATCTTTTTTTAAAACTGATCTGTATTGTATTATTTGCCAAGTTCCCGTTTAACCATTTTTGAAATAGATTTTAAATGGTTCTGTCACCGCTTGTTTATTTAAATTCTATTATCGCATTGCTTTTTTTTTTTGTTTTATATGCCTTTAATATCTAGTTAACCAAAAATTACCGACCGTCACTGATCCATAGCGCATAAAGTGGTTAATAAATCCTTGTATATTTTGATGAATAAATAGTAGGTGAGGTATTCAATCATCTCTAGCATATTTTTGCTAATTTGATTAGTTAGGTCTAGCAGGAAGCATTTGTAAATTTTCGTAAAACAAATAATAAACCACTAATAAGTTAAACCTCGACTTATTATTTAATTAAAAACAGAACCTTTTTGTCTCTGCTGTATACAAGCTACCTAGAGGTATAGTGGGGTCTCTGCACTCAAATCCAGAGACTGGCGCCCGAGATCTGTATCGGAAAAACAGTAAATAACCAAAAGCATGTTGCATCTTTATTCTGAAATTTTAATTATTCATAAATTTCACGTTTAGGTATTAAACTAATTTAGATAATTTAAACAATCCTTTACACACTATTAATATCAACAATTCAAACCAATACAATATAATTAGTAAAATTTCCTTTTTTAAAAATCTCTGAGAACACCTGACGAGAAAGTTTTACTTAGTGAGATAGACAAAATTGTTGTCATACTAAAAAGTTATAGGTAAATCAGGCACCTAAAAATGCATGCAAAGAACAATTCAGGGAAAAGCCGGATAATACATCCTTAGCGCGACAATATTTTTCTTTTTGTCAATTATGTTTAAATTTTAGATAGAGGGTCAGACCATTCGAAGAAACTGATTAGTGAAAATTAGATTATAATAAAATAAAATTCCTTTAAAGCATAACAGACAATTCCTTTCATATATTGACGATGTTTGATATAGATTTGTTTGGTATAATTCTTTTCTTTATATTAGTTAACTTCAAAACAGATGTTCGCTGAGGTGTAACTGTGTGGTTTTATGTTTATATTTATACATTTTTCAATAGTTTAAATTGTAATTGTTATTAGAAATTTTACGTATATTTTATTTTCGGCCTAGTTTTTTTTTGTTTGTTTTATTTTTTTTGACTATTGTACTATTTTGTACCACTATTGTAGCCCTGAGGAAACATCCTAAATAAAGACCGAAACGCTGGCATTGTGTAAAAAAAAGTTTCTTCTATATTAATTAAATCAAAGGATACTTCATAGTTGTCCACTATTTTTTATATCGCATTCTCCGTTTTGACTATTGTTCGAGATCCAAGTGCCTCGGTTAAGTTTATACTAAAACTCAGAAACTGAACTGGAAATGATCGTTTATCAACGATGGTACTTTTTCATTCTAGGAAACAAAATTTCTCCTAAAAATTAAAGTTTTTATATATCGAAATTTAGTTAAAAAAGTAGTTATATTTGCTTTCTAACAAGTCACAGATATTTGGAAATTATAATGTTACTTCCTATTTTGTTCTTTTTAATTCTAAAATTATTTGTAAAGTGAGAGATACATGCTCATCTAACCGCTAACTATACTGTTATACAAACAAGTGTACGATGTGAAAAAACCAATGTTGCCCTTGTAACAAATTTAACACACCTGTTGGAAACTGCCCGTTAAAGGAACAAGTCAGGCAGATATCCCGCTCCGGCAGGATGGAAACAATAGTGTTAGAATTTAAATTATAATATTTCAAAAATGTTGACAGTTTCACACCTGTGAATTCTAAATTTTATATATATATATATATATATATATATATATATATATATATATATAACATATATATATAACATATATATATAACATATATTTTATATATTTATTTATCGTAAAAGAGATCACCAAAAACCCTAAACCGAGATCTTAAATCAATGGGTCGTGTACTAATAAAAATTGCTGCCATGCCCACAGAAGATTGTCTTATGTTTAATTTCAAATTTATTATGACTTTAATGATGGTTTTATTGAAAAACCTGGTGCTCACCTAACGAGACTGATCAATCTAACAGTATAGGTTTTGTTAAAAAAAAAACTAGAAAGGTCGAGCTCCGTGTTTTAATATAGATAATCTTTTTTATATCGCTTTAAAAAAAAGGGGGGGGGGCTACTCGAAATGCACCCCATTTTTAACATACAACTATATACAATATTATATGTTTAAAAAAAAAAAACTAAAAAAGTCATCGTCCGAACCGGAATTAGAACCCGCAGCCTTTGCAATGCTACTAGGGCACCTTACCACTGAGTTACTAGAAAATTTAATGAACCTTGTTTGTACTCCGCCGAAATAAACATATAGTAACGACGCATGATACAAAGAAAAAGAAGATATGACATTGCGCAGGTTCAAGGCCAATGAAGTCGAATCGTATACGTCATGTGGTTCGTAAATAGAATCTAACCGCCATTTGATTTGCATTGTGTCGTGTGTTCGTGGTCGGGTTTTTATTTTATTTTGGACGAATATTTGTTTAAAATGCGTTGTTCGGTGGCTAATTGCCATACAGACTATGAGTCTAAAGACTTTAATAGAGAGATAATGTTTTTTCGGTTTCCCAACGATGAAAATCTTTGCCGGGAATGGGTAAATGCCTGCAAACGGGAGGACAAGGTGAATACGAAAAACGCGTGAATTTGCTCAAGACATTTTCACTCTGATTCTTATGAAAGAAACTTAAGATTCGAGCTTTTGGGATATTCAGCGAGAAATCGTCGCCTTCTGAAACCGGACGCAATACCCACATTGAATTTACCAAAGAAACCTATGAAGACCTCAACTAAAAAAAATAGAGAGGATCGTGCGAATAAAAGAAACCGTACCAAATTAGTGAATAGTATTCTGGAAGCTAGGTGAGTGAAATACCAAAATGTATGAATACCAAATGTATGATATGTATGTAGATTAGTCAGGGCTAAACTAACTTAAACCTATTATTGGTGTTTTGTGGTTTGGGATACTTTTTAGTAGTTATTTTATTTTATTATTTTATATTAATAGGTGAAGGTGTTAATACATAGAGAATGTTTTGTTGTAGTGAATGTAGTAATCAAGAAGATAGTTTTGCGGGTAGCACGACTAACAATAACAGTAACGATGGTGTTGGAAACATAGTTATTGTCGATGAAACCGATATCCAGCCCAAAAAAGATATTGGGTATGTGTTTATTTTTGCAATAGTTAGACTGTATTACACATTATAATATGATGTTTTGTTTTGCCTCGTGTTTGCTATTTAAGATGTTATTTTATGTATACTATTGACTCTTATCTGCCTGTGCTATATACTCATAATTTATAATTATTTTAGTACTAACACTGACATTGATGAAAGGGATGACATCATTAGAAAATTAAGAAAAGAAAATTCAGAACTAAAAAATGAAAATGGTATATTTAAAAACTTTTTCTCACACTCCCAAGTAAATAAACTAAAATATCCCAAAAAACGAGTAACCTGGACTGTAGAGGATATTTCTAAGGTCAGTATAAAAATAAATTATGAATAATTTATTAATACCAAAGAAGAGGTTTGCGGTATGCACACAAAAAAGAAAGATAATGTATTTTGTGCTGAATTTTTATGTATTTTTTTTATTTCAAAGGTGAACATGTTGACAAATAATTTCAAGAAATAATTATTTTACACAAACTATACTGTCTTCTTTCCATTTTTTTTTTCATTATTACAATAACTTTTATTTTTATTTATAGGCTATTGTTATTCACTCTGCAGGTGCCCGAGCCTATAGGCTTTTATTAAAAAAAGGCTATCCATTACCCTGTGTTTCAACACTTAGAGGATGGGCCAAAAAAATAAAGGTGGAACCTGGCATTTTAAAACAGGTAAGATAATGAAATCAGGGTGTACTAGGGGTTTTAATATACTTTGTTATAAAGTTGTTTTTTTTTACAAAATCAATTTAATTTTAAAAAAATGTGTCTGATCACAGCTTTATGGACTCTAAAAAACTTGTGTAAATTAAAATGACTTTAAAGGGCTAGTTTTTGATATCCATAAAGCTACAACATATAAAAAAACTAGAAAATTGACGGAGATATATTTTACCATTGTCCAGTGCGTTGGTCCAAATGGTATTGATTAGTTTGTCATTAATTAGCTTTTAAAAAGGTAAGATAGAAAAGTTAAATGTATTTTCCCCAAACTTATCGTCTTGCCACCAGTAAATTCTTGTTATTTTTTTCTCTAAGGTTTATTAAGGACATTGATGGATTTCTTTGCAGGTTTTCATGATTGTCAAACAGACCGATTTAACTGACCTACAAAGAGTGTGTGTTTTATCCTTTGATGAAATTAAAACTAGAAGTGCTTACTTATATGACAAGGTAAACGACCAGACATTGAAGCCCTATAATTATATTCAAGTAGCTACTATAAGAGGTTTATTTGGTAATTGGAAGCAACCCATTTTCTACGATTATGACTGCCAAATGACGAAAGACAAACTTTTTGAAATCCTTAAGTTCATAGAAAAGGCAGGATTCCCTGTCGTTGCAGTAGTAAGTGACTTAGGTGGAGGTAATCGTGGTTTGCACAAAGAATTGGGAATTACTACAACACAAACTTGGTTTATAAATCCACTATCCAACCAAAAGGTGTTTGTATTTGCAGACGTTCCACATTTGATCAAATTATTAAGGAATCACTTTGTTGATCAGGGTTTTATTTTAAATGGCAAAGAAATCAATAAAACCATTATAGAGAAACTAATAGGCATCACTAATTCCAGTGACCTAAATATAGCTCACAAAATTTCGATGGATTCTATAAATGTTAAAGGCAAAAAGTGAAACTGGCAACAAAACTATTTTCCCATACCGTTTCAAGAGCTCTTACAAGATGTGGAATGCTTGGAGAATTTGGGGATGAAAATTGGATGGAGTGTGCAGAATTTTTTAAGGATGTAAGTTGGATGCTAGTTTTTGTATAATACTGGTATGATCTAACGTCAACTTTGTGATTAATGGTATTTTGTTTTTAGGTAAATGACTGGTTTGACGTTCTCAATGTAAGAGTGCCTGAAGAAGATAGCAGAGAAAGAAAAAAAGCTTACGGCCTATCACTTGAACTTCAAACCAACATTTTAGATAAAATGAGCAATATCATTTCTTCTATCAGGGTTAAAGGTAAAAATACATTATTACCTTTTCAAAAGGGAATTCTGATTACCAATTCATCCTTAAAAATGTTGTATGAAGATCTTAAAGAAAGAAACGGTATTAAGTACCTCCTCACCTACCGTTTGAATCAGGATGTGCTGGAAAATTTTTTTGGTGTCATAAGATCAAAGGGAGGTTTACATGACCATCCAAACCCCCTTGAATTTAAATATCGCCTTAGAGCGTATATTTTAGGAAGAAATGAAAGAGCCCTATTCAGTGAAGGTAATACTCAAAAATTAAAATAAGTAAAACTCAAAGTCTCAAACACATTAAAGATTAATACATTAAAATAAAACAAGAATATAAGACAAATTAAAATTTAAAGATTAAAAAAATGTGAAACATGTTAAAATGACATAAACAACCTATTTCTATACGTAACAATAATAAATAAATATAATAATAAGCATACCGGAATAACGTTTTATTGTTTAACACATCACTGACTTAGGTCTAAACTTTCAGTTTTATTTATTTTAATTTATATTAAAATCTGTTTCTTTGAGAAAATTCACAAATTCTTTGATTTAAGGTAATACTCAGACAGACGACACCCCCGATTTGGAAACAGAAATGTTTTTATCTAGTTACAGAAGACCCTCCAATTTCTGATGCTTTAAACCAAGAACTGGACTCCATACCTTATGATGGTTTACAAAATTTAGCGGGGTTTATCTGCCACAAGCTAAAGAAGTCAGAACCAACAGCGTCTACCTCCACAAATACTCTAGACAATTCTTTAACATGGGTTGATCATTTGTCTGAAGGTGGTTTGGACAAACCATCTGAGGAAATGATGCAGCACATAGAAAAATTGGAGACAATTTTTAACAATGTTAATGCTGATAACCTGTGTAAAGTAAATTTGACATATTTTAAAAACTGACATTTGTCAAAATATTAAAATTTTTCAATTACTTTACGCACTGTTTTAAAATGTTACACGTCTTGAACAGTGCGTAAGGTGAGTACTTTACGCACCGTTGTAGAAAAAATAATTTATGTAAAAGCAATACCTAAAAATAATAATATTATTATTATCTTTGGTAAAAGTAATTAGTGATTCTGATTCCATTCTAAAAGAAGGGTATGTTTATCTATTAATGTTCTTGAGAAATAAAAAAACACCCTTTTCAATCACATAAGGACTTAATTTGTATTTTTTTTCTATACATTTTATTTTTGAATTCATCATAAATACTTACCTACCCGGTTGTGAAGAACGGTATTTTAGCCTATTACCGTTCACGAGATACAAAAAACCACCCCAATTAACCCCCTAGGGGTTAAATTTGTAGTTTTTTTCTATAGTCTTTTTTATCTTATCATAACTACCCGATTCTAAATGAATGGTCTCTTTACCTATCACCTTCTCCAAATTCAAAAACTGCCCCTTTCAACCCCTTATGGGGTGAAATTATCATAATGTATTGATTATGTATTGTCACAAAAGCTTAATGTGTGTACAAAATTTAAAAATAATGGAAATAATAAAAATGGTTGAAAAAGCTGTTACAAGATTGAAACAAACAAACAAATATACTGGTCAAGTTAAATAAAACCCTTTTAAAAGCGAAAAATAGTACCCTCTTTTTCTTAAAACCTACTGTATTTAACTATTTTTATTTATTTCTACTCATATGTTTAAATGTAACTGTTTATTTTGATATAATCATGTTATTTAATATTTAATCCGCAAATCTAGTTCACTATAGCTACTTTTTGATTACCTCAGGAAGCTGTAAAATATTCTCTCGTATAAAATTATTGTATAAAACGTACCAGTATAGATAAATCGTCAACATTTGTTCATGTTTAAAGTTCATATCTAACTTAATATGCAGAAAACCACGAAAAATCCCATATCCCAATATGTTAAATTTAAATTTTACGAACCGCGTGACGTCATGCGCGAACTGGACAAATTTGTGACCGCGATTTAGCATATCTTGTTTTCTTTGTATCATGGTAACGACGCACAAATCTGAAGTCGCAATAAGATTTGTCAAAAGAGGTGGTTTCCATATTTCTCGCATGCTTTTCATAGCCTCAGACTCGTGTGTCTTGTGGACAGTCGCAAGGTACGTTATAATTGGCCAATACGTCACGTGATACAATCGAGGATTTTTATTGTCTTATAATCGACTGAACGTTGCAGTAATCACATCAATATGCAAATATCATTTGCGTGTTTAACCTGCATTTATCCAATGGCTGCTTCTCTATAACATTATCTCTCTGCCCTGAAACAATAGCTAATTTAGTGCCAGTTTTGAGGGTCACTTAAGTTACTTACCAAATCAGTTACACTTACCAAAAGTGACCGAAGTTCGCTAATTTTTGAAAATGACGACATAATTTATTTTGGAAAATGATCGCATACATGATCTAAAATTAGCGGTCATTTACCCGTATAAATGACCGATTTACAAATCACTGTTAACAGATCAACTTTGGTAACAATTGAAAGCCTAAAATAAAGATAAGAGCAGTATTGATTATTATTATGGTGCCAACGCGGGTAACATGTTTCTTGACGTCCGTCACAGCGAATTACAAATTGTTTTGATGTGACTTCATATTTAAAGGGCTTCCGACGAATATTAAACCACAATTACGCCCGAAATAATTTTGTTTGATCAAAAATAATTCACAAGGCGGTTTTTATATAGTAAAGGTAGTAAATTATTGGTGTTTTGTGACCTTAAGAGCTAGTAACTTTCGTAGGCGGATAACGTTCCAGGGCTGAAACTGTTGTATCCGTGACAGCTATCTGCTTGATAAAGTTAGCGGCACTTTAACAATTACAGCCTATAAATGACTGTAATACTAATTTTGATAGCTGTCAAAATAGGATTTTTAAAAAAGATTGTAACTATTTCTGAAAACCCTAAAACGATATTTTAAAGCATGTATGCAAAAAAATTATGAAATATCTTATCTGTCACCGAAAATCACAAAACAGAAAAATATTTTAGAAAAAAATACTTATTATTTTTCAAACCAAAATTTCTAAAGAGTTATACAATCTTATATTTCTATATAACAAATATCCTTTGTGACGTTTGATCAAATACTTTATTTTTTACTCGTCCAGAATAAATAAATTCTATATTAAATACTATCTACTACTACTACTATATGTAAAACATAGACAAATCTTAATGGTCCCTTGCTGATTATAAGTATAAGCATTAATTATATACTTTTCATCCGGTATTATAAATAGTGTTGAGTTTTACGAATAGGTCCAAATTGTTCTTATCGACCATTTCTGTTGTTCTTGGCTCTGTGTATCTTTTTGAATTTAGGTCTTGGTTATTCAAGGTTCAGTAAGTTGTTGTTCTTTATAATTTGTGGCAGTTGGTCCGCTGTGGTCCTCGGAAAGTTCCTCGATATTTTGCTTTTCTAATCATAGATCTAATTACTTAATTTATCCGTTGGAATTTGGATTGACGTTTTTGTATCCTCGTCTCTTATCCACCTCTTTTTATCTCTGCTTTTGAGAAATCCTATTTTATCTTCCACAATCCAATTTTTTGTTGTTTATTTCAGTCTGTACTTCGAATTTTAACTTTCTCGCCTTAGTTTTTCAGGACATAATTTTGGGTATGTCTTCTTTTTATAATTATTATCGCAACTTTTATTTTTATATGGGATGTATAAGATGTGGTCTGACGGAACATCTACTTCTGGTTTTAGCCTGAGTAATTGGTAAACTAAAGGCTTTGTTTGCCGGTTTTACGAATTATTTCATTTCTGACTATATTGCCATAGGTTAGGGAAGAGAATGATTAGTTAAGAACGCGGGTAGTCGAAACATTTTTAGATCTAGTTCTAACGTACTGTCAGTTCCAGAAATGACACAATTATTAATTATTAAATCAGGAAACAATTTAAAAGTTGTAGGATGGACGGAGGAGTCTTTTAGGTAAACCTAGTTACCTCTCTTAAATTAATAATAAGGTATTACGTTTCTGGATGTCCCGTTAAGTCGATAATTTATAATAGGTACTTGGGGAAAATGAAACTACTAGTTGCGGTGAAATAATTTATGAAGCTTGGTTCACAAGTAAGAAATGGACGGATATTACATTTGAATTAAAAAAACGTATTTAAATTCGATGTTAAAAATATACTGTTAACTTACAAATTAACAATATCACCGTCAGCGTCGGCAAGACTTATCTTGGTGTAAAAAAAAACTTGAATAAAATTGATATAACTATGGGTAAACATGAACTCTGTTCTAAGTAAATGAACTAGGATAAAAAGACACTGTCGTTGAGGGACATATTTTTTTCTAGTATCTTTATAAAACATTTCAAAAAACTCTTTTGAATTAAAATAACCCTAACAACATTCTCGATAATAATAATAAGTTAATCAAAAACTAGCGTTTGGTAGGTTTTAATTTCAAAAAAATGTATTATTACAACCTGTTGAAAAAGTTCTTTATTCAATTTATAATCATTTAAAAGAGCTAGAGAATAAACCAGTTTTAGTATCAATTGCATTATTGTTAATGTTTGGTTTATAAAGTGTAATTTTTTCATCTTACGTAGTTGGCAATTTAAGAAGTATATTTTTCGTTTATGTGTTTAATAATAAACAACAAAGCAGTTTAATCATTTCTAAAATAAATTAGTCCTACAAATACTTATTGAGAATTTTACTTCTAATTGATTTGAAATAAAGCAGAACAGTATGATATGTGTACACCTCATATAGTAAAAATCGAGAAGATAGTTTTCGATTTCCAATACGATCCCGATATTAGCAAGTCTGCTAATGATGGGAAGTTATTTAAGGGTGCTGATTTTATAATGGCCTAAATTAAAATAATTTGTATTAAAGTACAAGAGTTCTAACCACACTACACCACACCTTGTTACGTTCTGGACGCGCGTTTCGCTAACCAAGTTGATGATGCTCTCATCAGCAGATGATATAAACTCAGTTTATATCATCTGCTGATGATGCTAACTCGGTTAGCGAAACGCGCGTCCAGAACGTAACAAGTTGTGGTGTAGTGTAGTTAGAACTCTTGTATTTTGATCCATCTTTCACCACAGGTTCCAGTGTTAAAAGAACTTAAAATAATTTGCTATAAAAAAATACTTAAATACTTTCTAAAGGATGAAATTATAATCAATGAATTACCTTTTTTCAAAACATTTTAAAATATATCGCGCTTGCATCTGTGTGTTCAAATCTAAATAAATGTTTGGATAACTGTGTAAAAAAATTGCCAATCAGGAATGAAAATAGCGCGAAAAATTCGTTTGCTACATTTTCCCATCAAAAGCTTAATTTGCCTGTAGTTTTGATTTTCTCCATTATTTAGTGTCTACTATTTTATATTACTATTTTAAAATTTAGGAGTTTAACACCTATATCATTTAAAACCAGTTTACTAGAACTTTTCAATTGTATTATTTTCTTTTATTTGTAATTAATTTTTATAATTTTCATTCCTAGTCATAATAAAATAAAGTAAAACATATATATCTAGGTGTACATAAAAAGAAAACAAACATTTTTATTAATCTGTCCGGTGCTTATTATATTTTGTTCGGTACCTTTAACACGCATAACTTATCTAGTTAGGTACGAAAATGTTATATCTAATTAAGAAAATGTTGTACTATCTACTTAAGTAAATGTTGTACTAAAAACTATAGACAATCGAAGTAAATCACAAAACCTTAATTTATAGAGACTTCCGATTTAGGTCTGTGCACATTAGACAGTTAAGTAACAGTACAACAAGAGGTAAGAGATCGGAACTATCAACACTGTGTGATCGTCCTCTCTCTTGGATCTTGTTCAACAAATAATTAAACTGTTTGATCTTTTATTATTAAATAGTGTTGGTTTTGAACGCTAAGTAATAAAAAGTAAAAAATTCAATTAATAAGAGGCATGTAAAAGTTAATTTGATACACTGTTATCGGTCCAATAAAAAAAAATTGTCACTTCACACTGAGAAATATTTATACGAATAGCATGTTAATTATGAAGAGATCCCATAAAAGTATCGAGACTCTGACTTAACCTTGCCTTGACCGGGACTTAACGAGCTAGTGCGCACATATGCAAACAAATCCGAAGTTACTTGTCTTCAGATTTTGACAGTGAAGCTGTAGAATCAGCAGTGGCCATATTTCGGAAGATCATTCGACAGTATTCATAACTACTTAGTGTAAAATGAGAATATTTGATCCCTTATACTATCTATTTTGGTTGTGGTGTCATCGAACGTCGGTACGACGATGACGATGGTAACCCTAAGGCTGGTGGCAGACTGGCAGTGGTCGACAGTGTATTATCTGTAATAGAAATTTTTTTTAAAAATAAACTTTTGACATTTAGTAAACAAGTAGACAAGTAAAAATATAGAGATACGAAATTTTATTGATTACTATTTGTTTATTTTGGCTTTGGTAATGAATTCGTTAATACATATCATGTATAATCTCATATGCTTAAGTCTCACCGTATTTGACATTTTTCATATTTTATGTAAAAATGCAGTTTGCAGCCCGAAAAATATCTGTCAATTTTTCCTATATCGAAGCTTTTATTGCTTTTACTTGGGTAAGTTTTTTGTCGGCAAAGACCTATTTAGCAGATTTTGTGTGCAATTTTGATAAACATTAGTACAGGGTGTTCAAAAAATAAGAATCAAAATTAAAAAAAAAACTAAAATAAACCATATTTTTCAAATGGAGACTACCCGTTTTCGTACAATATCGTCTTATTTAGCATTAAAAGTTAAGGTGACTTTGTACAAGGTTGTCTATCTCGAATATTGAACGGAAGCTTTCACGTCTTTTTCTATAGCAAATAATATTGTTACGGTTCACTTTATAACAAATACTTCTTTGAACAAACAACACTCACTTTAATAACACTCAGTACAATACAACTAATAATCTTTACGCTAATACATCTAATATAAGACTTATCCTTACCGGTAACGTACCTTTCCTGACATGTGTTCAGAATTGACAAATATCATAGAAAGCCATGAAGGGGTTTACTAAAACCTTCGAGAAGGCCCTCGGTATAGGATGACGTGTTTGTTTACTCATAGCCGACGAACATGAACGTTTGATGACTCATTTGGGAAATTTTCGCATGATCGTCACACTAACCCCCTCTTAATTCTGATCATCCCAATCAGCTTATTGGCTATGATATTTCGTCGGTCTGTGTACTACCTTCAATTTGCTTTTCGGGTTTTCTGTACCCGTAAACCAAGTTATTGGTTGATTATTCGGTATGGTCTTTCCCAGTGTTGAGACAACTTTGGAGATAACCGTTTTTTTTCTTATATTATACAACCAATCCAAGTGTTATTTTCATAAAAATCAGCTGAGATGGCCCTGATGTCAATATATGGTCTTCATTCAATCACTGTATGATTTTATGCGATCAGGTGTTATCTCGTGATTTTGAAGAAGACGCTGGTGGATTTCATCAGCCTAATATTGTAATTCTTTTTTTTCTTCATTCGGCAATCCAAACATTAAGTCACAGGGCAGCTGTAGTTCTCTTCCAAAAATAACTATGCTGGTCCTATTAGCCAGTAGTTGTTGATCCCAGTTTTTCGTGTCTCCATGATTTCATAAAATTTTCTAGAAATGACTGACTTGAAATTTCCTCCTTGATCTGAATGAAGAACTTGGGCAATTGTTGTAGCTTCATATTTCGCGAGAGCAAATGCTTCGGGCCGCTTACTACAGTAATGACATGACAACTAGTTACTTTGTTACCTCGATCGGAGTCTGGAAATGGGCCAGCAACCTCTATTGCTAGCCCTTCGAATGGTAAACCGACGTAATATTGTTTCATTGGTCCCCGAGATCTTCTCTTGGGGCCTTTACTTGATGAACAGGTGTCTTCGGCACTATTCTTTGATGTCTTCACAGTAGAATCATTCCCGAACTTTAGCAAGAGTTCTGTTTACTCCAGATTTTCCTCCATGTAGTTCTTCTAATATGTCTATCTTGAATGCAAGGTTTTTGTCACAGATTTCTCTCCAGTCTAGTCTAACTTTGGTAATTTCTTTTTCGTCCCAAATTGGTCCAATATCGGGGTCTTTTCGCTGATCTGCTCGTCATTCCTCTGTTGACCACACGTGGTCTGGTCAATCGTAAATCCTTTGATTTCTCTGTAAACATATACTTTTCATTGACCTCCCTTTTGACATGCTTACAATCTTCTTTACGTGGACGTCTGGATAAGCCATCAGCCTTTTTATGTTGTCTGCCGGCTCGATGTTTAATTGGAAATGCTGCTGTTCATTTTCTAGCCATCTGGCTAAATGTCCCTCTGGATTTCCATAAGCCATTTTTAATGCAGGATGGTCCGTTCTAATCAGGAATTTTCGCCCATACAAATATTTGTGGAAATGGTCAACGGCTCTAACGATAGCAAGTAATTCTTTCCTTGTCACACAATAATTCTGTTCAAGTTTTGATAATACACGGCTGTAGTATTCTATAACATGTTCTTAAGATTGATGGACTTGCGACAAAACAGCCCCAATACCTACATTACTTGCATATTTCTCCAAAATAAGCATCCCATGTTTTTGAGGGAATGCCAGAATTGGACTAGAACATAAAGCTGATTTCAGTCTTCTAAATGCCGTGTCACATTGTGTAGTCCAGTTATAGGTAGCTTTTTCTTCAGTTAATTTATGTAGTGGAGCTGCGATTTGTGCGAAATTCTCTACAAACCGTAGATAATATTTTAAAACTTCGAAGTTCATGTTTGTATATGGGCGTTGGCCAATCCTGTATGGTTTTTTTAAGAATTCAACTTTCCTTTGAAACAGGCAACATTTCTTGGGTTTAGTTTGAAATTTGCATTTCTAAAATGGCTGAAGACGACTTGCATGTTCTTCAGATGATCTTCGAATGATTGACCCATTATCATCACAACGTCTAGGTAAACTAGCTGGGTTTTCAAGTAAGTCATGTTAAAACAAATTCCATCCTTCAAAAGTGGCGGGAGCATTGCACAGACCAAAAGACACTACTTTCAATTGGTACAAACTGCTACCGCTGGTAAAACCGGTTTTCTCCTTTATCTTCTTAATGAATAGCCAATATTCACTCTTTAAATCAAAAGTGCAAAACCATTTGGATCCTGTCAAAGTGGTTAGATATCGTCAATTCTCGGTAATGGGTTTCAAATGGTAAATAACAGTGACATTACTCTAGCACTTGTATTACGGAAACAATAAAAGCTCCCGTATAGAAACAATTGGCAGATATTTTTCGGCCTGCATACGTCATTTATGATATAAAATATCAAAAATGTAAAAAATTTTACGTAAAATTCAAAAATAAAATAATATACAGAATATTCCATCTAAAATAACCAACTTGACCATCTTAAAAATGTACCTGGATGGCCCCCATCGACAATACTATAGTGCCAAATTTTCAGATTTTTACCAGTTATAGTTTTTCTATAATCGATCGATGCAGTTCCCGGTGGGCAATTGTTACTACTCTATGTTTAGTAAGACTGCAGGGTGTAGAAAAAGGTATAAGACATTTTATTAAAGTTATGGAAAAAACCTTAAATCTAAAAACTTATAATTAGATCCTAACACTTTAATTCCGGTTATACCATATATTTATATCAAACTGTAAAATACAAACTTATTTGTTTAATTTTTGTGTTTGTGTTGTAAGTGCCTTTATATAATATATTACAAATTATATAATAAATATAGTACAAATTAACAATATTTTCTAGTATAGAGAAGAAATATATAGTGAACTAGCCTTATAATAATTTTATTTGGTCTTTCTTACCGAGTACTACAAATTATTGACATATTAGTATTTAAAACCCGATAATAATTTTAATTAAAAAAAATCTGTCCTTATTTACTCGCAAATTGAATTCGAATACGGAGCTAAAACGTCTTAATTATTAACACCTATAGCTAATAGAACGTGCATTGGTACTTACAGAAAATAAACTTTATTCAGAAACCTGGTTTAAATAGAGTATGTATAAGTATTATATAGAAGTATAGAAGACAAGATAAATTGTGTAGTAACACATACTACAATTTATTCTAAACCTCTCGAAAGCAACACATTTTTTATTAACCTTTAAACCTAATGATACTAAAACACAAAGGAACAACCATTACATTCATAAATGTTAGTTAAAAGAATTAAGAACTTTAATTTTTTTATATCTTAAAAACTCCGTTTTATATTTTCCCAAAATCTCATCCACAAACACTTCACTGCTGTCCTCTATATCAGGAAAAACGAAGATGTTTCTTGTCTATATTGTGGTAGAAACCTAATATTTATTATATATTTACAATTTTTTTTTGTTTTTGTTTGAAGTTAATCCGTTGACAGAAATTCACCAATTTTTTAAGATCTTCCCAACCTACATTTTCCACTAAAAATTCTGCCGCTTTTGGATAAAACTCTAACTCATTTTCGCAAGGATAAAACTCTAACTCACTTTTGGCAACAGAAATAATTCACTTAGTGAAAAATATTTAGACTCTACTGTGCCATTTGGAGAGATGTGTAAAATATGCAATGATGTTCCTGCTAATGTAGCATCTCCCATGGGAGATGGTGTTTTGGCCGTCAATGGTCCTGGTTGTGGGGAGAGAGTGCGATTAGCATTACTGTTGCCATCTGCGGCCTGATAAGTAGCAGTATTTGAACGGTTCTGCTCAATTATTGTGTCTGATGGTTTGAATACATCTTCTGGAAATATGTCCGGGTTATAGGGAACACTACCTTGTTGCGGTATGTCTAAACGCGTTCCTAAAGAGTTCTCCAACATAAGGTAATCACCTTCCCAAGGTTATTAGTAAGACAATTTTTTGTTTCTTGTTTGTAATATGTATTTAAAGGTCGCATGAAATAAACGTCTAACAGCTATAGGCGATGGGAAGTGAAGGAATACTAAAATTTGCACCTGGTTTGCTCTCGCCCTTTCCACTAATGTCAAAATTTTGAGATGGTGACCGATAACCCTCAAGAATTAGTAAAACTAGATCATCTGGTGTTGGTTTAGCATATTTGACATAATGGCTAAATCTAAACATCTGAAAATATGTCGTTCTGCATCCATCCGGTTTGATGATATTCTGCCACAGATTCAGTTGGTAATCCGTGTTTAAGTGGGGGAATTTTCGCATCCTTGGAAATATCACTAAAGGGGTATATAATATCCAGCAGCATTAAAACAAATCTTTGCAGTAGTTAACGTGTCTCATTCTGCTGACGAAAGACTACAAACATCTTTCGTATAGAAAATTTCGAATGTTTATTTGGGGGTAGAAATACCTCATACTCATCACA
Organism: Kuschelorhynchus macadamiae; assembly: GCA_030620095.1. NCBI lineage: Eukaryota > Metazoa > Arthropoda > Insecta > Coleoptera > Curculionidae > Kuschelorhynchus > Kuschelorhynchus macadamiae. The sequence goes on along the minus strand of JAUTXW010001699.1, from coordinate 67,546 downwards.
ATTGAAAATTCTACTAAGTGAAAATTTATATCTTTCTAGTATTTCCCCTATAAGTGTAAAAAAGACATTATATTTGTTAAAAGATGAAGCCCTGGCTGCCGAGGTGTATCGGCAGTCTCAACAAAAGGTTTTGATTTTGTCTTTTCAAATCGCCCCCAGCTAGGTCTTTAGTAATACTGAAAGTGTGAGTAATACCATTTTTTTCAGCGAACTGGAATGGTATGTGCCTCAACTTCCTAGTACCAAGTCCAAAAGTTTGCTTTCCATGTGCAAAATTAAATCTGCCAGCTCCTTTTCTTGCTGCACTGAAAACACTGTTGTGAAGCGATCGAACTTTTTTTGAGATGCCGCTCTTTATTTGTCTTGATTCGCCTTCTTAAGGTTGTTAGGGACATGTTATACATTTCAGCTGCCATTTTAGTCCCAATAACATGGTTTCTAATGGCCTCTATTGCTGCATTAAGTATTCTATCAGAGCGCCCAAAAAAGAGACATGTCCCTTTCGTTTTTTTTTCTTTCAAGTATGCAGATATGTTTTGGAAATTCATTATGTTAAAGTTACATGCATATGGCGCAAAGTGGCTATATATACTACCTATAATATTTTACAAAAGTAAGATTCTTACATTAAAGACGAACACTTTTGCATAGCCCATTATTAAATGTTAAAACGCATGATTACTCATTAATAAAACAGTTCTTAATTTAAAAAACTTATAAAGAATCATACGTATATTACTTTCCACTTACCGACGAATATTACTAAACTCGTGGTGCAAACTTTCACTCCGTACTGGAAACGGACATGTGCATGCACTCATAGATGTCGCCAGAATGTGGTAGATAAAAACTTTTCCTATTTATTTTTGGACAGACGTGTGTCGTGGATTACTTATATAGGGAAAAGGAAAAAATTACGTTTTTATGGGATTGTTAGAAGAGCCATTTTTAGAGGAATAAAATTCTAACATTAAATATTATGATAAATATCTATCTTAAAAATTTATATTTTTGTTTTCTATATAAATATTTTAAAATACTTTCTTATTCGTAGGTTAAAAAAACCCACTGATTAATTCCTGTGCGACGTTTCGTATCTTTATTGATACTTTTTCAAGCACTGGAAACAGAGCACAGCATAAAAATTGAAAAATAATAAATTAACATTAAAAATATACCTGAATTGTTAGTGTCGTTGTGTCCGCACTTTGTCCGTAATTCCTAGATATGACGTGAAGGAAAACATTTCACAACAAAAACATACAAACACGAGAAACAGTTATCTAATCAAAACGTAATAAGGCTACGTGTGGTCAATAAAGTACTGATTTGTGCGCGTTCCGTTGGAAAAGAGACAGCTGAGTTGATAGTTTTTTGGTATTTTGGTTTTACAGGTGATATTAAGAGTTCCAACTAGATGTTATTATGCTAGACAGTTCTGAATTTTAGCGAGCAAAGTTCAGGCACAATTACACTTTTATTTGTATAGTACAAAAAAGGAAAACTTTAAAACTAAATGTAAATTGTTGTATACTTATTGAATAATTACAAATGTAGTTAAAACAAAACAAAAACAAACGAAACTTGCAGTTTTAGTTATTTAAATATAAAAAAAAAACTATTAAAACGAATTATAGAAAAATACGAACTAGAAAGACAAATAATATTATCTGATGTTTTGTTACTATTTATTCCTTTTTTTATAGAATTATAGATATATGTCCTTATTGCCATATTACCTAATTTTTGTGTTTTTCTTTCCATCTTCTTTAAATATTTGTATATATATAAATATATATATATATATATATATATATATATATATATATATATATATATATGTATATAAATATATATTGTGAATCAGTCCTGAGGTTTATGGTGTCTGATGAATTAATGTGAATCATTTCACTGATGTTGCGATGTACCAGTTGTTCTCTCTATCCATTATTTTAACATGATTAAATAAGAAGCCACTGCTGTCTCAAAATGATGAGTTGACAAAGCAGTTTTATCCTTCTTGATGTAGTTATGATTGCGACAATCGTACTGATGTTAATATATTCTATTGCTCAAATAGTGTTTTGTTTGGCCGACATAAAATTTGCCACAAGAACACGGAATTCAAATTGCTTGCTTAATGATAGGGGTTTTTTGTCACTATCAACCACGCATACGGGAACAGAGCATGCACGATTCTGAAATACTGGTCTAATAACGCAAATAAGTTAGCTGTATTAAAAAAGCGACAAATATTTTTATTCCAGTGTAGACACAGGGGCATATTTCCAAAGCACATAACCAATAATATTAAATTTCTTTATCCATTAAAACTTGACAATCATCCTTTCACAAAAAAAGTAGAATACATTGAATTGCGTTTCAAAAAATCGATTTTAAACACCTAAATAAGCATTACTTTCTAGAAATACAAAAGACTTGCAAATAGTATAGAAGATACAGAAACGAGAATTAAGAGCTTTAATACCAAAGGGAATATTCTTAAACTCATTAAATTTAATTAGTACTAAATATAACAAAGAGTCCAAAAAATTAAATTTAACAACTTAAAGAAAATTAGTAATTTAGAAAATGAATTCACCAGTTTCCTTTCAACATTTAATGAAAAACATATGTACAATTATACTAAAATAGATTTACCATTACAAGTGAAAAGAACTCATGCCCTTGGCCCAAAGTTTCGTCTACTATTGAAACCCTCTGAAGTACTTATTCCAACGATTATTAAAGATCTTGAGTATTGCATCAGCCAACAACCCGTAAACGATGGGGAAAAGAACCTAATAAGGGGAAAAAACTACTAACATTTTAACAAAAATTTACAATCTACTACCAAACATCAAAATTGTATAATTCGTTTTTTTAAAAGAACACCCGAATATCATGGTCGGAAGAGCAGATAAGAGAAGTTATACGGTTATATTGAGAGAAGTAAATATGACAGCAAAATGTTAGAAATGCTCAACGACACTCATATCTGTCAAATATCCAACAAAGAAGTACCAAGAAAAAGCCAACTCTTTTGTGACCCTTTTAAGAGAAAACCATTGTCTAACAGAAATCCAAGAAAGAAATATGAAGACTCACAACTCCACTCCACCTAGAATATATGGTTTAAGAAAGACACATAAGCAAGACTTTAGGCTAAGGCCCATCGTGAGTTGCATCAATACACCTTGATATAATCTCGACATCTTCCTTCCTTCCTTCCTGTTCTTGGTCCAATAACGTCTACGTATTATTTTAATATGAAAAATTCTTTTGATTTTGTTGGGTATACAAAAAACATAATAATACCTTCGGGCTACCAGTTAGTATCACTGGAGTGGTGTCTTTGTCACCAACATTCCTAAACAATTAATCATTAATATTATAATAAAAAAACTGTAAATTTATTGCAGCACACACTGATATTCCTAAGAACATTTTTATAAATATTATAGAATATTGTTTTCAATCCAGTTATTTTACTTTTAAAGACGTTTTTTACATCCAACTTGATGGTACTGCCATGGGCAATCCATTGAGTCCTGTTAATAAAAGTGCAATTATGCCTGAACTTTAATCAGTAAAATTCAGAACCGTCTAGCATAACATCTAGTTGGAACTCTTAATAGCACCGTAAAACCAATTGGGAAAAAAATCATCAACTCAGCTGTCTCTTTTCCAACGGGACACGCACAAATCAGTGCTTTATTGACCACACGTAGCATTATTACGTTTTGATTAGAGAACTGTTTCTCGTGTGTGTTTTTGTTGTGAAATGTTTTCCTTCACGTCACATCTAGGAATTATGGGCAAAGTGCGGACCCAACGACACTAACAATTCAGGTATATTTTTAATGTTAATTTAGTATTTTTCAATTTTTACGCTGTGTGTTGTTTCCAGTGCTTGAAAAAGTATCAATAAACATACGAAACGTCGTGCAGGAATTAATCAGTGTGCTTTTTGAGCCTTCTCCTAACCCATGAATAAGAAAACATTTTTAGAATAATTGGACAACGAAATTTTAAAAAAAAATATTTTATTAGTTATAGAAAGAACCTCTAACCTAAAAACTTATAACTAGAACTTACCCAATAAATCTAATCATCGGCAGTCCCCGCTTACGCTACTTTTATACTTAAATAATACTAAGAAGTTAAATTTTTTTTATGACAATTACATCAACTTGACAAAACAAGGTAAAATACACAAGGAATCAAAAATATATAATAGGCCTCCCTTGTAATTCTAATTTTCTCCTATTAATCTTTTTCTAGGTTTTATTATTGTTTGACTTCTTCCTAATAGATGGATTTGATGATCTACATTGCTAGATATTGTACAATTTGTTCACCATCACGTTAATTTCGACTGGTTCAGGATTTGAATAAAGTTTAATATTTTTCGAATTTCTTATATACTCATTTGAAAAGTTATCAAGTTTTACTTGACTGTCATTCTTATTTTAACTTTCTTCTAAAGGTCCATTATTGTTAGTTTCTTGTACTGGTCCTATGTTTCTTCCATATTTCCGACTCAGCTTTGAGTACGTAATTCACATCGCCTTCCCGTCTAATTATCTTTCCATTTTTAATTTAATGTTATATATATTTTTTCTTAATTTATCGTTATATACTCTGATACTATTTGTCCTTGACGAAAATATCTCATTTTTGATTGGTAATTGATATTTATTTTTCTCTCATACTCTACACTAAATTTGGTTTTAAGAAGTCTACAGCTATTCTTATGTCCCGATTCACTAATAAATAACATGGTGGTGCTATGTTCGTTGTCGCATTAGGTGTTTTCCTGTAGAAGAAAGTTGGAAAGCTTCTTATTAATAGTGCCAGGTTTTTGTGTGCGAACATACCTTTTAATTTGGCCATTAGATGTATGGAGCATATAGTTTGCGGTTTATTCTATTAGACTTCAGGAATGCCTTAAATTTCGCATTTATAAATTGTAGGCCATTGTCAGTCACTATAGTTAAAGGCAAATACTTCTTGCCACTTAGAATAGGGATCTTCTAAAAAAGAAATTATTATTTAAAAATGCCTCTGCAAAGTCCAGATGAAGCCTTTGCCAAGATCTGGAGGGAAAATACCAGAAATGATACTGATCCTTAGGTGGGTCATTTTGGTTTTATCTACGAGCTCTGCAACATGTAATTAGATATTTTTTTATGTATTTTTCCATGCCTATTCACCACACATAGCTACGTTCAAGAGCTTTCATTCTCACATTTCCAATATGTCCTTGCTGTTATTTATCCCACATACGTAATTGAGGTTTTACAAAATCACACTTTTCCCCTTTGATATGAAGGCTCGTATTTTGTAATCTTGGCAATAGTTCTTTTAACCGAATTTTAAGTTCCTCAAATGTATGAATTTGGATGTCATCAAAAAATACACATACCCCTGCTATTCCGTTTAACAGTTGTGAAATATACCGTTGCTATATACACTACTTTTTTAAAATTTAACCTAAATTTAAATGACTATAACTTGTAAACAAAATGGTTTGTTTACAAACGATTTTTTACATTTTGCAGGCTTATGTTTTATTAATATTTTTGTGGTATGTGTGTTTTAAGGGTTGTTTTGGTCTGGTAGATACGCGAGATAGGACATAAGTAGTTTTTTTTACTGAAATTATGTTAATTTTATTTCTATGTACTCAGTAAATGGGCTCTTAGGAAAAAACTGAATTCTCAATATTTTGATATCTGATTTGTTTCTTTTTTTATTAATTTTCTTCTTATAATAAGCATTTTTTCAACATTTTTCTCTCTAAATGAAAAACTCTTATTAAAAAGACTATTCTTTTGATCGTTTTGGCTTCTCAAAGGACGTTTTGAAAAAAAGTAAATACAATATTGTCTTTTCGAGTGTTAATTTTACTTCAGGGGCGTACTAATTAATTTTTTACAGTTATATATTTTTTTTATTTTCTTAGATTAGACTTTATCTCCTAAATTCTGTAAAAGATATTTTTACTTTTTCTTAGTGTTTTTGATAAAAGTGACCTCATAACTCGAGACGGTTTTTGATTTTCATAGAATTATAACCCGTAATCTGATTAGTTTTGATTATTTTTAATTAAATTGCCTAGAATTGGTAAATTAGAAAGAAACTAGTTTTTATGTTAAAAAATTAAGTTTAAAAAATAATCAAAATTACTCAGACTACGGGTTATAAATCTATGAAATTAAAAAACCGTCCCGATGTTTGAAGTCACTTTTATCAAAAATAATAAGAAAAAGTAAAAATAACCTTTACGGAATTCGGGAGACAAAGACTAATTTAAGATAATAAGAGAGATATAAAACGGTCTGAAAAAATTAATTAGTACGCCCCTGCAGCAAAATTAACATTCGGAGAGGCAAAATTGTATTTACTTTTTTTTAAAACGTCTTTGGAAAAGCCAAAACGATTAAAATAATAGAGTGTATAATTTAGAGAGAAATTCTTGTCCGAAAACTGCACCTACGTCTCCTTTTATAAAATAGAGGTTAGCTGTAGCCTGATAATTATTATATTTTTCATTCATTGTTGCAGATATATTTTTTTCACGTGTGTATGTTCGCAAAAAAAAGGATATACTCGTGTGTATTATGGAAACAGGTTTCTAAATTGATTGTCTGACCTAGTAGACACAGCAGCTCCAGTATCTAGTTCAAATTCTGTAAATTTATTATCAAGTTCTATGTTTAAAGAGAAATTTTCTGGACATTCATCGCACTCTGATACGTTAATATTCTTAAATTATGAATTCAATGATACTGTGAAATTTGAATATCTTCCTCTTTACTGCTTATTTCTGCAATATTATTTGTGGTATGTATCCAAGATACAGATGGTTTACTTGTTGTGAGTTAAATGCATTCTTTAATCTGCACACCACTTGAATATGCTCCTTTTTTCGGACAATAAGTACAATACTATTTACCTATGTCTACAAACGTAGCGATATGGTTTCATTCTCCATAAGGATAACAGTAATCATTTTCTGACCGTGGAGGGTTCCTATTCCAAAAACCCCAAATTATTTTTGAATTTTGTGCTTAAATGATTTCTAGATCTAATTTGATCAACTTACACTTGACAAATTGACTATTTTTAATTTCCTTTCATTCTTTTTGAGCAGATTCAAATGATCGGAGGAATATCATTGCAGTGATTTAAATTGTTACCTGGATATTTTACTTGAATGAGCATTTCTTTACTGTCTCAAATGCCGCTTATACATTGTTGGCATATATGATGATCTACAGAGGTTTTTCGACAGTAAGAACATTTAAATTGCCAATTTCTGTTTAATTTCTTAAGATAATTAATAAAGTTTGCAATAGACTCGCCTTATTTTTGAACTCTTGAAAAATTTGTTCTGCTTTGCAATTTCACACGATGCAGGATCCAAGTATACCTCGCTTTGACATTCGACGAGCTTTCACCTTTCGAAGAGTCCCGTAAACTTGTTTGTTTATTTTTTGTGTGTGACATTGAACGTGAGATTATCAGATAACTTTAATTGCATTTTTTTGATAATTTATTGGAATTGAAAAACCGATTATACGACAATATAAATATCTCTAGAAATGTATAAGGCACATCAAAAAAATTTAAAAATGTTTAAAATTGTAACACAATGTATCTTGAAAATAAAACATTTCCGGACCCATGTCCATAGGATTTTTTTTTAATATTTCCATATGTGTGTTTGTTATATGTTGTTAGGTAAAGAGTCTTTGATAAAAATCCACCAATAACGGGATCTTAATTTAAATTGCTATAAGGTACTATAATATTGTCCTGTAGTACCATATACAAGGGTACATTTTCGATTAAATAACGTCGTTTCTAGGACTTTTGTTAATTAATGGAGATTCCGTGAATCTCTATTTTATAGGTAGTAAAAATCCAATATACTTCTTGAGCTTATACTTGATATTTACTAGTTTTTATGTAGGTATTCAATCATTTATCCAATTTTTTCGTATTTGTTATATCTTTTATGAGTTCCAGCTTAGTTCCAGTTTGGCTGAAAATATACTATTTATGAAATCTATATAGTTACAAGAGTGCTACAAGTACTAACCTAACTTTCTTGCTTCATGTTCCAAAAGTAAAGCGTCCAATGAAGGATCTTGCGACACAGTGCGCAAAGAATCACCTAGTGCTTGTCGCAGTTGCTGCATCTCTCTTCCCGCTTTCGTACTTCTTAACACGTACTGTTGTCGTCGCTTTATTTCCTCATTTAGTTGTTCTCGCAGCAGTTTCACCTAAAATTAAACATACATCAAGAGCCAAAGCTGACTGAAAAGAGAACGAAAAAATAATGCCGGGTGCGAAAATTTCTTTACAGGCTAGAACGTACATTTTTTGAGGTTTATATTCAAATTAAGTAACACATAAAAACATCTTCAATGTTTTAGATGGGGGGTGTTTCCATCCCCTTCCCTTTTCCATAATACGCCACTAGCAGACACTACTCAAATTCCGCGGGATAACTAGATACATTTTTTTATTTGTACTGCATATATACTTTTTTCAGATTTTTTTGTTAATTTATTTAATGCTTGAAGAAGAGGGTAATAAAAAAGAAGACAAAAAAGATAAAGATAATAATATTCTCGTACCTGGCTTTCCAAGCGAGAAGTTTGTTGACGATGACTTTGTTCCCTCGCTTCCAAAAGCCTTTCTGCTTGCAGTTGAGCCGCCCTATATCGTTCGATTTCTGCCCTATCGAATTTTGCATCTAAGCTTGGCCTTTGGGTTCTCAGTCTAGCAAGCTCTCCTTCTTTTTCGGAAAGTTCTAAAACAAATTCATGTTTATCGTCGATTTAACTATTTTTATGCATATTTGTCATTGTATATATTGTGTAATGTGAATGTCAATGTAGTAGGGAAAGTTAATCCTTCTGCATTAGAGCGGAAAAGTACAATTTTTTATATTAAAATGACCTGGAAAGGTGACCTTTTCCTCACGCTCAAAAGGAAATTAATACAATTCATTGGATACTCAGTTTTCCCTTACCCGATTCTAATCTTGCTATTCTTAATTTTAATTCCCGGTTTTCTTGCTCACATTTTTCAAGCTCAGTTACGGATGCATCTGACTCGTATTTTTCCGAACGATCATAGAATGTTTCTGGCCGATCGTAAGTCTTTTCCGGTCGATCGTAGGCTTTACTTCGAGAAGACGCAGACGATTTTGATGCTAAACGTTCGAGATTTCTGTTTTCAGCCTCTAGTTGTCTCAGCTATAAAAACAAGATAATCTATGTTGATATCATTATTAGCCAAAGCAAAATAAAAAATAATCACATTTTAATTACTACAATTAGAAATATTTATAAAGCCCTCCAAAATGCTGTATATTTTCCTTTAATATACAATATGTCCGCGGATAGAAGTGATAAGAGGTGATAAGAGAACAAAATAAAAATATATTTTTCTATAAAAAAGTCACTCCAAACAGTTTCTGCTTGTTAAAAAATATGATTAACTTTGCTGCAAATTTTCGTATTTTTTATGTACCTCGTATGATAAAATCGAAAATTTGCAACGTGAATCCTATTTTTTTAACAACCAAATCTTTTTTTAACCAATGCTGCTTTCCAATTATATTTTTAGTCGTTTTGCCCTTTTGTCGCCTCTATTTGGGGATATGCTGTGATTGCTCGAAGCATCCCCAGGAGCTCCACAAAAATTGGGACACTTATAAGGCAATAAATACTCTGTGAAGGTAAAAAGCTGTATGGGAGCAAGTGTTATTTTTCTGAAATTAATTAATTAATTAATTAATTAAATGTGATAGAAAAATTGTAAACTTTTCGATAAAACACCATATAAAAATCTTAAAAAATAGTTTAACAAAACAAACATCTTGCATGGATTATAAGATGAATTATCAAATTTCGTGTTGTGAGTTTGCAGTAACTAAGCTGGTTGTCGAAAAGGATATCAGTTTAAATGCCTGTATTTGGCAAACGGGTTAATGGATTTTGAAAAGGATCAGGGAGTGATATTCGCTGTACATACACGGTGGATTGAAATTAAACGTTAAAGGAGCCTATTTCTCTACTAAATATAAAAAGAAAAGTTCATATAAACATGGTCCGCAAATTCTTTATTTCTGAGATTCAGCTTTGTAAAGATGCCGCCAAAAATAGTATTGGAAAATAACCCCTTCCTTTCTGTCAGGAAGGAAACCAGCGGAGCTCGAATGTCAGAACCTCTCTTCTAGCTAGAAGAGGGTCAGACCACATCAACTCGTTGTAGACTCGCGTATGTCGAAAATTCCATGTATTCAACAGGCCCAGGATCCATTCGTTTAAACGAATAGAGATTTATATGCGTCCGTCAGCTGGACGACATTAATGTTTGTTTTCCACTAACTCACGTATATGCTCAAGAAATCTTACTGTGTTATAGTAGAATGCACTACTGTGCCATAGTAAACAATGCATGGCTTGTTAGAGTGTTGTTTACTGAAATACATAAACAAGTATGTATACAGTAGCTGTATCGTGGTAAGAAATTTATTTACCCAACCCGTATAAGACCGAAATGGTACTAATTGCCTACAAGCGAAATGTAGGTCTTATCGGTGAAATTACCTGGGTGTCAATAAATTCTTGATTGATCTAGAATTATTTTATGGAAGAAAAGGATCACAACAAGAGCCACAGCAAGCCCGCTCTGTGAGCCTTTCGGTGTTCTTAAAAACTGTAATAATTATATTATCGTTAGCGTAGTCTTGAGTATACACTCGACTCTCTTTAAGCATGAAGCAACCTTAACCAGTCACCGCGCAGAGATTTCAGCAGCCCCACTAATAGACTCGAAGGACGTATTGTTAAACGCAACTTTGATGTTCAAGAACGCACTCAGAACAGTCTTCTTTCAGTAGACCAGTGCTTATCGTTCTTATTCATCAGTGATGATTAGAGATAAACGCCACCCAAACCCTCCGTCGTTCAGGAATATATCCCTAATATTCTCAATACCACGTAGACCCGAAAAATGCGCAGAAGAAGTAGGATTAGCGATTTCTGGCCCTTTTGAAGAAAAGTTGAGAGTATTCCGTGTGACAAACCTAACTCAACTTATTTATTATATAAATATATACAAATTTATGTAGTTTTTTCGGGTTTATCGGAATGTGAGATTCAAACATACTTGAATGCCTTAATGTAGCGAAAACTGTATAATAATTTGACAGTTGGAGCTATAGGTACAAAATTTTTACTTATTCGGTTTTTAAATTTCACAACGACACTGGAACCAAAATTTTCATGCATAACCCCATGAAATCCTAGCTTATGGTAACATTCAAACGCGAATACCTAAAAAAAGTCTTATCGATCTGTACTAATTTACATTTAAATATTTTCGCGATAAAATCATCGCCCAAACTCCGAAGGCAGAGCGCTCCTCCTCGGACGTAAGTTACGTCTGTGATGTTCGTTTTTTTCAAAAATCCACGCACAAACTCTTTGAACTTAATAAAATTACTCTTAAACTTGGTTTTTTAGAAATTTAATTCCAACTTTCAAGAATAGCAGGTAATTACTAAGTTAACATTATATGGTTCCCTAGCTTTTTATAGTAAATTAGTAGAAAATTCTTGATTTAAATAGATAAAACATGAGAACTGACAATAGTTGCTAAAATCCATAATTATCAGGGTAGATAAAATTCGGTAGCAAAAGATAAAGTTTGGTAAAAATGCAATCTAAGTTAAATTGGATAATTATCATTAAATAATATAGTACGGTATAAAAAGATAAAGTCTGAGAAATGTCTAACACTGCACTATTTCGTAGTTTATCAGTAAACGGTGCTTCTCTCCAGTGGCGGACTAAGGTGGCTTGACTGGGAACATGTAACTCCTCCCCTGCAAGATGGAACCTTAGAGATGGAATGGCTAGGGCTAAGGTGACTCCTGCATATCTATGTTTTCTTCTTTGGGCTTTTTAAGCAGCAAAGGATGTGGATATGGATAACAAGTTCTGTAGTACCATGTTATCCCCAAAAATATAAGGATTGAGATTACAGCATATATTAGTACGTGTATCTATATAGGCCAATTTTTGTTTTTTAAATTTGGAATAATAATTTGTTGTTGTGCATTGACTTTAGTTGTTAAGTGTCTGATTTCCCCTAGATCCAGGTTGACTAATTTCACTTTATTGGACTTTTCTGGCAGCAATGAAATGTTCAGTCGTGGTAATTGAACTAGAATGGATGGAGAGACTTCTTGATTTCCAGCGACAAATTTTTCTTGGTCAATGGAAATAAAACATTTTTCTGGAATAGTGAACAAGTAACTTCCAGGTTCCAGCTCCGATTTCTTTTCCATAGAACAGCTTTCAGTGACAGCTATTTTCCTAGGGGTTGTGAACAGAACATTATGTGGGGTCACTTGGTTGGCGATTGGTTTGCTGAGGTGAACAGGTATAGTAGAACGATTCGCTGGCTTGTTCTTTTTGATTATGCTGACAACACAGTCTTCTTCAGCTTGAAGATGGTTTTGACAGTACTGGACTTCTTCGATTTCTTCGCATGGTGTATCTTGATATTGATATAACTCATTTCTCTCAGTTAGGACAAGGTAAGATTTTTGAGGGGGTATTATTTTGTTTTCTATTGGGATTGGATAAATAAAGTATGTTTTCCATCTAGTAGCTTTTAAAATAGGGAAATGAATTAGAAAAATTATTTTATTTTTATCAAATATTAATTGAATACCGAGAAAAGAATAGAAGCTGTGGTGATTTTTAAAATGAACTAACTGATTCTGAGGATAAATATCTTTAACCTTTTCAATTATAGTATTTAGCTTGTCTAATGATAGGAATATTGGACGTATTTCATTAAAACTCGCAAATGTAATAGCATTTATAACTTGATTTAATTGGATTTGTAGAATTAACAAAGAGTTTATAATAAGGTTTAAAGCATTTATTTCGTCAGACAAGTCATTAATAGCCTGTTCAATAAGTATCACGTTTGATTTTATTTCAGAGAAACTGTCATTTATTTTTACCATAATTTCCTTAGAAAGAGATATTTGCTCATTAATTTTATCTTGAAGTAAATTATTACTTTTCTTAAGATGTTTTGAAATCAATTCAATTCTTTTTCCATCATCAGAATCTAATGTTCCAAATAGCCATTTAGATATTTTACCGCCTAGATTTATTAGTCCACGTTTCTGTTTTTTGTAAGGATAAATACTTTTTAAAGAACGCTTAACCTCTGACAAAAGTGTTCTTGCTTGGTTTATTAAATTATATTTTTGAATAACTTTGCTGTATGTGCCAATATTTTTATTTGTTGTCAAATTAAGTTGCAATTCTAGAGTATTTTTAATATCCTCTAAATCACTAAGGTTCATATATGTTACAAATGTATGTTTGCATAGTATTACTCTAGTTTCTTTCAAAGTCATGGGTACAATAGGGTTAGTAAGTTTTTGGATAGAGGCATTAGTACTATAGTTTGAAAGGATTATTGAGAGAATGAGTATAACTCTCATCTGAAACAAAGAGAGAACATTATTAGTGTTTTTTACGTCTTTTAATATTGTGTTTAGAGTATTTGGTAGTATCGGTTTTTATTTTGTTTTTAGTCTGCGCAGTAGGGATAACTTTCTGAAACCTAGAAGCTAATTTGTCCCGTGGTAATTCTTTGTGATAAACGTTATCGTCTACTGTAACTGTTAAGGGTTCTTTGCGGTTCTTATTACTTTTAGAAGTTTGTTTTTGTTTTATGTCCTGCAATTTTGCATTCATCTTTTGATATTCTTCTTTAAGTTTGTCTTTATGGTCTTGTACATATATTTGGATATGATATTTTTCTCCTCAATATCAAATGGGTCTTTAGAATTAAAGTGACCGGTTACAATTTCAAATGGCGTGTGATCTGTGCTAGAATGTACACTGTTGTTGTAATGTAATAATGAGTATTTAATAAGTACATTTAGGGATTCTTTTGGATTTTGTTGGGTTTGGATTCTGAGTTGTTCCAATAATGTTGAATGAAAACGTTCGATATAACTGTTAGAATTTGGATTTTTGGGAGTTGTGAAGTGTGTTTTAATTTTATGTAATTTACAAACATCTAAAAAGTTATTGTTATTAAATTCTACCCCATTATCGCAAACAATTGTTTCTGGTAATCCATAATGTAAAATAAAGGTTAATAAACCATCAAGTACATTAACTGAATTCACTCAAGGAATTTGGTAAGCGTGTGCAAATTTTGAGAAAGTGTCTATGACAGTTAGAAATTTCTCTTTCGATATAGATATTGTATCAATATGAATTCTTTCGAAAGGTTTGGATCCTATTGGAATAGGCTGAAATTGAAATTCATTAGGATTTCTTTCGTATTTTGCTTTCTGACAAGTATTACAATTATTGACGTAGTTGGTGACATCCTTAACCCATAGTAGGTCAATAGTAGTTCTTCTTGAGTGACTCTATTGTGGTATTGATACCGCGATGTCCGGTTTTATATACATGATGATAATTTAATTTATCTTGTTGGTCGTTTTGATTAATTACATCCGTGAGTTTCAAAGAACATATCATCAATTTTAATTTATTTGAAATATTTTTTCTTGTATTTTTGTTAGAAAATATTTTTCGTCTTCTCGGTTTGGAAATTGTAAATGATAAGTATAATTATTATTCAGTTGGGCGATAAATTCTTCTAGGTCTTCTTCTATATATCTTCTACGGAGGTTGATGAAATATCTTTGATTATCAAACACTTTTTCTTTTATGACTCTTGGGGCCATAGATGCGTCTGAAATTTTTATGATCATTTGATGTTTGTGAAAGTTTAATGGTTTTTCACAATAGGGGTAAGTGAGTAGTAGTGGTTCATCTGCTGAATGTATTGTGGCGACATGATTTTCATCTTTATTCAAAAAGTCTTAAATAGATATGTCAATATCTCCAGTTTCATTTATCATTGAAGTGTTTGTTGTTATATCCATAGGTTCTTCTGTCTGGTTCTGGGGTGTGTTCCGAGATAAGCTGTCAGCGACATAGTTGTCTTTACCTTTAATATAATCAATTTCATAATCGTATTCTGATAACAACAGTTTCCATCTTACCAGTTTCGAGTTTGGTTCTTTAAGGCTTTCTAGCCATTTTAAAGGTTTGTGATCTGTTTTTATCTTAAAGTGTCTTCCAAATAGGTATGGTCGAAAATATTTTACTGACCAAATAATGGCGAGTAATTCTTTTTCTGTGACGGAATAGTTAATTTCAATTGGGTTCAAAGTTCTACTTGCATAACATGTAGGTTTTCCATCTTGACTCAATACTCCTCCAATCGCATACTGACTAGCATCTGTGGTTAATGTAAATATTTTCGAAAAATCTGGATGCGATAGAATTGGTTCATTGCATAGAATGACTTACACATTTCAAAGGAATTAATAAATTCTTGAGTGTGCTCCACCTTTTTGCCTTTTCTTAAGCATAATGTCATTGGTTTTGTTATTTTCGCTAAATTATTAATGAATTTTCTATAGAAGCCAATCATTCCTAAAAAGTTTTTTATTTCTTTATGCGTTTTTGGCAATGGCATTTTAATTATAGCATCTATCTTTTTGGGGTTAGGTCTTATACCTTCCGTTGTTATGATATGTCCTAGAAATTCAGTCTCGTGTTTAAGGAATTCACACTTATCAAATTGAACTTTTAAATTATGTTCTTGTATTTTTTTAAATACTTGTTTCAGATTTAAAATATGTTCGTCTAAAGTAGTGGAAAAAATAATGACATCATCCATGTATACTAGGCATGTTTTATTTATAAATTCTTTAAGTACTTCATTAATCATTTTTTGAAAAGTTGCAGGTGCATTCTTTAATCCAAAGGGCATTCTTAGGAACTCGTAATGACCATGATCTGTGGAGAATGCTGTCTTCTCTATGCTTCCAGGGTGCATTTTAATTTGATGAGACCCGCTGGCTAAGTCTACAGTCGTGAAATACTGGCATCTGCCTAGTTTGTCTAGAAGGTCATCAATATTAGAAATTGGAAACCTGTTTTGAATGGTTTTTGCGTTCAAGCATCTAAAATCTATCACAAGTCGCCATTTTGATACTCCACTAGTATCTAGCTTCTTGGGTACTATCCATATTGGACTGGACCATGGACTGGTGGTGTTCCTAATAATTCCATCTTCTAGCATTCTTTGGATTTGCATTTTTATTGTTGATGGATTTGTGGTAGTCTATAAGACTTGGTGTATATATATATATATATATATATATATATATATATATATATATATATATATATATATATATATATATGGTTCTTCGTCTATCGTAATAATTTGATGAGTTGTCAGTGTGGTTGATGACAAAGGCTCATTAGGGTTTTGAAATATTGATGAAAATTGTTTGCAGTTTCAGTATTTTATTTTTCTCTTCCTCTTAAAGATGATCCAATCTTAATAAGTGTTCTAGTTCATTTTTGTCTATATCTGTGGATTCATTGCATAATTCCATTTTATAGAACTCAAAATTTTCTATGGGATAAACTTCTGAAGGTTTTTCTAATGTGACATATGTGTCTTCAATGTTGACATTATGTATCTCTACAATAGCTTGTCTATCCTTTACGGTTGTAATTCCTTCCGGTATAAAACAATGGGAATTTATGTATGTATATGGGACGTAATATGTTCCGCCTTATGTAACATTTGTGGGAAGTATAGTTGTCAGGATTTCATTTTCATTTAAAGTAATATTAAAAAGGTTATAATCGGAGGGAGAACACGTCTGGACTGGTATAGTTATACTATTTTTTACAAGATAATTTTGTTGAAGATTCCAGTTAAAACCCATATTTTGTAAGTCTCTAAAACTAATTAAACCATCAAAAAATGGGTGAAAATCAAATAAGGTAAATACAATTTTCATATCTGTTTGAAATTCTTTGAAGGCAGGAATATGAGCTTCATCTTTAGATTGTTGTTGACCGCATGAAGTTTTAATGATATTCGGTTTTATGATTATAAATTCTGAAAAATATTTCTTGGCCAAATGAGGATTTAGTAGAGAAATGGGACTACCAAAGTCAATTAGTAGATTAATTGGCTTATCAAAACCAGAAATTGTAATAAAAGGAAGTTTTCTATTATCTGCACCTTTAGTTAGGTATGATTCGTTCCAGAGGCTATTGGGAGAAAATTTTGCTCAGCATGTTGCTCTTCATTAAATAAGTCAGGTGCGGAAAAAGTTGTAGGTAAGGGTGATAAAATGGGTAAAGATGGCGTAACAGGTGTGTCATCTGAGTTATTATCACAATTTAGTTGTTCAAATAACGCTTCATCATACTGGGATATATCCCAATTAAAATCTTGTTCATTTGTCATATCATCAGGGTATGTGTCGTATTCAGCTTCTAGATTTTCAGGATTATTTAAATGATGAAGTCCCTCAAATACGAGTTTTCGTCTAGATTGTGATTGAAATGTTTGTGGCATTCTCGATCCACTTTGTTGTTGGAATGTATTATGTGTTGGTCTTGCAGTAAACCTTGTAACAACTGACATGGGAGTTGGTTCATCTAAAGGAAATTTATTAGTCTACATTCCATTTCCATACATTTGTATTAGAAGCTTGAGGTTTTCCAAAAACTTGCTGACTTGTAAAGAATTTCTATTGAGGTACAGGTCTTGGGTTTATTTGTATTGGCTGGTTTGTTGGAAAGTTTCTATTAGGCATGAAAACTATATTTGAATTGGGAAATCTTTGTGGCATTGTTTGAGAAAAAATATGATAAGAAGTCTGTGGCATAAATTGAGAAAAATTTTGATACGAGGCCTCTGATATAGGAGTGTTAAAATTAGGTGAAGGCAATGATCCTTGAGAACTGGAATTTCTTTTACCTTCTTGTACAAAAGAAAAAAAAATTTCTTCTTCAATAACAAGCTGCATAGCTATTTCTAGAGATATAGGGTTTCTAAGTCTAACTGCAGTTTGAATATTCAAAGGTAAATATTTTAAAAATGTTACAAGTATTAGTTTTTCAATATTAGAAATTTGCACAATTTTCGCTTCTTGAGTCATTTGAAAATCATTATTAATGGCACAAAATATTAAACTTCTCGTATATTGACATCGTACACCGAAATTATAAGCATTCTCTTTAGGATTAGGCCTCAAACTATGCAATTCATGCAATAAGCATGTAAAAGATCTTTGGTCATGAAATGAAAGTTTTAAAACATCCTTAACTTTGTCATATGTATCTAATTCTAAACGGCTAGATATTAAAGTTAAAGCTTTGCCTCTAAGTTTTCCTATAATACCTCTTAGAATAAGTTTTCTAATAACATCACTTTCATTTTGAAAATTATTGAATGTTTCATCACATGCTGCTAAGAAATTATTTAACTTACATGGATCTCCACTAAAATTAGGAATTATATCCAAAAATAGTCTCAGTTGTTGGTAATTAGTATCGTTTGCCATTGTTACAATATTTTGATTTTGTTGTAAATTTATATTAGCTAAATCAGTAGTTAAATTATCTATATTAGGATCAAAAGTAAAACTGTGATAATCAATAGGCGAATTTAATTGAGAAGTTTCACTTTCAGAGCCTTCAGAATCAGTATCTGTATTTTTTGTTAGTAAATTATGAAAATATTTTCTATACTTCTTATTTCTTTTCCTTATTTGTTCTAAATCTAAAAATTAATTTGAATATTTACATATGAATGTAGGGTGTATTAGTATCCCTTTTGGTTTACTACTTGCAAAAAAGACTAAAATTAGGAAAAAATGTATTTCTTAAAAATAAGTCAAAACGTGAGAGAAATTCGCAATATTCAATAGTCAAGATTTTTCAAAAAATAAAAAATTCTTACCATGCGTCTTCTTTTTCTTTCTTCAATTTTTCAGCTTTTTCTTTCACTGTGGTTTTTCTTGTTCACTTGATCTAGTTGCCATCCAAGGTATATACGTTCCGTTGATTGACAGGCGTCCCAATTGCAGATATCCGGTCTGTAGCCAGGACAAGGACGGAGAGAATGAATATACAGTTCACCTCACCAACACTGGAAGTTTTTTGTTGCTTGAATTTTGAAGTCCCGTTGAAGATTTGGAAATCACCAGAAGTACGCTTGAAACACTAGCCAAAAAGGCACTATGTTGTTGCTGTCTTCTGTACAGGACAAATCCTTTGCCGACTGCGCCAGCTACGTTTGTGATGTTCGTTTTTTCAAAAATCCACGCACGAACTCTTTGAACTTAATAAAATTACTCTTAAACTTGGTTTTTTAGAAATTTAATTCCGACTTTCAAGAATAGCAGGTAATTACTAAGTTAACATTATATGGTTTCCTAGCTTTTTATAGTAAATTAGTAGATAATTCTTGATGTAAATAGATAAAACATGAGAACTGACAATAGTTGCTAAAATCCATAATTATCAGTGTAGATAAAATTCGGTAGCAAAAGATAAAGTTTGGTAAAAATGCAATCTAAGTTAAATTGGATAATTATCATTAAATAATATAGTACGGTATAAAAAGATAAAGTCTGAGAAATGTCTAACACTGCACTATTTCGTAGTTTATCAGTAAACGGTACTTCTCTCCAGTAGCGGACTAAGGTGGCTTGACTGGGAACATGTAACTCGCATTTCAAATTTCCCGATAATTGCGAAGGAAGCAAAACACCCATAAATAACATGCGTGGCTTTAACACCATACTATTAAAAGAGCAATGAGCGAAACAAAGACCTAACGCCAGTGGTCCTACAGTCTTATGTCTATGTTGAACGTGGGCTAACCTAATGCTAACGGGACATATCCACCTAACAGTACAGGTTTTGTTTAAAAAAAACCTTGTTTTAATGTAGACCCCGAATTTTGTCGCGCGCTTTCTTTACAGCAAGCCTAACCAATCCTATCCTAACCTAATCCGCATTTTTATTAATTATAAGTCAAAAAATACTAAAATTGCTAACGATAATACCAAATAAATGCCCAATTTCCCTTTCCACAAAATATGTGTAGAACTGGTTGCCTACTTAATGTGAAACTGACCCTAAATATTTTGGCTTTAACGCCTAACCTATTGCTAAACCGGTACCAATCCACCTAATTCGTTTCCACTCTGATTTGTACCAACCCATATATTTGAAAGAAAAATTACTCTCATCTCAAAGAATATAACAACATTTACTTTGGCAACAGCGCTTGCTGGCTGACTATGACATGCAGTTAAGTTAGCAGGGTTTAGATAAAAATAAACTTCATTTGTCGGGCATTATGTTAGAGAATTATTCATATTCGTAATTTCAAAAAAAAACAATTCTAATTTAATAAATATATACTAGAAATAAACAAATCTTTCAAAATACACATATATTAACTTATAACAACAATCACATGCATAAAATGTCACGGAATTTCAAATAATAATGTGTTAAAAGTGCGTTAGTGCGACTTGACAATCAATTCTAATTTGTATTATTTTGTGAAAAATTGTAATGCATTCAAGCTTTTTTTGCCTAAATGTAGAAAATTTGAGGTAAGCTTCCTAATAAAACCAAAAAAGGTCAAAAATCGAGTTGTATTAAATCGTACCAGAACCCAATAAAACATATAAACAATTTTTATTTCAATGGGAATGGTCCCCAATAAATTTAAAGAAACTGTAATTGCATCACTACATAGAGGGGTAGAGATGTCGGCAATATCCAAGCGATATTTTTAATAAAGTAGGAAACACTTTTGAATAGTCTAAAAAAATAATTAGTAGTTTTTTCAGAAAAATAGAATATAGGGAAAAATAAAAAAAAAAATAATAGGGAAAAATTAATATGGTTTTAAAGCTGGAAAAATCACAAAAAATACTGTACACAACTTAATACAGAAAAAATTAGTAATTGTTTAACTAAGAACACCAAACCTTCAGTAGTATTTTTGGGCCTTCTGAAAGCTATTGATACGGTCGACTATAAAATATTATTAATGTGGTGTCAAAAGATAGGCATAAGGGGAATTCCGTTAAATATTTTAACGAACTATTAAAGGAACTAACATATTGAAATCAACAATACTCTAAACATTTTTTATAACGAAAATAGGAGTTTCACAACGGACAGTTTTAGGAGCTATTTTATTTCTAATATATATTAATATGCTTAATAGTGATATTAGGGGAAAATAGTTACGCAGATGATACTGCTTTATTGCTTTCAGGTAAACGCTGGGATGTGGTATAGCTCTGAGCTTCTAAAAGGGATGTATAATTGACTACGTTATAGTCTCTCATTAAAAGTTGAAAAAACTAAATTTATATCTTATACGGTTATAAACTCCGCATCAAACCCTAATCATGATTTCAAAATACACTAAATATTTAAGTTTAGCAATAGATTGAAATCTCAGATGGAATTAATATACAGAAACTATAATTAATATATTAAGGTTTAATGTTTTTTGGCGAGAAATGCTACTAAGTCCTTTTAAAGTCATTCAAAACAGTATTTCAAAAATAATGTTAAAAAACCGTAGATATTCTAGAAAGGAACTCTAATAAGATAATACACAGCATTTTGTTAGGCATATACACTTTGAATAGATGGGAAAATACGGTATGTATATAATACCAGGAAGAAATTAAATTAACTTTTTACAGAAACATTTTTGTTAAAACTCGGTCAAAAATCTGTTTTCTAATGGTCCTAAATACTTTTTTAAACTACCTAATAATATAAAGATTATTATTATATATATTAAGAATATCAACAAGTTTAAAATTGCCGCAAAAGAATCTGTTAATAACACCTTTTTCTAATAAGTTAAGTTCTAAGTAAAAAAGTGTCATATTTGGTTGTTTTTCGTACTGGTCAGAGGTCTCGCTCAGTCTTTTGAACGAAAAGACAAATCTATATATTAATAGAATCTATATTTAGTTTTGTTTTAATATTTTGGTTATGACATGTCATGGCTTGTTTATTTTATTGTGAAATTATATAGGAGTCTTATGGAGCACAATACAAATTATAAATAAGGTAAATTATTTATTAAATTAGAGTTATACATGTAAATAACATGTATTTATAATACAAGAAAAATAAACATAAAACATATGTTTAAAAACGAGCTTTTGTGTGTAATGACGTCTCATGTTTTTAAGAAAAGATTAAAATATTTAAAAGTTCTGTGTTTATGTAAATTTTATTAAGTATGCACTGCTTGTGCCTTTGATCAGTGAAACTGAAGTTCTTCTGTAGCTTTACTATTTAACTTCATATGCGAAAAATTATATTTTATATTTTAGTGCACATTTGTGCATAAAAGCTTGTTTTAAAAAATATTTTTTACAATTATTTTATTTTGTACTTTTTAGCATATTATAATTTGTTTAATTATCTTTCTTAATATATTTTTATTCAAAATGCAACAAGGCCAAACACGATGGCGCTATCTTGTTTAGTTAAGGAGTTCCTATGGCCACCTTCCGGCTCCATCATCGGCCGCCTAGGTCTATAGTACTTGTCACAAAACCAACGAGCGCACACACGACGGAACAATCTTTTTTATTTAAATAGTTTCTATGGCCACCTTCATAATCCATCATTAGACCCTGGACATCAACTAATTCTATAGTATAGTATAGTTGTCAAAACAAATCCAATGAGTTGAAACACGACGGGGTTATGTTGTGTAGTTGAGGAGTTCCTATGGCTACCTTCCGAACTAGCTCCAGGGTACTCTATTATTGTACTGTAAGTTACATAGGTATGCCAAATTTTGTGTTTGGTCGAGATGAACCATAACGATGAGTCGTTTGATATTTCCGAGTTGGCTACTGACTTGAGGTTGACAGATGGTATTCTAATCTCAGATTGTTGATATTAGTAAAGTAATGTTAGCCGGCATGGTTTACGTTTTAAAACACTTTCGGTATGGATTGGACTAATTTTTAGTCCCCTAATTGCTATGAAATCAGGAGACTCACGAGACTTTAAGATGTAGCTAAATCTATAAGAGCCACATTAGCAGCTGTCTATTGCGTTTATGGGTACAAGAATGGAGTCCATAAGACACATATTATTAGACGATGAGTTACACTGGGGTAAATTTTTTAAAACAGCCAAATTATCAGAAAACCTTGTAAGCGGTCAGGATTGTATGTTTATAGAGACTGCTCGCCAAAAAGATCGGGACAGTTAACTTTTAGCACATCAATATGCTTTATTTTCGTAACGAGAAAAGATATTAAGCTGCGGTTTTAGGCTTTTGATGCAAATTTAGGTGGTTATTAACCATTTTAAACCTAAAGCATACGTGAGGTAACACATCTTTTAAACCGGTGTAAAATAAGACTAAGCAAATTTTTCAAAAAACAATGTACAGACAAAATTTGGCAGAATTTCAAAATTTTTGAAATTTCAAAATATCAGATTATTTTGAAAATTTCATTTTTTTACATCCAACCTGTAACTTTTTAACGGTATACCTAACACACATTTATTAAAAAAGTTTTTGGAGTTTTTGTACATGAACTAAACTGTATTCCAGTACATTTTAACAACCTGTATAATAGCCACCAATTTAATTTTTCATCTTTTTGTTCCATGTTTCAGTAACATGAAACATTTTTTAAAAGCAGTTTTCTATTTTTTTCTCTAGCTATAAAAATAAAAAGAATTGAAATTTTTCTATTGGAGCCAAAAATACCAATTCATATTTTTTTTAACTCTGCTTTAAAATTCGCAAAATTAACTTTTAAAGATGTTTTTATATGCTTTTCCAAAATTACCCTGTAAAAACGGTTGTTTTTATTTATTGTCCCAAAGTTAACATCATTCCAAACCATTTTTAAAAGGTGCACTTTATGTGTACTTTATTTTTATTATACAGGGTGTTTCGAACGTTATGGCCCCCCTTGTCATACATTTTAGTACTATGCAGAGTGTACACTATTTCATGTTAAAAAATTCTGGCTGTAAACAGGGGTCTGCAAACTTTTCGTTTTCGGGTGTTCAATGTTTTTTTGATACACCTCGTACATTTCGAGAGATTTTTAAATCAAATTTAGTACCTAACCTAACATCAAGTTTTAGGAAAATCTACTAGGTCTTATTTTTTCCACGTTGAGGCCTACTCATCCGCTCCGAACTGTTTGCTACACCATCACTGGCCATTTCTACAACAAAGTCAAATTCCTAATTCTTTATTTATTATTTATTAGCCTCTTTTGTTTTTTCGATATTTGCATTTCTCGGAATTTAATTAAACAGTTGAAAATTTCAGTAATTAGCAAAGACTTGTTTTATACCTGGTAAGGGAGTTCTTACCTTGAGTAAGATTTACGTTTAAACTGGTCAATTACCAATAAATTTGGTATCTTACAAATAGGTTGTATCCGCGGGGATTGTCTCTGTGAGAAATCGCTGACAATTGGTGCTACTAAATCCGCGATATCTAGGATAATCGCTATTGGATAGTTGTCGATATGTGAGGTTATGGGTAGGTCGTCGCCAGATACTTGACGTCATCTAAATCAAGCGTGGATTACGGGCAGCTATAGACCTAGTAATTTCGATCACATCAACACACAAGGCGTAAGACTGCATGAATTCGGCGTACATGCAAGAAGGAGATGGACTCAGGGGAATACGAAATGGGGTATAGCAGAACAGAGTAAGTTTTCTCTTACTGATAAATGTAGAAATTTGTGAAGTGTGATGTGATGGACGAATCTTAGTACAGAGGAGAAGAAGTCAACGATATCTAAATGAGAATATTGAAGCGAGAGTAACTTTTAGAGGGGGTGGGGTAACTGTATAGGGTGTTGTTATGGCGAATGGAAAGACTGATTTTAAGTTTTGGTAGGGAAAATTATGAACTCAGAGAGATATAGGGACTTGTGTGTAAATGAAATTACTGTTGCCTTTGCTCAAAATTCTGGGAACGGTTTTGTTTTGATACACGACAATGTTCGTCCATACAGGGCAGCAAGTTTTTAACATAAATAAATTTAGACCCTGTAATGTAGCACAATTTTTGACAAAACGCGCGCGTCCATAACATTCAAATCACCCTGTATAATATATTATTTTCATTATCGGCATAGAGTACTAAAACGTTTGACATATGGGGCCATAACTTTCAAAACACTCTGTATATTACAAAAAAAACTTATATTTATTTACAGACATTATCTGCAAAGTGTGATATAAAATATGCATAAGGTATACCTTCTAAAAAATGGTTTGGAATGGATATATATATATATATATATATATATATATATATATATATATATATATATATATATATATATATATATATATATATATATATATATATATATATATATATATATATATATATATATATATATATATATATATATTAATATTTAGTATATACAATATATGCCTATATAAAAAAAACGAGCCGCTACTGTGTGCTTACTTAACTTTTTCTGTGATTTCAGAAACCTAATCGGGCTCTTTCACTACCTAATTGTTTATATTGAACTTTTGGATAATAGTAATTAATAATCGAAAAAGGTTTTAATATTTTGCATATTTTTCGCGCACTGTATATTTGATATTTCCTGCCAATACGACGGAATAGCTTCTGTAGATGAATAAAAATAACAAAAGTTTTAAGTTTTGCAAGATACTAAAGATTTTCTCTAACCTTATTGTTCATCGAGTCGTTTTTCACCCTCAGCTCGTTTCGTTCTTTCTGTAACGAATGTAATTGTATTCTTAATTCTTCCTCATGATGAGATCCCATTTGAGTATCAGCAGGCCAGTGAGCTAACCTAAAGTTACATATTTGTTTAATATTTCCTTATTATTTACTGTAATAGGTGTCTCAGAAGAGCGGTTCGCTCGTTTATATTCTATTATTTTTTCGTTTTAAGGAATAAGAATAGAAAAATCAAGCGTAAATAGTTTTTTACGGGCTATCCGAATATGACAAGAAAATAATGACAAACATTGATTTAAAAAATGATCACCTTGTTTTTAAATACCGCGTTCAGCTTAGTCAGACATGACACCGAAAACCAAATTTTCATACTGAATACAATCTTTTCTCTCAAGAGTTTGTTAGAGTTCTTTTTTAGTTTTTGAAACATATAAATTTGAAATCGCAAACTTAAACTGCCGCTTATTAGGTATAATTGCTTAGTCGACATGAAAACTAACACACTTTAAATGCTAATCGTTTGCGAGCAATACTTCTCAGTGGGCTTTGGAAACAAAACTATTTATTCTAATATTTGCAAATGTCTGCCTTTTTGTACAATAAGTACGTTTTCTTCAAAGAAACTGTCCGAAGACTCTAAGTTTGTTTAAACATTCTGCTAATAAAAATATCCTAAAAGGCCTCCTGATTACAATGATTTTTCACATTTTTAACTCTACGGGCCGACCCGTACGGATTAAACTGACAGCGTTTGTGGATATTCGTTCCAGATATTTTTATTAGTTCCGCGAAAATATTTTAATAATTTTAATATTTAAAGGGCATATATTTATGAATGTTAGATATGAAAATGTCGATTCCAGTGTCGTTTCAGATTAAACCGGAAGTGCTGTTTAAAAACTAACACTTAAAAATTCTTCCTACAACCCGGATCATCAAATTCCGCCTGGAGAATTTTAGAAGATGTGTTTTCTTTTATATCAGTGTTCATATCTTTTTATTTAATAGTCAACTATGTTTTTGGAGTCATATTCGAGTAGCCTGAAACAAGCACATAAATCAGGTTTTTTTTTAAATTTTAGCTTATGCATTACCTCGCATCATTCAAAAACTATTGTGTTTACAGTAGATTTTGTATTTATTGTAAATATTATAAAAAAAACTTACCTAAGTTGAGATTCCAAGGCAGATTTTTGTACTTCATTGTTCGCTAGTTCATTATTCAGTCTTGTTACTTGATCTTGTAAAATCTGGTTATTGCGTCGCATTTCGGCTAAATTATTTTGAATAGTTTCCAGCCTTTCGTTTAAAACTCGCCTCTCATTTTCACAACTCGACAATGCTTTTTGCATCTGGAAAATTCAGTTGGTAAGAAATTTTAGTTTCATAACGAGTGCGGCAAAACTGTCTCCCTAGTTTTGAATATGATTAAAGAAATAGCCACAGATACAAAAAATTTATCTCAGTATCTTAAAACTATATAATTGTTTTATTTCATGTGATTTTGAAAATAATATCGGCCAAGTGGTGAACTCCATTTCCTTCATTATCTATACACTGCTGCAAGCGAACTTGTACGTTTCGCGTAACTCTTTCAAGTATTCCTCGGGGTATATGGCTAATTTCTGTGCGCATTGCCAGCTTTAGAGCTTGCACGTTTCTCCGACGGTGTTTGTAAACTTCGGCTTCAGTTAAACCCACAGAAAATAGTCACATGTCCTGAACCACACATTTTCTAGAAGAAGTTATGAAGATAAAAAAATTCTGATCATATCCAAATAGTTTAGGAGACAAAATTGAACAAGAGTGTTAAGAATAAGCAGGGTCGACCGAATAACGAATGAAGAAGTCATGAGAAGAATGGCAAAAGAAAAATAAAGAGTCGTAAATACTATCAAAATTAGAAAATTGCAATACCTGGGTCACGAAATGAGTGGTGAAAGATTAACTTAGCCCAGACCATTTAAAGTGTGTTTCAATAAGAGTGCAAGATTCAAAGGTTTAACATGGATTTCTGTAACAAAATATTGAAATATTTATTGGAGTTATTAGGTCATAAAGTATACATTTGGGATTTATGTATGGAACAAGACATCTGGGTGAGTGGACTCCACAGCTTTGCTGGCACATCCGTACTCTTTTCGCAAAATTTTCAATAACGGTATGCATGGGGCGGTATTTCGTCAATACTGCGTCTAATTTCGACCTTCAATGCTTCGGTGGTGGCGGGCTTGTTGGCATAAACCTGTGATTTCAAATAACCAAATAGCCAAAAGTACAAAGGTGTTAAATCGTAAGAGCATGGCGGCCAATTCTGGTCACCAAACCAGGAGATGAAGCGATCACGAATGGACTCGTGCAATACCGTTAATGTTTCGCGGAATGGATGGCAAGTGACGCCGTCCTGCTGAAACCACTTATTGTCGACAGTAATATCTTCCAACTGAGGCACAAAAACGTAGGTTATCATAGCACGATAACGTTCGCCATTCAATGTTACTGCATTACTTTGCTCATCTTCGAAGAAAAACGGCCCAATGATTCCTCCAGAACACAATGCACGCACACCAAACAGTGACACGTTGTGGATGCATCGCCTGTTAACGAAGCCATCGAGGTGAAAATGGGCCTGATTTTCTAAAAATTGTTTTCTGCGCAAAATCGGCATGCACTTCTTGTTGTTCAAAGACCAATCGGCTGTGCATGGTCTGTTGGCAGAAGTAGTTGAGTCAATTGGACTTTGTAAGCATGGAGATGCAAATCTGTAATGTCCAGTTCTTGTGCACGATGACGAATCGACGTCCCTGGATTTTCAGCCACACTTTCGAGAACTGCCGTGATATTTTGTTCTGAATGACCTCTACGCGTTTGTATCTTGACTTTCACATCACTAACCGAACCATTTCTTATGAATTTTTCGATTATTCCTTTCACAGTAGATGAATTAGGAATATTCTCTCGACCGAAAATTGGACGCACTTTACGAATCGTGGCAATTAAACTTTCACTATTTTGATAATAATATTAAACCACCAGGACGCGTTGTTCTATCGTGTAATGCTCCATGTTTACTAACTCCCATCTGTCTCCTATCAACATATCATGTCATAATCATGTGTCATTATGACAGCCAAAATGGCGCGCAATTCAAATCTTACACTCTTACTGAAACACGCTATACTAGGTTAAATTCGAGGTAGAAGTCGAGGAAGAAGACACATTTCCTGGCTGTACAACTTAAGGACATAGCTCACCTACAGTTTTCCTAACTTGTTTGGAGTTACAGCATCAAAAGTACGAATTGCCATGATGATTGCCAACCTTCTTACAGGATACGCCTCATAAATTATAAGGAAATTGAACGCCTGACTGCGTCGATGTTGGCTGGTATTTATGCCGTCCAAGGTCGTCGACTTGTTATCCCCATTCTTTAAAACAGAGCCCGTTTCCCTGAAATTTTGAACCCACAAAATAATTGACTTGAGGTCCTAAACTGCTTGGCGAGTTTCAATATGGAACCGAGTATGGGAAGCCCGGGCCCAACGGCGACTACAGACTCGTTATGCCGGATAAGATAAGAAGAAGCTTAGGTAAGCTTCCACAGTGAAAGCGCGCTGCCCTTTTTTCCACATCATATTGCGTATACTAGCCTCATCCCTATATAACATCCCTGTATAACACCACAGCTGTCTTCAGAATACCGAAGTGAAGGGAGTTTTGCACCCAGTATTAAAACACGATAACGAAAGTGGTCGTTATGCAGAAAATTAAATTAATATATCCAAAAACATAAACTACAATACAAGCAAACAATAAATAATACATTTTAATATCGTTTTTATTATTATTTAGCAAGATTTAATGATTTAATGATTTATATAAACGTATCTATGACTATGAATAATAAATAATAATAAACTTCATTTCTAAATAAGTATTTCTGCTTGAATACTTACTTGCTTAAGTCTATCACCCTCTGTTTGCTGTGAAGATAATGCCTCCATTAAATTCCTTTGAAGTCTCTGTGCCTCAGCCTTTAGTTCGCTTTCGCTATTCGAAACTTTCTCTAAGGAACAATTTAACTGATCTATTGTTGATTTCAGCGAGACACATCTTTCTTCTAAACTTGCAACAGATCTGCTTTGATGGTCACATTTTTCTTGTAATTTCTATAATGGAGGTGTGTTTTAAAAATAGATAAGACATTTTTATGGAACATTTTAAAACAAAAAATGGCACCATTTATAAATATGTCCGGAAATGCTTAGCATTGGAGAAATTAATTAATTAAAAATGTTAATATTATTCATAGGACAATCTTCAATAGTGTGCTTTAATATATTTTTATGCATTTTGTCGAAAGCAGTGCATCGCTAATAAAATCAAAGGTAATTAGAAGAAAAGCTATACCCTAAAATTTATATCGACTATACCCCGAAATTTATATCGACATAACGCAAAAATATTTGTCAATCTACATGGCGGCCCAAAAAAGGGTACCAAATATATATTTTTTTAAATTGGATGTCCGTCTGACTCCTATAGAAAGTTGTAGTTACCGATGGAGTTAACTTGGGAAAACAAAATTTACACTATAAACACTTCAGGATATAACGTTTATAAACCTACTAACAATGTTTCATATCCTATATCGGCTGTGAGCGGGGACTTGACCAAATGTGTTAAATTATATGTGCAATATTTCGTTTTTTAACGGACCACCCTGTATTCTTTCAAACACCTTTATTTTTTGTTAAATGTTTTCAATTCTGAAGTTACCTGAAAATAATTTTATTATCTTAATCAAAGTTACTATGGAATTAAAGACTGACGGCCGGTTGCAGAAAGCTCAATTAAAGTTTAGAATGTTTAACTGAATCTCAAATTTGACAGCGAGTTCCTAGATTTCTGTAAGCAGCTTGTCAAGTCCGAAAGCTCGGTTAAATATTCTAAACAGCAATTAAGTTTTGTGCAATCTGGGGTTAATGATTTTCGTTTTGACAAAGTTCACATTTTGGCAGTTCGTTCGAAAGTTTTTTTACTTTTCAATTATCTTTATCAGTCATTTACTATCTTATTTACTTAATTTATGGAGTAGATTTTTTTAATAATTATGATTTTTGTAAATTATAAACTGTGTAATAAAAATTAGACAACATATTGTGTTGTGGCAGTAAGGGAAAATCATATTCCATTACTACAAGAATTCGTTTCTCAGATTAATTTTTTATCACAGAATACCTATGACTCCCATAAAAAACTGTGGTGCAACTATCTATGTTGATATCGATCTTCTCGCGTGAACATGAACTGCTGGTCTGTTAAGCACATCCATTTCTGTAGAATGTAGTCTCATACTGTCAAAAATTAATCTAATGATCTAATTCCGGTAGTAAATGTATATGACGTGGATTTTGAAATGTTTACTGCGAAGCAGCTAAATATCGGTAATGCACTAAATAGAAACTCTCCATTAATTTGGCCAGTATTTTTGTGAGGGTCTTCTAATATAGTTAATTTTATAGTCGTTTTGCGGATGTTGTTATGCATTACTAAAAATGCATTTTGGCCCCATGCTCCCAAAGCATACGTATGGTGAATATTCCTAGAATTTCTTTTACTGCCACAACATTTAAAGAACACATGAACGATAACATTTATTGTGTATATGAGATGTATACTTATTCTATATGTTGTTATTTCTTTATGAATAAATAAATAAACAAAAAAATAAATAAATAAGCATCAGATAGTTTTCATATGAAAAATTCAGGATCAAAATTATAAAAATTCGGTAAATTTCCTTTACCTTAATATATTCTTTTAGTTGGGATAGTGAAGTCTGACCCAATTTAGTTAACGCTATAGTCATTTAGTAAAATTTTATTTTTTTCAGGCTGATTTTTTAAAACATTTTTTTAGGCCGCCATTGTGTCTGCTATGTTGGATTCGTACCCAAATGTTACCTGTTCATTCCTATGTAATATTTGATTTTTGTGCAAAATTTCAGGTAATTTGGATGCGTAGTTTTTTAGGAAAAATTTTTTTAATATTTTACTAGGCTGCCTTTCTAAGAAATAATGGTTCTTGAGATTAGACCGTTTCATACTAGAATTACTTTCCAACGTTTTGCCTTTGATTGCTCGAGGTATCTTTAGAAATTTTTACTTCATGAGATCTGAATAATGAATAAGCTCGGAGAGACCGTAAACCGTGTATCTATTGAAGTTTTTTCTATGTTTAAAAATTTCAACAGATTCTCTAATTTTTCGTTTATAAAATCCTGGGACCGACGCTAGAACTTTTCTTTTACATTTATAATATGGCTAGTGGAATGCTGGTGTTCAGCTACAGCAGATTCAACAATTTGTTTCTTTTTAATACATCGTTGATCTTCTCCACGGGAGCAAGGAATTTTATATATTCCTTCTCTTTGGCAAGGTACAACATCTTTCGGGGATCGCAAGCATTATCCAATCTTCTTATGTGTACTGAATGTTGTACGCGAGTTGGACCGCCGAAATAGAACCGACGATAGAACATTGGTTTTTTACACATTTATAATATGGCTTGTGGTACGCTGCAGCTACAGCAGATTGAACAATTTGTTTTTTTTTTTATTAAATCGTTCATGTTCCTTAAGCCTAGTGGATATTAAGGGACTTGTTTCTCACATACACTTCTTCACAGAAGCAAGGCATTTTATACATTCCTTCTTCGTGTTTGAAAAGGTACAACATCTTTCGGGGATCGCAAGCATTGTCCAATCTTTTTATTTGTACTGAAGATTGTACACATATTGGACCGCCGAAGTAATCGTCCTATTTTGTCTGTAGTGCAATGTATGTAGGGAAGAACAACACTAGCTAACGATGGCTCCTTATCATTCTCAGAGTTGGATTGTTATATCTTTTAATTGAACGCGTAATATCTTCAGAAAAAGGCTCTAAATACTAGTGAGTTAATAACCGGTTTCTTTTTTGCTGGATGGTGGTGGGTATTTGTATTTAAGTACCTATTTTGCGCTTTATTGTACTGTATTTTTATATTCTGTTTTTTTTTGGAGGTTGTCTCTGTAGAGTACGTTATTTGAAATAAATAAATCAATAAATAAATATTTGTATGCGTCGGTTTTCAATACACAGAATGTTCTAATGTACAATTTTCCTTCCTTTAAACAAATACATTTAGAGAGGGAATCGTTCGATTAGATTCAATTTCCATTGAGTATTTAATATTAGGATCTTGATTAAGAAGATCGTCCATATATATCAGAAGATTTTCCGGTCCATGGGGTCTAACAATAAAAGTATCATCTACATATCTGAACCAGTGTTTTGATTTTAGTGGAGCGGATGTTAAAGCAATATTCTCAAAGGCCTTCATAAAGACATTTGCTACCACAGGTGATGGAGATCCCATAGCTGCCCCTGAGCTATGTTCATAAAAAGTTCCTTGACAAATGAAATAAGTAGGTGTAAGACTTAGTTATTTGCAAGATTATTACGTTCCAATATATTTGATACAATGGAAATTTAGTCGTTAACAGGAAAATTTGTTTATAGTGGTTCTACATTGAAACTGACCAAAATACCTTCGAGATCCAACTGGGTTGTCTTAAGTTTTTCCACGAAATGTGCAGGGTTTTTTTGTATAAAAGAATCTGTTTGTCCAGTAAACGGATGAAAGATATTTAATCTTATTTGTACACGGGCGAATCTATTGCAATGACAATCGGTCGAAGTGGTACATTGTTCTGTATCTTGGGAAAACCGTAGAACCTGGGGATCTTGGGCTGCTTGGCTTTAATGATTTCTTCTCCGCTTGTGGTAGGTTGGATGCGTTAATCAGATTGGTGGTGCGCCTTTCGATTCCACGTGTAGGGTCCGCCTGCATAACCTAATAGATGTTGTCGAAACGCTGAGTTACCTTTTCCACGTATTCCGTTCTATCCATGACGTCTGTGGCATTGCCTTTATCTGCTGGAAGGACCAGAATGTCTGCGTTTTCATGTGAGGTTTTCATCGCTGCGGGGAGATTCGACTTCTGTAGTTTTGAATTCTTAACGATATTCGCTGTCTCATACCTGACTACATTGGCTTGCTCTACTGGTAATCTTCTAATTGCGGCTTCAACGGAGGATATTTTATGTCTTCTACGAGAATGCTTCTCGGTGCTATTGCGACTTGTGCTCGCCGAATCGTGATCCTGTGTTAATCGGTTTCCACGTGTGATGTAGACTGTAACCCATATCTCTATTGAAGTTTTTTGCATGTTTAAAAAATTTCAATAGATTCTCTAATTTTTCGTTTTATAAAATCCTAAAACCGACATAAGAAACCTTGGTTTCTTATACATTTATAATATGGCCAGTGGTATGCTGATGTTCAGCTACAGCAGATTGAACAATTTGTTTCTTTTTAATAAATCGATCATGTTCCTTAAGTTTAGTGGATATTAAGGGACCTGTTTCTCTCAAATACACTTCTCCATAGGAGCAAGGAATTTTATATAATCCTTTTGTTGCAAAGGTACAATATCTTTCGGGGATCGCAAGCGTTGTCCAATCTTTTTATGTTTATTACAGATTGTACGTATGTTGGACCACCGAAGTAATCGTCTTATTTTGTTTGTATGTAGGGAAGAACAATACTACCTAACGGTGCTCCTTATCATTTTCTCCTTTCGCGGAGTTAGATTACTCTATCTTTTAATTGAACGCGTAATATCTTCAATGCAATAGCCATTCCCTCTCAGAGCTTCGGTCAGGTTCGATGTTAGAGGAATGATTATTTATTATAATTAAGAAATATGAACGGTGTATTAAAAATAAACAAATAAAACGATATGTAAAATGTTGTTGATTTTTTACTGATATAAAAATTTTATTTGGCCGCCAGCTTCAATTAGTATCACAATTTCAGTTCATCTCTAACCACAATTCATGCACAACATTTGAAATCAATCTATTAAGTAGTTTTTTCAGGCTGAATTTATATATATTTTATTAAACCGCCATTTTGATTCGCCATATTGGATTTTTACTAAACTGAAACATGTTTTTTAGCATCTAGGGTCCTTGAAATGTAAAGATCTGAATAAATCCGTGAGGGTGATTTTTCCACGATTACAATACTTCCGTTTTACGAGGGAAGTAAAAAATTTAACTCAATCAAATAAATGGTTGATAAAGGTAAATTCTAAAAAACTTTCAAACTGTCAACGCGACAATCATTAAGTCTTAAATTAAATAAATAAATTTTAAATAAAGACTTTTATTAATTATAATTAACATTACAAATACATCGTATATTAAGCCCAGCGAGATCTAGCTATTAACAAATCATATCTAAGATCGCTCGAAAAGTGCAGATCTGTGTTTAGGAAGGCAAAAACGGTTACAGTGTCGTGGCAACCTATCGTGGACAGTGGACCTAGTGAAATCCGTTTTTCGTACAAGTAAATAGGTATAATTTATTTTGAATAATCTTAAAAGTTAAGGTTACCACATGAGTTAAGAATCTTTCTTTTAAATTGAACCTTTAGGACTTTTTAAAAACTATTTCTATCTTTGTCTAATAAATCTGACCAATACAATCATAAAATCCTATGCTAGAAAGTGTTAAGGTATCGCACAGTTTAAGCTGTCGGTAGACAGGTAATCGCGGCGAAGGTAAAGGTAGCATGCTCCTCAAGCCTTAGCTGTCGAGAAAAATACCCAAATTGTTACAAAAGGCCACTAGTGACAGACGCTGACCATCAATCCGGACCACAAAAAAAAATCGCCGCCATAGTACCGAGTGATGTCTGATATAATTTTAAGATCACGGTTCCTCAGCAAGTTCTACATCAGAAGTCAGAAAAGAAATAAAGTTACGTATCATCCGCGTATTGAGGGGAATTACAAAAATCAAGAAAACTGTAAAAGTGTGGTATAAAAAAGAAAACAATAAAGAGCCTAAAATACTTCCTTGGGGCACTATTCTTGATAATATTGCGGTGCCGGAAGCATTATTTATAACTACACATTGCTTCCTAACAAGTTAACTCTTCATAAACATTAACCACCGTATTCACTAAAAAGGTTTAAGAGTTAAACCAGGTCTAGTTGCCATGGTACTTAAAACTCTTAGTTCGCCAGTTATTTTTCGTTTATGTCATTTCGCAATTGTGACATTTAGAAAAGCTTCTTGTTCAGTTGTTAAAAATGTCATTTTAAACCCATAACTGTCAAGTTAGACCTGGTCTAAATTTAAACCTCTTTAATGAATAAGGGTGTACAGAATTGTCTGTCCCAAAATATTGAATTCTCGTGCATAATACTGAACGATCTAAGGTATCAAAAACTTTCCTGTAATCCAGCAATATAAGCGATGTATTTTTCCCCTGATCACAATCATCCTTAATGATTGATAAAATTACCTATTTTCACGTAAATAAAAATTAAAATATTTCTAAAAGTAGGCACAAGATTTAGGTAGAAGATATGCCTTAAACAAAACACTTGAAAGGTTAATACATCGAGTAAAAAAATACAGGGTGTATTAAAGAATCGAAATATTGCACATTTAATTTTTTTATATATACCGGGTGACACAGAACGTAGGGTACACGCAATATTTTTTTACCTTTTCAGATATCGTTTTGAAAGTTAGGTACGTTTAGTAATTTATTAAAGTGCATATTTTGACAGATAATTGGATTAAACATCACTTCCGGTTTAAGTGACCTAAATTTCAATATATTAAAGGGAACTCGGTATATTTTTTCATAATCGTATTCTGTGCGAAATTCCCTTTCCAATGATGTACCACAAGTTATATTTTTCTTCCAAAATGGCGGCATTAAAACCGGTTTTCTGAAAAAGGTTATATTCACCATATAACATATAAAATAAAGAATTTTACACCGAATACGACTATGAAAAAAATAGACAGGGTTCTATTATATATATTAAGGTTTAGGTCACTTCGAGTCAAAATATGCATCTTAATAAGTTACTAAACATAACTAAGTTTCAAAGCGAGATCTAATAAGGTAAAAAGATTAGAGCGTGTACCCTATGTCTGTGTCACCCGGTATATAGTTTGTTGCTGGTTCTTGTGATATAGTCCTCGATTTTGAAAATTGCTATTTAGGAGTAATGTGTTATTAAATTATGTTAACGTTTCGGTCGTGACTTCGGCCCTTTTTCAAAACTACAAAGGAACAACAATAGTCAAAATAAGGAATTTTTACACGTAAAAATATAACTCACATGGTTAGTCGGAAATACAGGACATAACAATCACAATTACATACATAAAAAGAAAATGTTTATTTGGTATTAATAGCTATTTTACCAAATGCGGATAGAAAGTAGTATATGCTGTATAGGGGTAGAAACAATTTATTTAAACAATAAATAAATAAATAAGTAAATATATATATATATATATATATATATATATATATATATATATATATATATATATATATATATATATATATATATATATATATATATATATATATATATATATATATATATAGTACTCCAACTTAACTCCTATCCCCTTAAAATGATTAACCCGATTTTTAGAAATAGAATGGAAAATTTTAAGAAATTCAATGAAAACATTTTACAAAATGCTCCTAAACAAAATGACAAAAAGAATAAAACCAATAACTTTTTAACTCTTTCGTACATTCCCAACCTCTCTGAAAACTTTCAAAAACTTTTTAGAAAACATGACATAAAGGTTAGCCATAAGGCCATCAATTTGGTTAATAATTGCTTCAGTAAATTAAAAAGTGAAATTCCAAAAAACAAAAAAACACACGTAGTCTATCAAGTACCCTGCAAAGAATGCCCTTCTGTATACGTAGGACAAACAAGCCAGTACCTACATAATAGACTAAATGGGCACAAATATGATCATAAAAATACCACCGCCCTAAAAAAACACGAAAATGAGACAAATCATACTTTCGATTTCAATAATACCCAAATTTTAAAAACAGAACAGCACAATAGGAAACGTGAATTTTTTGAGATGATTTACATAAAGAAAACTCCAAACGCCATAAATAACAAATCCGAAATAGCTCATTTAAATAAAATATATCACAATATTCTAATGTAACATATATAGTCAAATTGTGCCTAGCAATAAATGACCAACCCAAAAAAAACAAATTCTTAAGATAAATATTTGCCGTGGAAAGAAGGAACAACTTTTAATTCGTTTCAGTACCCTTTGTCACCCGTACACGCATACGTTTACTGTTTTGTATATGTAAATTAGTTTGTTTAACCTGTACATGTTCAAATGTAGTGACGATCTTGTCTATTTTTTTTTTCTATGTTATGTGTCATTTTGTAATGTTTGACTATTTGTCTATGGTAAGTTATGACTCTTTGTTTCTAGTTTTTTTTTTATATTGGCTTGTATGTAATTTTAGCTTAACGCAGTTGAAAAAGGCCGTACCCACGACCGAAACGTCCTGCAGACAATATAAAGTCCTTGTAATAAACTCGTAATTGTCTATCTGAACCATATTCCCAAGAAAATAACCCTACAATATACAACACACTGGTTCAAGAATTCTGTGATTTTGGTAACTATATATATATATATATATATATATATATATATATATATATATATATATATATATATATATATATATATATATATATATATATGTATATATATAAATATATATATATATATATATATATATATATATATATATATATAATGTGTGTGGCTTGTAAGCTTATTTCCCTTTTAAAAAAATTACATGAAAAATATTTACTTCGGAAGAAGCATTATTAATTCCAAGACAATATAAGATACAAATAATCTAATATTAAATTATGATATATTACAGATTCTTTTGGGGACTGGTGTCAGACAATAAAATTGTGTTAAATTATGCTTTTTCCAGAATGTGTTGTTTTAATTTTTTGTTTAAATAAGTTTGGATTTTTTATTAATTTAAGATGTTCGGGAATATTATTAAATAATTTGAAACCACTGTAAATAAATTTATTTATGCTCTATATTTGTCATACTATGAAGTAAGTAGATTTGATTTTTTTGTCTAGTAAAGGAATTGTGTACAACCTTATATTGGTTGTTTAGTTTTTTACTATATATTGAACATAAAGAATAACTTCAAATTTACATAGATATAAGAAAATTATCTGTATGATATATCGATCACTTGGATATCAGTTGTAGTTTAAATACTAGAAGCTATTCCAAACACTGAAATAAGATAAGGCAGAGATAGGTGGTCGAACAGTATCAAACGCCTTTCGCAAATCCAGGGACACTAGTACATCATCAATTTTTGACTGTATATCAGATATTAAATATATTACTGCAATCTCGGTGTCAGTGGCTTTGCGACAACCGTACTGACCCTCACAAAAAAATTAAATTATTTAGGAATGACTGAAGCTGTTCACTAACACAAATTATCTTTGTAAACACGGAAAGTACTGACTGTAGTCGAAAATTTTGAAAATCCCAATTTTTAAACAACGATCGAATTCTTCCTATTTTTAGCTTATCAAGCACTTTCTAATAAAAGATTACTACATTACACTTTTGTGTTATAGCACATTCTTTTTTAAGTTTCTGAACATTCCCCGAAGACATCAGCATCATACGCCCTGTTGCAGGCTTAGATGTTGTGTCAGAATGTATAACACTCATTTAGAGAACGTATTTTTAAACCACAGTCAGGTAATTAATTTTATTTGTATGCGTAGAATTTCAATATTTTTACGTTAGAACTCGTTACCTGAATAGTGCTATCTTTTTCTTGTAGCATCATCTGTAATCTTTGTAAGTCGCCTTCTGCTGACATTCTTTGTAGTTCCAGTTTTGTAGATCTGCTTTCAGCTCGGGCTAACTCTTCTTGAAGGTTTCTTTTTTCAGCTTCTGACCGATTAAGGGCGGCCTTTAGTTTTTCAATTTTATCCTAAAAATGACGATTAATTAAGGTAGGCTAAACTGTTATTATTTGTGTAATAGGTTCCATCGTTCCAGTTGTAGCTTGATAAAAGGTTTCAATAATCGGCTATAAATGTAATCTGTTACTGCAAGCATAGAAATATAGCTAAACGCACTTAGCTACATTTTCTATGCTGCAAGTTAATATCAATCTCTTGGTCATTGATCAGTAGTAACGTAACCAGGCAAATTTCAATTTCTCTATTTGTTTTTAAATTTTGACGGTATTATGAACAAAACATTTTTATAATATGTAACAAATATAAAAATCCTTCAAACGAATTATAAAAAATAAATATTTGAAAGCTGTTAGGTCAATAAAAAATTAAAATGACATTAACAATGGAAATACAATATGATAGCATAATACTTGAATGATAATAATACGATATAACATATTTTTTATAAGTATAATTAACTTTCAACCTTTTTGCAGATTAATTTGATTCTTATTAGAAATAATTACACTAACAGTTGATATTTTTACAAAATAAGCGTGTTTTAATCATATAATTAACTTGCCCCAAATCTGAGATGATAATGGCCTTGTAGTTATTTAAATTTAAAATTTGATGATGGTACAAATAACTCGCTAAATTACAAAATAAAATAATTATCAAAAAGTTTTTTTTTAGACCTAAAGTAGCAATTTTGAGATTATAAATAATGATTAATGATCTTCAATCCAAGAAACTTAACGTAACTTGTAACAAATGACG
Source organism: Kuschelorhynchus macadamiae (assembly GCA_030620095.1). Lineage (NCBI taxonomy): Eukaryota > Metazoa > Arthropoda > Insecta > Coleoptera > Curculionidae > Kuschelorhynchus > Kuschelorhynchus macadamiae. Next base: position 27,075 of record JAUTXW010001699.1, on the reverse strand, counting down.
TCGCTACGATAATATCCTGGGGGAGGAGAGTTACTTTCTTTGAAAATTTGATTAATTAGTTATCGGCTCCGGTTTGGGCTACATTCTGAATTGTATCAAGTTGTTTAATTGTGTAGAGTTATAACTTTAAAACGCTGCCTTCCGAAAATCGTATATTTCTCACTTCCAAATAGAGCAAGCAATCATGACAAGGAACAATAACTAAAATAATAATGAGCTAAGAAAAATAAGAGACTTTTAAGAGTTTTTATTACTGCATAATCAACTTTAAAAAGCTACAAAAAACTAAGTAAAATATATAAGTAAAAATATAACGGAAACAAGACCTAAATTAAATAATAATATTAATAGGAACTCGGTAATAAAAGTACATTCATCAGGCTTATTAAACTAAAACAAATCAAACACTGGTTAAAATGAATAAATGCATTATAAGTGAGTTAATAAAAAACAACAAAACTAAACGTCTTAGTCAATTAAGTAATCAGTCTAATCTCAGAACAAGTAAAATAAACAAAATTATTAAGAACATGTCTGACAAAAATAGGGTTTTTCTCATTGCATGATTCACGGCCAAAGTTTAAAAAAGTTATACTAATAATAATAACAAAAACAGAAACTCTGAGTCCTAGTCATAAAAGTTCATAATCAAACTTATAGGTTTCACTAGAGCAAACCAAAGCTTAAATAAATGTATACAAAATTAACAAAAGACAACAATACGTCATAAATAGCTGAGTATCTTATTTGGTGATAGATGAATAACATTATAAATTCTAATCGTTCTTAACCGGTGGTTGCTCTTAGTCAAGTTTTATGCCTTTTTAAAGTGGAAAAACTACATTCTGCACATATACCACCACACCTACCTTGTATTTTCTTTATATATAAGTAATTAAGTAGTAATCTTGCAGGAAAAATCTAATTAGACAATTAGGGTCACACTATACAATATGTACTTTCAAATTCTGGTACAAATTCGCGGGCAGGATAGTCAGATTTCATTTTCGTCGAGTGAATTAAGCGTCGCTGTTAGATATCGGAAAATGGAACAACTTCGTCTTTTAAAACGGGAATCCTTTGGACTAAATACAAATAAAAAATTTCCTTACACTGTGAGTTTTATTGGTTGTTAACAAAAAATAGCAATTAATATACCTGATTTCATTTTAAGCATTATATTCTCTTACAAAAAATTAACCGTGATACCTATATTCATATTTATAATTATTATAATTGTAAAAGCATAGGCGATTTTTTTGGCATCTCTCGGGTTTGGAAGGGGAATTACCGCCTCTATTCCTCCTATAGTGGCGCCCTTGCTTGTAACTCGTAAATCACGATCAGATGTTAAATACCCAAACCTATTAAATTTTACGTAAGCGTAATATGTATATTTTTGTAAATCATTACTTACAGTTCTAAAACTTAATAACTGATAAGAAGTGAATTTTAGTTCATAGTTTCCAGCAATCCTAGATGGAACGCCATCGAATTATTAAAATATTTCCAGTTAGAAAAATAACATACTTAATCCACCTTTTAGCGATTAGATGACAAGATTATTGACAGAATGTTATTTTAAGAATTACGTTAAATCACGACCACCTCTATATGGCAGTAGATGGATTTCTGTTTTAAAAGTTTATATATTTATTACCTCATACTGATGCTTCTGATCACTCTCCCCGCTCAAACATAACTCCAGCGAAACAACCTTCTCCCTCATTTGTTTTGCTTCCTCAATCTTTTTAAGTAAAGCCTCGTTCTGAGATTTCAGTTCTATGTTTTTCTGACCTAAAGTAGCTTCCAAACTCCCCTTCTCTTCCTGCAAACTTCTTAGAGATTGTAGTATTTTGGTTATTTTATGATCGCCTTTATTTTGATTATCTTGAGCTTCTTGCAGTTGTTTCTTGGCTGTAGCAACTTGAGTTTTGTAGTCATCCTAAAAAAATAATTAGCTTATTTTGCATAAACTTGATTTGCAAACCAATAAACTAAATGGGCTTTGCAATAAATAAACATAACGTTTTCTAATGAACTAAACTTTCCTTACCCTCTCTCGTTCTATTTGAGCAACTTGCTGCATTAAATTTCTAACCCCTTTTCTAACAACTTCTGGATCCACATCAGTGGCTCCGTCCTTCTCTTCATGACCTATAAAATAATTAATGTTCAAATTATGAGCTAATAAACTTATTGCATGTATTTTATGCCCAAATATTGTGCTTTCCTAAAATAACAGATTAGTCGAGTAAATATGTGTGTATTGCCCTATTATTTTTTATTTTTTGTGAAAAGGATTTTTGAAGGAGTTCAGTTTAAGAGAAATAATTACTCGAATTAGAAAGAAGGAAATTTGAAACATAACAGTATCAATTTGGTATTGATATGACATAAGAAAATCTTTTTTTTTAATTCCGAACAATTAAATTTTCAATTTGATTTGAATAGTAAAACATTTTTTTTATCGTATCTCCCGTAGATTATACATTTGTTATCATTTAAAACTTTCTAGTCAGCTATCTCCAACATTCGGATATTTTGGTTTAAAAACATGTATACAATACTTTATTTCACCCACATGTTCTTACACTATATTATTATTTTCTATGTATTACTAATATTTTAATTAATTTGGGGAGAAATTGGAAAAATACATATTTTGTAAAATCTAATAAAATTACAGCATCTAATGATACATTTAAGGAATCAATTAGGTATGAAAATAAAATACCTTTTATAAAAAAAATCATATCGCTAAATCCCCTAAAAAAGACTCCCACCGATTCAAAATCTGATTGAAAATTCTTAAAAACACAAGAAAATGAAGTATTATATTCCTCATGCACTCGTAAATTAAAATTTTTTATAAGTGTTTGCCTTATTGAATTGTATGTTTCTAGTTATAGTAAATTTTATAAAAAGAATTTAAGAAAACTTTGCTTTTATAATTCTTAAAATGTTTAATTCTGATGAATTTTCTAGAGTTGTGGAAAAATAATTTAACAAATTACCTCGGGCTGGGCTCCATCTTCGCGATGGACTTAATAATCTATAAGGCACTGAAACTGATCCATCAAACTGAATTCCAGCGATTCTTCTTAATGTAGATACTACACTGAATAGTTTTTGTTCGATATCACGTTTCGAAGATTCCAGTTGAGCAAGCTGGGTTTCCAATGCCCGTACTCTTCCTTCCGCACCACCTAATTTTGCCTATATCAAAAATATTAATTGTTTAATTAAATAATTCGCAAAAAATTACAATATAGAACACATAGTGTTAATAAGCAGGTGATTTTTTTAACCGATGAATAATAATAAATGGTTTTTGAATAACAGTGTAGAAGCTCGCCTTAAAAGTACCATTATAGTGCGGTTGGAAAAAATGTTGTGTGAATGCGCTGAACCTGAACACCCATATATAAACCTAATTGACCACGGTTAGAGTCAGTGTCTTGGAATGTATTCATTTGAATGTAGTTTGTATGAACATTAATTTTCATTTTTAGAATTAAAGACATGAAACAGTATATTCCTTATTTCCCTCAATTTTATAATTATATTATGTCCAACGATATATTTTAGAATTTTGAAAACAAAATTTTCTTTTGATTTTTCGGGCAAATAGTAAACATCACACTTTAGTGTTTCTGTTTTTTTAATCCGCAAAAATACTGAAAAAAAATTATACTTAGAAATAATTTGTCTTATTTTTGCAATAATATTAAATCGTGAATCCTTGGTAACAGATATTTTTATATACATAAGTGCAGTTTATTAATTTACGTACTTTAAGTTCTTGAATTTGTTGAGTAGCGTCTACTAAACAAACTTCTAAGTTATGTTTTTGATCTTCCAGTCTTTTTTCTTTTACTCTGCTGTCTTCAAGATGGATCAATAAATCTTGCTCGCGAGCATGCCACTGTTCTTCCAACTGGCTTGAGTGACAACGAGTTCTGCTTAGTTCTTGCCTGGTCTGTTCCAAATTTCTTTCAACTTCTGACATCTGAAAAATAAAGATAGTCTTCATTTAACCATCATTATAGTTATTGTGCCTATTTAGATATATTGAAAATAAAAATGAAAACTTGCCTGTTTCCTTAGCTGATGTACTTCTTGATGAGCCCTCTCTCGCTCTTCAACTTCGTTGAGCAGTCTAGCTTGAAGTTCCTTTTCTTCTTGTTGCTGCTGACTTCCGGTAGCCTGAGCTCTTTGAAGTTCTTCCTGAACGCTTTGTATTTTGTGCTCAGTTTGTAGCTGTTCCTTTTCCATTTCTCGAATTTGGTTCTGCAAACGGGAACGTTCATGATCTAAGGACACTTTTGCTTCTTCTAAGCCTAAAAACAAATAAAAACTTCCGATATTAGGGAAACGTACAGGCGTTTAATGTTTAAAGATCTTAAGAGCAAGTAATTGTGAATTGTAAATCCACGAAAAAAGTTAATCCAAAGTCGCAAAGGCATGGATTTTAATGACAAAAGGCAATTAGAAACGGTTCAATCATTTTATTGCTCATATTCGATTGTTGGAATTTTTCACTTTCCTTCACACAAGAAGAAACCCATTATGGGAGTTCTGAATAAAGAGCTTTATTATTTTTATAACCAAAATAGACTATAAAGGATTTATTTTAATTATTCCTCTTACCAAGGACAATGTAATAAATCAAAACATTTTACCACTACTGCATATTATGTGACAGTGACTGGTGTTCAATTTGTCTGATAAAGGAATTATTTAATACGAATAATGTTCCGAGAGCAGAACATATGTTTTTCGTAATAGGTTAAATTACGTACATTTTCGCATTTCCTCTGCTCGCAGGGTATTAAAATAACTCGACTTAACTACTGATTAAAATCCATTGTGGCTGCCAGTTTTTTCATACTTCATGACTTTTTACTTCCCTCGTAAAAAGGCAAGTATTGTAATCGTGAAAAATCACACTACGAGATTTTTTCAGATTTTTGCGTTTCAGGGTCCCTAGATGCCGAAAAACATGTTTTCTCAATTCCGTCGGTCTGTCTGTCTGTCTTTCTGTCGGTCTGCTTGTTCGCGGGATAGATAAAAAACAACTCACCCGATTGATTTTGGTCAAAAATTAAGTGTCATACGGGGATGACCTGGTAACATTTTGGTAAAAAACCAATATGGCGAAACAAAATGGCGTCCAAGAGAAATGTTAAAAAAATTATTACTAAAAAACTACGTAGTCAATTTATCTCAAATTTTGCACAAAAATCAAGTATTATGTAGGAATCAACTTGTAAAATTTTGGTACGAATCCAAGATGGCGGAACAAAATGGCGGTTTAGTAAAATATTTAAAAATGCAACCTGAAAAACTACTATTAATGGACTCATTTCAAATTGTGTGCCATAAATAATTGTGGTATGCAAAAGAACTAGTAAATCTGTGGTACTAATTCAATATGGCGGCTAAATAAAATATTTGTAATCCTGAAAAAATCACCCTCTTAGGTTTTACATATATTAACGTTTTTTTACCGTCCCTAGACGCCAAAAAATATGTCGTCTTCGGTCCGTCTCTCGATTTAATTGTTTTTCTCTCAGTTCACGGCTTAGCTTAAAAACTACTTATCCGATTGACTTCAAATTTTGGTCAAAAATTAAGGGTCATACAGGGATGACTTGGTAATATTTTAAAACGTTAAAAAAATTATTACTTAAAAACTAGTTACCCATTTTACCTCAAATTTTGCACGAAAATCAAGAGTTATATAGGAATGAACTGGTAACATTTTGGTATGAATGTAAGATAGCAGCCTAATAAACAGCCTGAAAACACTACATTAGAATAATTTGAAATTTTGTGCAAGCATTAAGGGTGATGTAGAGATAAACTGGTAAAGTTGTGGTACGAATTCAAGAGAGCGGAACAAAACGGCGGCAAAATAATTTTTTTTTTAAATTAACGTAAAAAAAATTCTTATTCAATTAACTTTAAATTTTGTAGAAAAAGTAAATGTAGTGTAGTGATGTAGGGATAAATTAGTACTATTCAACACGACGGCTTAACAAAATGGCGATGTGTGTTAATGTGATATCCAATATGATGGAACAAACTGGCGCCGAATAAAAATGTTTGAAAAGACAATTACTAAGTGACTATGTACTGAACTAAATTCGGTCACACTTCACTATTACTAATAAAAGGAACGAGGAAAGTTCCGAGTAAAGGAAATTTACCGATTTTTTAAATTTCCATTTACTTGAGTAATATCCTCGATATTTTTTATTTCTCAATTCTTCATCTTTTTGATTATTAAATTTTAAATAGAGTAATTTATTTTATCTTTACTTAATATAAATAATGTTTCATTACGGGTAAAGGTAAATACCGGTCTATTAAACATTTTATTGGATCGGCTTCCGTATAGTATATATATATATATATATATATATATATATATATATATATATATATATATATATATATATATATATATATATATATATATATATATATATATATATATATATATATATATATATATATATATATATATATATATATATATATATATATATATATATATATATATATATATATATATATATATATATATATATATATATATATATATATATATATATATATATATATATATATATATATACTATACGATATATATAGCTTAACGTATAGTAAAATTCTATAGTTTATTTTTGATTTTTATGTAATATTAATTTGATAAGTAGTTTTTGAGTTATGTCACCAAGAGACAGATCCATGGAAATGCGAAAACATCTTCGAAACTTACATTTCGGGATTTAGATCCTGAAACGAGAACATTTGAAAAAAATAGGATGACCTTTCAGAATGTCAGTACTTCTTCTTATTTTTGAATTATAAATAGCATGTGTCATTCGTAAGAACAATATACAGAAGCTGTTGTAGTGCACTATACTAGGTAGATAAAATATATTACATAGCGCTCCTTATTTTCTTTAGTTCTTATTATTTCATAAAAAAAAGTTACTCTTAAAATAAATTATACTAGAATATTACTCACCAAAACAATATCTTTATAAACCCTAATAGGATCAAACAAAATTAAAATTACTCTTAGACTTCTAAAAGGCGACCGACTTAATAGGTTTTTTAGTAGTACAGGATTTTGAAAACAACGGTCTCTGTTTCTTATAAAAATAATTTTTTACCAAATTCCGATAAAGCTTTTGCTTGCCAGGATGCTGTAAAATTTCTAAAGACTAATTTTAATCAATAACTTACATTTGAATGATATTTTCGGTTTTAGTCAGTTTTTTCTGTGCCATAGCCCATTTTAATTTTGTTTCACTTACATTTTTAAATTTCTGTTGGTATCATCTTTATATTTTCAGATTGTTATTAAATGTTTTATCTTTCACTTTCCTTAATACAAGTCCTTACTGATTTTTAAAAAAATGTTTTTAATTTATACATGTTAACATATTTATTAAGTTTAGTACTTACATTTGGTTAGACCAAATACACAAAAACTAACAGAAAATTTCCCAACTGTAACTGTTAGTCTAATTTTTGTGACTGGTTTACTAAATTTATACTTTTTAACTATTGGAAAGTGTTTATTTTTTTACGTCTCAGCTGCACCTCAGATGCATACCATTACAAAAGCTTCTATTTACTTTTCTTTTCAATATTACGTCAAGAAAGGATCTTAAATAAATTAAATATTTACTGACGCAAATAATGGCACGTTTTAAGAAGTGTTGATAAGTTAGCAGCAGTTTAATGGTATCGATGACTTGATTTGTGTTTATTTAAAGAATATCAATTTTACGTGGTATTATAAAATTATCAGAACATAGTTACTTAATAAACTCCAATATAAAATTATACTACAATTTTAATTATTTATTAACAAAACTTTTTAATAGAAGCACAATACGAATACAGAAATCGATATAAAACTTGAAATACAGGACAAATGGTTTGTAAACACATTCAACGACCTTTATTTTTGTCGAATACAGTCAAAAAATATATACCTACCTAAGTATTTAAAGCTGCAAAACTAGTAGATCTTGTAAAATACGCATACCCTTATTAATCAAGATCTATAAATAAGTATTTCCTTTTTGAACACCAATTACTGGTTTGTCATTGAAAGAATGTCGATATTTATTACAATACCACTTGTAATTTATAGGATAGATTTTAAATTTGTGTATTTTATACCTAGAGAATAGTCCCCGACTAGTTAAAATTCTTGTTAACAATAAGTATTTTTTGTGAATTGAAGATGAAATGTGCCAAACCGCATTTTAAGTCCTATTTAAATGACTAAATAAGTTTTAAAATTTATTTTATAATACAAAGAAGTCAAAATTTTAAAACCAGCAGAGCCTTGCAATATATAAATTGAATTAAGAGATATTTAATGAAAAACATTTGCGTCAAGATTTAAGAACTAGATAAGATTTAATTGCCATGACAACTAAAATGTTTAATTCATCAGCTATGTCTTGCTTAGTTCATTGACCTATTTTGTAATTGTGATATATAGAAAAATTACTTATACCATTATCGTGTGTACATGTCACTTTAAACCTACAACTATCAAGTTAGACCTGATTTAAATCTCTTTAGTAAGTACAGTTGCTCTTTTCCATTAGAAGCAAATCAGACAAGATGAAAGGCACTGCAAAATCTACAGTATTTTGTGCTTTGTGAAATCTCTTTTTATATTTTATATGATATTTTTGGCTTTTCGCAATATAAGACAAAATATAGTAGGTACATATTAATACCGAAAGGTACGTTCAGAAATCTTAACAAATAGCGCAATCAACCATTAATAAAATATAATTCTCAAGTAAATGTATTTTTAAAGACTCCAAACGGATGCGAAACACAAAGCTACGACATAGTTTTGTGAGGTGGATCATCTCGCGGCGATAGGATCTTTATAATTGCATCAAACATTTTTATTGTAACGATGTTAAATAAATATGCCTATTTCTAAGCCTTCTAAACTCAAGTAAAAATAGGGAGTTTTATTAGTTATATCGTTCATATTAGGGCAAAAATATATAGATATTTATGTCGAAACATAAAAAATACACACATAATATTTACTCAACTCATATAAATTAAAAAGAAGGGAATTACATTGAAATGTATTTCTAAAGGGGACTACTTAAAAAAAAGGGGTCTTTGGTATAAACTAGGTATATGTTCCCTATTTCATTATAGTGTCAAACATTATTTACAAATCTTAAAAAAAACGATCGTACCAATAGTACAAATATTTATGTATTTTTAATATTTGTATTGTATTTGACCTTTGAGATCTACCTATCTTATGTGCCAAGGGGATCTTACCATACCCTACCGCCCATCAATTGATTTCAAACACTAACGATTTCTACCTGCTCGAATTACCATTCGTACATAAAAATTCTTCTCATACCACTCATTCATATGATCTTCATAACTTATTAAGCCACCAACAGAAGACAATTTTAAATTTTTAGTGAATAAAACATATATTAAGAAAAGTGTTAAGTTTTTAGTTAGTTATCATTATGACCACTGACAGGTATGAAATTCATTTTTAAGTTTTTTCCCCAGTAAACTATATTTGTCTCAAGCACAGTCGTGTGCATATAAAAGGCGTACAAAATTTGTTTGTTGTTAACCTGCCTATAACCCAGATTTCAAAAAAAAATGGTACACATAATCGTTGTTTGATATTATTCAAACGCATAATATAAATTAGTAGTATTCCTAAAATTAAGCAGACGCTAACATACGGACTTTGTAATATGCTTCAGAAAATTTACACTTTACGTCTTTTGCATTTTTTTTATTAAGAGGTTTCTTTAAATATGTAGATGTTAAGAAAAAGTTTAAAAAATATATTATTTATTACTTTAAATTGTACAAAAGATTTTCAAAGCAACGTTTATTCTAAAAACTTTATAAAAAACGAATAAATAAATGCAACCCTAACACTTAATCATGCATTTAAACTATATTTAAATAATGTTAATATTTCGTCATAGCTCCATTGTTTTCTATTATGTTGTTAATAACAAACATAGAAAAAGACTTGTTGTTAAGTCTATTCGGTATAGATGCGTAAACTTTTCTTATAAGGTCGGGTTTATCAGATAGTTCATTCCATGTTTCTTCTATTGTTAGGTCGGAAGTTCACTGTATATAATTTTCTTGTCATTAGACCCCAGATATTTTCGAATATATTTATGTCGGGACTCTTTGCCGGCCACACTAGAGTTTTTAAATTATTTTGGTTAAACCATTGTATTATTATCGTTGCATTATGGACCGGGCAGTTATCCTGTTGATAAATGAAATTTTGATTACGAAAATTATGTAATGCATTAGGCAGCGTAATATTTTTCAATGTATTCCTGTATGTAATCGCGTTAAATCTTTCATTTATGATCCAGCACACTCCTACGCCTCGAAAACTTAGCCATAGCCATACATTTACAGAAAATCTTCCTGAGTGTTCGGAATGAATATATTCTTCATTAAACCTTGTTCCTTTGGGCCTGTACACTCTTATCTGTCCACTAGAATGCGATTGGAACACTTTTTCATCGGTAAAAACAACACCATTCCAATTTTCGCGCAACCTGTTATTTAAAGTGAAAATAACCCTTGCCTGTTTGTGTTCGTTTCCTAGGATCACTTTTTTAGCAGTTGCACAGTTTTTTAATCTCGACTTTTTTATTCTGCGGGTTGCTGTGGATCTTGATGCAGAAAAATGTGTTTGCTAAATAGCATTTCGAATGGAGTATCTTCCAAATACTGCAAAAGTGCATTGTCTTCTTCGTGAATAGTTATTTTGGGTCTTCCAGTTGGCTTCTTTTTATCCATGTGTCCTTCAGTTTTCCATCTGCGTTTTATATCTAACACGGTCTTTTTATTTACATTCATAATATAAGCTATATCCCTTATTGGCATACCATCTTGGACATGCACGATTATTTGAGCCCTTTTTAAATAATCGAGCTGAGGCATTGCACTATTTATAAAAAACTGTATGACAAGCAACTGCGCGTTTAAAATAAATAATTTTTATTTTGACAGTTTTGTCAATCATTATGTTCAAACTGACACGGTTGATTTACAATAGCCTTTAATCGATGTACGACTTTTATATGCACGCGACTGTACATACATGTATAATTTTTAGATTTTAAAGATATTTTAGTAGTATCAGTATTAATCTATTTGACGTAGTGAATATTTAAATTGAATGTAGTACTTTAGAAATACGGTAAACTTATAACATTTACATTCAAAAGAAGCAACACACAGATTTCTGATTATATTTCGCAGATTCAAAAGCAGCCAGTGTCACAGTATATCTGTAAGACATAAAATCCAAAGCTCCATGTTTGCATTTTATCTAAAAGTTCTTTTATAGGTCGCGGACGTTGTGGTGATGTGAAGGCAGAAAAAGGAACAACATACGTATCATCATTTCAACATAGTAGGCTTATGAATTTAGTTCTTAAAACTTCACTGTTGCTTCGAGTTAGTAAATATAACAAAACATAAATCAAAATAAGGAAATCAAATAAAAATGATGATGTAATATTTAAAGTCTTTAGGCACAAATTTGACAGTTTAAAAAAAATAATTATCAGAAACGAAAGAAGTCGAATGGAATTAATATAATTTAATCAGTAAATATTTTTTTTTAATTATAGATTCATTTTTTTATCTATAATACAGGTTGTTTAAATACAAAACAATATAACAAATTGCTGGATCATTTTCTTAAAGCTATCAAGTTTTATTATTTCAGAAACTTTTGCATTTAAAAAAGTCGAAAAATTCAAACAAAACTCCTCTTAGAGGGAAGTACAAATAAACTGATATTAAGAAACTAATAACTGATATTTTCTATAATTCTACCTCCCCCAAAAATGTGGGCAATGTTTTATTGAACGCTGAATCGTTACAAATTATGCTTTCCATATTACATTATCTAAGACACCATGCTTAAGTACACAACAGAGAACTCTATACATAATGAGAGGCGGAAGGATTTCAACAATTCACAAGCAGCATATGAAATGCTATGTTGTTTGGCATCTTTGTCTTATATACGAATTTTCTCTAAGAATAATAATTAAACATAGAAAAAAGTTAATTAAACAGGAATCAATGAGAGGATGGCGATATTAAAGCAAAACTAATTGCATCCAAACTCATCTTAAATGCGCAGGGTGATCCACTGATGAATTTTAATGGAACACCCCGTACATTTACAGTCATTTAAATACAGGGCGACACTCTAAGTGCAAACCACTATCACTTGTCATTTTTTGATGTCGTGACAGAAAAAAATTAATTTTTTTTTAAAAATGTAGAATGCCATGAACCATTTAATTTCCTGAAATTATCGCTAAAAGCTAAGTAAAAATATAATTATTAGTTTATTAGTTAACTTTTTATGAACATGTTTAAATAACTCAATTTTTTTTAAACGCAAATATAGTGAGCCACTATGTTCAAAAAATTGCTCCATTTTTTCTCTAAGAAACGATATGCATAAAGCCTACTGTTAATTATTAGTTTAGCCAAAATCTAAAAATTAATGTTTCAGTAATAGGCCTTAAATTTTATATTTTATTTAGATCTAAAGTGCCATGACTAAATTATTTCGAAAATTCATAGATGAATATGGATGGTGGAAACAATGCCTTATAAACAAATTATGCTTAATAAAACATACATTATTTCAGGTTCTTTAAAGTGCCCGCACCATTTTCATTTTGACGGAATGGTACCGCTTCGACATTAGCTCTGGCTATCTTTATTGCTCTGTGGTTCTATTTGTTGCGGCTAAAACTTTTTTTACAGTTTGCCTCGTTATGTATATTTTTCTGAAGAATAGTGAAGTATGACTGTTTAGTTCCGAACATATTCATCAAACACACACACACACACATATTTTTTGTGAAAAATTTGAAGTCAATTGAATAAGAAATTTTTACGATGGTTTTTTAAACATTTTATTTGGTCTTTATTTTGTTATGCCATTTTGAATTCGTACCGCAATTTTACTACTTTATCCCTATGTAATGCTTAATGCTTGAACAAAATTTGAAATTAATCCAACAAATAGTTTTTTAACCATTTTTCAGTTCAAAATATTACCAGTTCATTTTTTTGTAACACCTGATTTTTGTGCCAAATTTAAGGTAATTTGGATAATTAATTTATTAGTAATAGTGATAATTTTTTTTAACATTTCACCAGGCCGCCATTTTGTTCCACCACATTGAATGTTTACAAAATGTTGCAAGGTCATCCCAATAAGATCTTTAATTTTTGACCAAAATTTGAAATCAATGGGTTAAGTAGACAGACAGACCGACGGAATTGAAATAGATATGTAAGTATCTAGAACCGCTAAAACTTGAAGATAGGTAAAACCTTGGAGGGGGATTTTTTCACAATTGCAAACATTTTATTTGGCAGGCATTTTGTTCCACCATTCTGAATTCATACCACGATCTTACCAGTTTATCTTTATATCACGCTTAATTCTTGCACAAAATTTGAAATCAATCTAGAAAGTAGTTTTTTATACTGATGTTTTAAATATTTTATTAAGCGGCCATTTTGTTTCGCCATCTTCGTACCAGAGAGATTTGTGTAGGGCATTACAACGAATTTAGTATTAAAATTTCTTTCTTGTATTTTTTTTCTTTGTGTTATTATAAAATAAATATGTTCACTGCTTAATTTTTTTTTACCGGATATCGGTTATTAATTAGAATCTTCCTTAATTTTGTTTAAAATCACAGGACGATATTCTGGAGAAGTATTTGAGATGGTCCGATCGGTGAGACCTACTATTACACTATTTTTTGACTCTTTGGATGGTTGGAGTTAAAGTTTAAGTATCGATCTGACCATGTTTTTTTCGTATACCACTTCGTTTTTATGTTTTGATCTTGTTTGTTTAATCTAGAAAGTTAATTTTGTTATTGTCTTCAATTTTAATTCGGGATGAAAGTTATTAAAAGCATTTCATAGGACATTAATATTGTTTTTTTGGACGGCAGTCAAACAGTAATTCACAAATATTTTAAAAACGCTAAGTCAAAATCATGAAAAAACTTATCACACTTTCCTCCAGATATTCTATAACCAATTGTGCGACGGTGGAGGAAATAGGAGAACTCGTAGCTCAAGTGTCTCTGGGGGGTTTTAATTCCCCCCCTTATATACGCCACTGCAATGCGGCCGTTGTCGTTAAGCAAGTAACGTAATTTTGGAGGTTTAAAAAGCTTTTTTTTTTTAATTAACTTATAATTATTTAATTAAGAAACCGGTTAAGAGATATTTATATGAATTGGTTATTGATTAAGAAGGAAACATTGTTTTTTTTTTTAGATTTATAAGCACGGGAACGATTCACAGTGTGACTTATTCTGATTTAGTGCTGGGCGATGTTCATCGATGGTTTTGAATCATCGATGTCTTGTTGTTCGATGCCCGATGTCAACATCGATGGAGGATATAAGATGGGAGATATAATTCAATTCTTCAAGTTAAAATTCTGTTCCAAAATAAAAAATGTAATGAAATTAGGTATTTTTTATTAATTAGATAATTTTTTCCAAGTTGGCAACGCTGGCAACCCGTAGCCACGACGACGCGGCGGCAGAGTGTCTTCTGTCCAGCTTCGGGAAAATACAGAAGATATATAGTGTTTTTATTGATTTTAAGTTTTATTTAAGTAGAACGGCAAGAGTCGTATAGACCTAACGTGACAAAGTGATATTCTAATATTGTAGTGTTTAATACTGTTTTTAATACCTATATTTTATTTTACATTTACTGACAAAGTGTCAATTTTGTTTTATTTTACAAAAAATGTATTGTATATTCTACAGTTCTACGTCGTATCATCAATGGTATCGAAAAAGTATGGTTTTTAGAAGAGTTTAATTATTTTGTGAGATGGTAGTAACTGGTTTAAGCGATTATCTGAATATTATTTATTATGTATAGAAGAAAATATAGACATAGATTAATAATTATAGATTAAACAAAAATCTGTATTTAGAATGCAATTAAATTGAAGTGTTTTTAATTCGTACATTTTTCTAATGAATTAATAGACAGTTTCTAAGCGGGTCATACTATTAAAATTAATTTTGGTAGTAGCCAATAATTATAGATCAAGTGTAATAGTGCAAACTTATAGATCTGTACAAAATTAAAATTTGATATTCATACGTACGTAAACCAGATGATATTTGGACACAATCGTGAATGTCTTATAGAGGCGGCTAGATTGAGGGTGATTCGGTTCGCGTGATCCGATCTTTGATTTTAATGAATGACTCGAGTCACTCATCTTAAAATCACTCGAGTCTCGAATCTCAAACGACTGCTAAGTTCACTTACTACGTACACTCTCTGGCTCCTGTTTCAGCTCTCATTACTCTTGTACAGCGGAATATCTGTGAACCGTTCTTTGTTTCATGCCTGGCAGTCGGTCCCGGATGAATTAATTATTATTTAATTGTCAATATTTTTACATAACTGATAGACGGAAAGGATTTTTCATTCGTTTGGTTTTTATTCTTAATACTAAAAGAAACATAATTTGTTTAATTCGATGCTATAAATGAGTGTAATTCATACTTGCACCCCAGACTTTCAGATAATACTAGAATAAAGTTAATATATTATAAATAAAATATAATGACGATTAGAATAAAACCTATAACTTAAGGAGTTATACGAGTAAAGTATTCCCACACTATACTCGTTTGTTTTTCTAACTTTTAATTTTCAAAATATTATCCAAGGGCACACTGTTAATAATTGCGAATAATACCAATGATTAAAATATCATATCAACTAAACACATCTACGTAGCATTCAGAATCCGGGGAACTACTACTAATAACCATTAACCAAACATTCATAAACATAAACCAGAAATGTTCATCAAAATGCGTCATCTGCTAGTTAGGAGCAAAAATAACTTATCCGTCCGCATGCAAACTAGTTGAAATCTGTAAATGCGTGTGATTCACCGAGTCAGTGACATGATTCATTTAATGCTGATGACTCAATAAAAAGACTCGCGTTTGCCATCTCTAATGTTTTATACAAGGTGCCTAAACCACAGCTAATATAACATACAGCTCCACATCTCTCTTAGCGGGAATGGTTTGCGCCGATCCCTTCGCGCACGGCGGTTGGCAGCCATTTGGTGGGAAAAGACGACTGTGGCGTGCATGATTCGCTTCGCATTAATATTTTGCGTTCAGCAGCCATAGTCGTGCGTTGCGAGAGTTTAATTACATAGATATTTTTAAATTGTTTTTGCAGTATAATGAGTGAAAAAAAGATTGGACATCATCATGTTTGTGCAGTGCGATCCTGTTTTAATAAAGGCTATAACTCCAAGAAGAAATTTTTTCGATTTCCCAAAGAGGCTGACCGGTAAGTACTTATTAAAAGTTTTCCGGGCTTTTGTTGGCTTTTAGTGTTACTGAATTAGACAAATTTGAAATATGTTTTTGAAGCATTATCTTTTTTTAATGACTGTAACACACAAAAATGTATGGATGAAAAAACACTTTTTCACATTGCAGCCACGAAAGCTAAGTTTTTGGAAAAATGAAAAGTTGTATGAAAGATATTGTTAAAAACATATTTTTCATAAAATATCTCTTATGGAATTTGCAAAGAACTGATGCTTTATAACACTAATATCGATTATCTTTACCTAAAAAAGTATTGTTTTTTGTTTTTGAAAGTTCCTGCCTTCTAATCCAGTTCAATAACTCAAAATGGTGTTAATTCTTGTTATTGCTTCTAAACATATGCGCAAATTAATATCGATATTGGATTTGGAATTACGTCACATAAACACACATAACATTAAAGATATTAATAAATTAAGATAAAGAAAGAAGATTTTTGCAAATAACTCGGGATCTATTAACATTTTATTGATTTCTCATAAAAGGAGTCTATTTTTAATTAACAATTTTTTTATACTTTTCGGTAATATTTGTAGTCGGATAATTATTGTAAACAAAATTAAAATGATTTCGCTATACTATATTATTAGATTGAATTTTTGGAGTTCGCGCTTTTTTATTGGAAATTTCTTTCTCTTTAAGAATATTTCTAAATGTTAGTAGTTTCCGAATAATTTGCAATACACTAAACTACCTTTTTAAATAATAATTTGTTATTAGGCTCTGAAATTGTTTACGTGATAGTTTGAAACTTTTTCATATTTTTCTAGACGTCAGGCGTCATCCGCGCCATTTTTTTATATCTACTTTTGGTTTATATTTGATGGTTACTTGTTAAACAAAAGCCATGCATTTAAATGATTTCGCTTTGTGGAGACTTTACCACAACTGTACTAAATTATGAGATTAAGACGATGAGAGGTTATTAAATTAAAATTACTATTAACAGATTTCTGGAGTCCATGCTTTTTATTAGAAATTTTTATCTCATTAAGAATATTTCTAAAAGTTAGTAGTTTCCGGGTAATTTGCAATACATTATTTTTTAAAATCTTAATTTGTCAATAGACTCTGAAATTATTTACGTGATGGTTTGTTGAAGATAATTAAAGTCGTAAATAGTGTTTTTTATAGTTCTTTACGTTTTAGTTACCGCATGGGTTGACAAAAGTTTTAGTTTATTCGCTAATTTTTCCTTAAAATAATTTGAGGTTTCTTTTATTTTTCAATTACTTATAGATTTATAAAATGTTTCGATTAAGACAAATAAACCCGTTGGTAATACATCTAATCAGTTTTTCAGCCTAAAATGAAATTTTATTTATTAAAAAATCGGATAGGCGCCTCTTTGATAGTATAGAATATGAATTTATTATTTTCGAACTTGGTTATTAAAATTTTAATTTAGGTACTTAAATAAATCTTGCAGGTAAAGGAAGATATATTAGATCAATAAAAAGGCTTTTATTTGGTGGGGCAGGTAGAGTAGATTTTTTTCGAATAATATAGGCCATACTTTGCAGTAATTAATGGTCTGGTATAGTAAAATGCAAATGACAACCCCGGCCGGCGCCTTTCGATCAGATAAAAATATTTTCTTGGTAGGTATTTCCAATGGTCAAAATTGAATAAAATTTGCATGAATATAATATGTCCTTTAGAAAAATAAAAAAAGCAATATTTCTAATACAGATTTATTATCCCGAAACTCCAAAGGGCCGGCGACTGTCTTGGTTTATGATGTTTTATTGCTTTTAAACGTGTGGTTATATAATTAGTACGAATGGAAATAAATATTTAGGTGCAAAAAATGCACTATGTCCATTAATTATCGAATGCACTGTTGTACAGAGTAAACGGGACAGGTGAATTTTTAGGTAAAATTTGAATATTTTTAAAACAAGAGATATTGAGATGCGGTTTTCAGCTATTTCTTATCTTGCAAATTTTATTGAATAATACCGATTTAGGAGTAAAACTCGCTTGAGCCAAAAATTTATTTATACAGGATGTTAAACAAAATGGCAAATTTTTCAATTATTTGTTCTGAAAATTTAGAAAAAAGATTTTTTATTCTGATTGCGAGATTAGCTTAGTTTTTTTAAAACACAATTTTAAGAGTTTTAGAATTTAAAAAGCAGATATTACTTCCACATCTCCAAAAGACGGGGAAGTATAGTATCGGCTTTGGTGTCGGCAAAAAATGTCCGAAAAATTATTTTCGCTAAATCGATTTAAAATTACTCAAAACGTGTAAAAAACCTAATTTCGGCGAAAAAAATGTTTCTGTCTGTCGGTCTGTTTGTTTACCCGATAACTCTCGAAGGAATTGTGCTATCGAGCTGAAATTTGGTACACAGGGAGGGGTCCATAGGAGAATGGTTCGGATTGTTTTTGGGAAAAATCGGCTTAGGGGGAAGAGGATGTAAATCGGTAAAAAATAGTTATTGATTGTAAATTGCCGAGTTTAAATGACTCAAAACCTGTAAAAAAACTAATTTCGGCGAGAAAAAAATCTGTTTGTCTGTCTGTCTGTATGTCAGATTACGCGATAACTTGGGCTATTGCGCTGAAATTTGGCACACGAAGAGCAGTCCATAGGAGAATGATTCTGATCGCTTTTATGCAAAAACGGCTTAGGGAAAGGTGGGGTTAATCGGTAAAAAATAGTTATTTTTTGTAAATGATCATGTTATATGTCCTGCTTGAGATTTCTGTGAAAATAAGGGGTTTAGGCTATGTTAGGTTAGGTTAGGGGATGAAAATTATGCTGTTTAAAAAATCGAGTGTTACGTAGTTCTATGGGTTTTTGAGGGTATTGATTTCAATTTCAAAACTCGTTCATCATTTTAATAAAATTTTAGGGGAGGAGAGTAGGTTGAAATTCTAAATTTTATTTTTTTTTCGTCTGAAAACAAGGGTCGGGTAAGAAAATATATAGGTACTAGTTTGACACGATGTGGAAGTAGTGATTCCATTGGCAGCGGTTTTTTTTGAGGTATGTGTGTTTTTTTGAAAAAAAAATTTTTTTTTTCATAGTACATAGTCATAGTTGTTTTTTACTAGAAAGCCCCTAACTTTGATTTTTTTACAATCTATAGAGTCTGCACTACACAAAAAATATATAGAACGTGCACAATAAATGACAAGATTAGTTAAAAACCTAGCGATTCTAACGATCGTGTGCGTATATTTCGAAGAAATTCAAATTTAAAAGATGTTTAAGTTCTAAGAAGTACTGAATATTTTCTGCAAGCTGGGGTCTTTATTTTCCCTTTAACTTTATCATTTTTGAAAATATAGGTGTTGCTTTTAGAACCAAGTTTGCTGTGATCGGGTGATACATGAGACAAGTAACAAGCTGATATTTTTGTGGTCTTAAAAATATCTATTTGAAATTTGAAACATTTGTCTAATTCCATAAGAGACAAATTTCCGATGCAAAAACAACTAAAAGTTACTTCGAATTTTGCCGGAAGTGACTCTGCTTTTTATTTAAAGAAAAAAAACCTGTATATTTTTTGCACTATTTTATTCAGCCTATAATAGTCTTCTACTATATTCCACAAGTTAACTTTTTGCAAAATGGAGGCTGGACACCTATTTCAAAATTCAACATTGCCGCATTTTACAAAAAATACAGGCGCTATTTATAAATATATGTTTTAAATAGTCCAAAATAAACTTATTTTTTGAATTTTTTACTTTTCTTTAATCGAAAGAGCATTTACTTTAATGGTACCTTGTATATTTTATAAGTCATTTTCGCCATAAAATTACGTTTTTAAAGATGTGTCGCATGCTTAACTTTATTTTCAAGATAACGATATGCTAGACATCCTTGACAAATCAGGTAGCCTTTCTCTAAAATAAATGGCTATTTTATAGTCATTGTGAAGTGTTCTAAAAAAAAACAAAACAGTTTTAAATTTTGTACTGTATAAATGCATTTTTTTTTTATAAAGCGGCAATGTTGAATTTTCAAAAAAATTGCTGTCTAGTCGCCATTTTGAAAACAAAAATTAAAATATCGTTGAAAAGCTAAGTTTAGGTTGAATGCGATAGCACAAAAAAATATATACAGAGTCCTACTTAGTGTTTTAACACCTCGGAAAAAACCGGGTTTTTCCCGAAAAAATCCGTTTTTTTCCAAAAGATTAAAAAAAAACAAAATATGGAAAAATACAATTTATAATTATCCTAGTTTTTATTTTTGTTAACATGAAAAATAAGTTAAGAAACAAAAAATGTTCTTCCTTAAAATTAGTAAAGAAAATTTAAAAAGTTAAAAATAAAGAACCAAAATGTATTAATTAAAAACTTTAAAATTAAATTAATATACTTCCAATTGGAAAAAAGCCGGTTTTTTTAAAACACTAGTTCTACTTAATTAAAAAAAAATAAATTAGGGGGTCAATTCCGGTAAAATTGAGAGCCAAAAGGAATTACTAAATAACATTTTTATTTTTTTATACTATCTTCGTTTTTTTTTTAAATTTTACAGAGCTAAGGTATGGGCAATGAAAGCCAATCGAGAGGATCTGTTAGACAAATTGGAAAAAGCTCATAATAGCTACACTCTTTGTGAAGACCATTTTGAAGAAAAAATGTATACTAGTCATCTTCATACACGATTGAAAGCCACTGCAGTTCCTACATTATTTCCATCTCTTGAAGGAAGTTCTAAGAGCATTAAGGGTGACCACGCATATAGTAGACCCTTGCTACTTCCTGCGAAAATCAGAGTTCTGGATGACAGAATTTTAGTTCCAGCTATCACAAATACTGACCCAGGTATTTACGATATTCTATAATTTTGTATTGTTAAGTTGTAACAGCTAAATAAAAGTGTAAGGATCTTTTTTGCGAATTTTGCACCATGGTTGGTGTGAAGGAAATACGTTTTTTCTACGATCTTTGAATTATTTATAAACTGATGTTATTTTCTTCTTCTAGTAGGTCAAACAAACATAGTCAGAATCAAGCCTACAACCACGGCCAAAGACAAGGTGGAAACCGAGGTCCAAGTCGAGGGTGAAACTCAGGACGACCGCGACGTAGACGTGAAAACCGAGGACGAAATCGAGGTGGAAACCGAAGTTGAAGTTCCAGGGAAAACCGAGAATCAAACTGAAGCCAGACCCTTCGATGCTAGTAGTCCCCCTCTGATGTCTCCAAGTTCTACCCAAACATCAGCCAACTTATCTTTTGATACTCCGAGGAAGAAAAAATATAGACGCAACATTAAATCTCTTACTACAGAAAATCAATATTTGCGAAAAAAAGTTCAGACACTCGAAAGACAATTAGATAGTCAGTTAGATAATATAACTTTAAATCAATATATGTCTCTGACATTCAAATTTTGCAATTCGGTCGACACTGCTAAAATTATTAATATGCAGATATCACAAGGGCGAAAACATCCAAAGGGTAGACGTTATAGTAAAGAGTTCAAAACTGAATGTTTGTCCATATATTTTGCCGGTCCCCGAGTTTATAAAAAATATTTAATGCATAAATATAGCCTTCCAGCTCCCAATACATTGTTAAAAGAAATTCGAGCTATTAAAATAAGACCAGGATTAGAAAACGCTGAATTTTATAATTTGTTAAAAAAAAAGATTGACGGTTTTCAAGAGCAAAATAGGTATTGCCTACTATGTTTTGATGAGATGTCTATTAAAGCAAATTTGTTTTATGAACGGTCTCAAGACTGTATAATTGGACTGGCCATAGATGACAAAGAAGAGAAGATCTTTAAACCAGCTTTGACTGCATGCGTGTTCATGTTAAGAGGACTTTATTGCAAATGGAAACAGCCTCTCGCCTATTTTCTTTGTCATACTTCTTGTCCGGCGCAATTATTGCACGAAAATTTAAGTAAAGCTTTGCAAAAATTGAAAAATATTGGCTTAAATGTTTGTGCAGTTACTTCTGACATGGGTTCTAATAATATCAAATTAAGTAATATTTTAAATATCTCTATTCAAAATAGCCGTTTTTGCCTTCAAAATCGTTACCTTTATTATATTTTTGATGTGCCCCATATTATAAAAGCCATTAGAAATATGCTAATGAAGTATGACTTTTACGTTGATGGTAAAAAAATTTCTTGGCAGTACATAATTGACTTTTATGAAATAGATAAAAAATTTCCGGTTAAAGCAGCACATAAATTAACTGACTCACATATATATCCCACAAATTTTCAAAAAATGAAAGTTAAACTTGCCACACAAGTATTTAGCAATTCTGTTTTTGTAGGCATGAGTTTTTACATTAGATTTGGTTCTCTACCTGCAGAAGCCACTGAGACTGCAGAGTTTGTTAAGAGAATAGACCAGCTCTTTGATATTTTAAATTCGTCACAAACTTCACCCGGTAAAAGGTATAATGCAGCCTTCAAAGGGGAACCCTTTCAAATGGAGTTTTTGACTGAATGCCTATCTTTTTTAGAGAAACTTGAAGTTAGAGATAGAAATAATGTAAACTTAACGAAAAAAGTTAAATTCATTAAATGTCTTCAAATTTCTATCAATAGTATTCTAAATTTATTTAATTATCTTCGTGAGAATGCTAGTTTTGATTATTTATTTACCCGAAAATTAAACCAAGATTGTCTTGAAAATCACTTTGGTAAAATTAGAAGTGAAAACGGCAAATGCATCAACCCAACAGCCATACAGTTTCACAGAACTTTTAGAAAGTTGCAGTGCGTTAACTTACTTAACTCAGGTGCAGAAAATTGTGAGGCAGATGCAGATCAAATGCTCTTAAGGCTTCCCGACTGTAAAGACGATTCTATACCTGAGGAAGAGACCAGTTCACTAAAAGAAGTAAGCCTCGAAATTAATAAAATAAATTATTCCCGAGATGAAATGTTAGAAAAAAATTTTATAAGGTATGTGTGTGGATATCTTTTAAATAAATCCCTTCGAGTTCACTCTTGTGATAATTGCATTAAATATAGCAAAGACCACAAAGATTTAGATGATTCATCCGTGTATTGTTTTTTAAAAGCATATGAAAATGCCGACAAAGATACGTTTGGAAACCTACAAATGCCAAATGATAAATTTGTAGAGTTTATTTGTAAAGTCGAACTAATATTTCAAGAACACTTTGAAACACTTGCAATAAAACCTAACCTTTGTAGCAATCTTTTTGGTTTAACTAAATCATTGCATTTTATTCATCCATGTGAATACTTTCCCAAAGAATTTGTCATTAATCTATATATAAGAGTAAGAATCTATTATACGCTAAAAACAATAAATGGAAACTTCAAAAATATAAGCAGGAATAAATTAATAATATGGAAAAATTTATAAAAATATTTCTGTTTAGTTTACTCCATAAGCATTTTTTACTATTAAACATTTGTGTAATTTTTTCTTTTTCATTTACTTAATAATAACCATTGAAATCATAAAATACCATGGAATTTTATTTAACATCATTTTCCTTTATCTATTAGTATACATACCAGGTGTCAACGAACATATTGGACAGGCCATAACTTGTAAAGTATTAGATGTATCAAAACGAAATTTCATATAGTTAAATGGTACATAAAGAGGAGAGTTCTCGTATATTTTTCACTTTTCAGTCATTTCCGGTTTCACCGGAAATGACTTCAGTTTCAGTTTTTTTAATGGAACACTCTATATATTTTTACATTTTTGGATTCCTGAGGCAATTTTGAATCAGATTATGAGATTTTAAAAAGTTTTGACGCCTACTTGATTTTTACATCCATTTTTAAAATTGCAACTAGGTGGCCATGGCCGGACGCTAATAATTAATCTAAGGACCTGAAATGATGACAGAATAATACAATCGCTAAGTTTTAGTTATTAGTCTGATAACTAGGAGCAAAAGAAGTTGATAATAATCAAATTTTTGTGTCTAACTATTTTTTTTCCAAATGGCGACCCTTTTTAGACAAGCACTTTTTGAAAAGAGGATTTTTTTGCGAATGTAACGGTACTAACTTTTTTGCGATTGGATTAAACATAAGCTCAAAAATTAAATATTACTTAGAAAAATACTTGATAATCAATTATTAAATTTTATCAAGTGTGCCATGGATAGCCATGCTGGATATTAAGTAGGATTTTTTGTTTGGACAGTGACACTCACCTATTCTTTCTGAGCAGACATACGATTGTGTCACTGTCAAGACAAAAAATTTTACTTAATATCCAGCATGGCTATCCATGGCATACTTTTTCCTAAGTTATATTTCATTTTTGAGCTTATTTCTAATCCAATCGTAAAAAAGTTTGTTCCGTTAGATTCGCAAAATAATCCTCTTTTTAAAAAGTGCTTGTCTAAAAAGGGTCGCCATTTGGAAAAAAAAGTTACGACACAAAAATTTGATTTTATCAACTTGTCTTGTTCCTAGTTATCAGACTAATCACTAAAACTTAGCGATTGTATTATTCTCTCATTATTTTAGGTCCTTAGATTAATTTGCGTCCGGTTATGGCCACCTAGATGCAATTTTAAAAATGGCTGTAAAAAATCAAGTAGGCGTAAAAAGATTTCATATTCTGATTCAGAATTGTCTCAGGAATCCAAAAATGTAAAAATATTCAAAGTGCTTCATTTAAAACATTGAAACTGAAGTCATTTCCGGTAAAACCGGAAGTGACCGGAAAGTAAAAAATATGCGAAAACTCTCTCCTTTATGTATCATTTACCTATACCAAATTTCTTTTTGATACGTCAAATACTTTACATGTTATGGCCTGTCTAATAGAATCGTTGACACCCGGTATATACAACTCTACGCTACTCTTTATTAAGACTATGTCGGTTATTGGTTTTTAATATCATTAATAATATTCTAATTATTCAATTAAATCGCTTTACAATAACCATATCAATGTAAATTTAAACATTGCCTACTCCGGTACTGTCCGTCACAAACTAGTTATTTATTACAATATTCAAAATCAGTTTAGTCTGGCTCTGACTTTTCCCACCAGCGAGAAAAGGAAACGACAATTTCATCTCACTTGGTTTTCGACCGCCAGAATAAAGGTGCCGACCCTAAGAAGGGGAGCTGTATGTTATATTAGCTGTGCCTAAACCATAGTGCTAAAAAGTTCAAACCAGTTTCCGTTATCGAAAAGAAAAAACGTCGATGTTGCTTTAATTACGTCGTCAGAGCGTCTTGCAACCGTAGCTTGACAGAGATGGGCTTATGATTTCATAATATCATAAAAAGAGGCGCATAGATTTATATACTTTTAAAGCTACAGAATAGCCTTGGTCGAATTTTCGGTAATTTGTCCGGATGTGTGAACGTTAATTTTATCGCGAAGTAGTTTCTTTGTTTTTCGGCGTTTGGAATATTTTTACAGATATTATTAGGGAGTTTTAAAGTGTAATGTATACAGTCCTTTTGGCTTGGATTTTTATTAACACTATTAAATTGTAACTTTTACCCATGTGAGGAAAACATATATTTTTCCCGAACATACTCCCCGCTTTGAAGAGCAATACCACAATAGCGAAACAATGAGTGCGTACTATCACGAAGAATACGAGCGAGGAATATCCCAAAGGAGAAACAACGACGCAAAAAGAGAGTACAACACTCAAAAGAGAAAAACACACAAAATCGGATTTACTTCAGACAACAGGGTTCATGGCAGCATATCGATTGGCAGTCAACACAATTTCGTGATATTTCGAGTGAATATTCCATTCTTGGTTTTCAATTTTACTACTCCACTTTTCTATCAGTATAAACAAACAACGAGCCAGTGGCGTTTGGCTGAATCAACAACGGTTGATTTGGAAACCTAAAATATTTTTAACAGTTGTCATTTTATTCTATTTACATATGAAACTAAAATAGAGCAAATATAGTGGTCATATTAAATATTTTTCCTCGTCTTTGTTCCCTATGTTTTTTTTAGATAACGAACAGTATTTGATTTTTTGCATACCTGTACTAAATCAATAGGCGGTTTTATATTTTTCAGTACTTGCAACTGTAGCGTGACAGAGAGTTTGGAATATTTACATAGATATTATTAGGGAGTTTTAGCGTGTAATATATACAGTCGTTTTGGCTTGGATTTTTATTAAAATTATATTAAATTGTAAATTTTACCAATGTCAGGAAAACAGATATGTTTCCCGAACAATTCACTTTAAATATAAGTGAAATACTGAAGGTAAATGTCAATAAATAAGAAATGTAGTTTCCGTCGGTCATTTTACCATATATCGCTGGACTGGCCTTTAAAAAATCTACTAACACTTTTAACCATATACAAGGTGTTCTAGTTAAAATAAGGAATTTGATAAAGATAAAAACCCAGTGTAGGCGAACCTGTAAGACAAACAAATAAGTTTTTGTTTGTCTTACAGGTTCTAAAATAAAGTAGCATGTAATTTTACGTACACCTGAATTTTATTATATATTGCTTACTTGATTATTTCGGTACATACCTTATTATTTTTAAATTGTGAATAATATGAGTTATAAATAGAACTGAAGTGTGCATTTATGTGTTCT
>JAUTXW010001698.1:300000-355351 GCA_030620095.1 Kuschelorhynchus macadamiae | reverse complement strand
TTATAGCTTAAAGAATTATTAGGTCTTTGTTTTTTTCAGATTTCCTCTCCTTTCGTTCCTTTAGAAGAGGCAAATGGAGCTTCCACTCCAGCTATTATTTCTTCCTTAGGGATTTCTTTAGAAGCTAATTAAAACTCTAACTTAATACGGATTGTTCACTTTAATAGAGATTATAGTCCGATATATTGTCGACCTCTAAGACTAAGAGACTTGTGGTTGACTCGATTTCTTTAGGAGGTCGTCACTCAATTGTCAATTTTTTCAAAATTTTATCAGATTTAATGCCGTTATTTGATTCTGTGTATGAAAAACAAAAATTCTATGCGTTTATGAAATAAAGGTTGAATGTTGCTACCTACTTTAAGTATTTTTAAAAGGCATTACCCTGTCTTTTAGATTAAATACGCTAGGTGGGTTTTAGGTGTTTGGGAAAAGCGTTTCCTAAACATAAGTCTTGCTAGCATTTCTCATTGGTATGGTATTATTTTTTCCGATTTTAGTATAGTAGGCCAACCGTGTAAAAGTAGGACATAAATCACTGTCATGACACTTAATTTGAAATGTTAGATCGTATAAAAGATTAGTTTTTTTTCCTTGGACATTCATAGATTCTTATTATATTGAAAATCTGCTTACCGTAGAGGGGCATAGTGTTGATTCCTAGTCGTTCACGGATAGACAAAATTGAATGTGCCTTTAGTCCCGATCAGTTGGTGAACAGTCGTTCTGAAAAGAACAATGTTGCTGACGTTTCGCTAAAATCTCATTTGGCATTTTCGATTCTTTCTGTTTTTCTTCCGAATGGAGACTTAAATGTCTTTCATTGTGAAACTTCCGTTATTACCCGTGGAGCCGTCGTTCGTCGTTATTTATATTTGCCGGATATTGTAGTTAAGCTAACTCTGCTTGATTTTTGTCGCTTTTGGTTTCTCGATGATTGCCTTTCATAATATTGGTAACTTTAACGATTATCTTCTTATGTCACAAGAACGACAAATGACGAACGCCTTCGATGAGCAGTTTGTGTGCTGTGTGCACATATAGCATACAGGCGGAAATGATGAGCGATCGGCCGTCGGACACAAATATTCAGTAAACAAGTATGTTATAACTTTATGCACCTACATGTATTCAATGGGGGCTTGAGTTAAAAAAAAAATAATTTTGAAAGAATAATTTATGAAGTATATAGTTCTTAAAAACGTTTTTCCAAAATTTGCGCTTTTTTTGTGAAAATCAAAATAAACTCAAATAAAAGAACCTCTCGAACAGTATGTTTAAAAAAAATTGAAATTTGTTTTTAGTGTGTAGTGAAGTTGTTGTTGAATTGTTTTCACCGGATTTAAGGTTTAAGGCCGAAATAAAATATTTCCTGTAGGAAGTAACTGAATTAGAATCTAATACCACCTGGGCATTTTTTACAGTATAGAACAATCATTTGCCAAGTTTGGTAATGATATGAGCTGGCAAACTTATATTTTTGACGGTTTTTCGAAAACCGTTTGAGATTTGAAAAGGAGAATACTCGAAGGGATTTCCAACAGTGCATCGGATCCAATATGCTAAAGTGACCTGAAGATGTTTTGTGTTATATAATTACCAAACTTGTTATTTAGATGTTCTAGGTTATGAACAATCCATACCTGATATTAGATTTGAAATAAATTCTTTCACACACAATTTACAAAACATTTCATATCTGTCCCCTAAAAACCATGAAGTTTCGCAACTTAAATCCGTTGAAAACATGTGCCCCTTAACTCTACGTAATAACATCAAAAGTGAAAAGGATTTGTTAAAAATAACCGATAGATGATTTACTTATTTCCGTATATATATATATATATATATATATATATATATATATATATATATATATATATATATATATATATATATATATATATATATATATATATATATATATATATATATATATATATATATATATATATATATATATATATATATATATATATATATATATATATATATATATATATATATATATATATATATATATATATATATATATATATATATATATATATATATATATATATATATATATATATATATATATATATATATATATATATATATATATATATATATATATATATATATATATATATATATATATATATATATATATATATATATATATATATATATATATATATATATATATATATATATATATATATATATATATATATATATATATATATATATATATATATATATATATATATATATATATATATATATATATATATATATATATTTATATATATATATATGGCAATGAAATTTGGCCAACTATAGACACGTGTTTCTGACTTAAGGTCTTCATCAGTACAGGAAACTAGTTGAAAGACAACAGCAACATTAATACACAAAACCACACCAGAGTCACCAACAGGAGCAAAATCGACATTTGTGGTGATTTAAACTCCTCCGTGCATGACAGGACATAGAGGATGGAATTTAATATCTTTTTTTATTGATGAATATTTGTGCTTAATTTCAAGTCAAAACTTCCTTTAAGATAAACATAATTTCCAATAAATAGGGAGGAATCAAAATTTATTATTCATTTATTAGTATTATTTATTAATCTATACTGCAAATTCCTTCCGACGGGAAGAAATTTCGCGCATGACAAAAAGTTCATTATACTCTGAGAATTTAAATAATGACTGGTCCGCTAACTTCGCTTACCTCAGCTGACTTCACTTACCTCAGCTGACTTCGCTTGCCTCATCACCAAATATTTAAAGATAACTAAATTACAACATGCAATCTTTTGAAAAACGTTACGTTCCAAATCACCTGTGTCTCTTATTTTAATAAATTTCTCACAATAATATTTAATTATTTCAACATCGACTCGAGACTTTTGAGAATCTGAATCATCTAAACCCCAGCAAGGCGCTAGTAATGTAAAATGTAAAATATTAACTATAGGGTCAATCCCGCAGGAAAACCCCCTGGTGGGAAAATTCATCAGGATCTCGTGCTTCAACAGGTAGTCCAAAACGTAATTGATGTAAAAGAGACTACCCTGAACACTCTATGTTGGAACATGGTATCCCTGATTGCCCCCAGTGCATCGCTGTGCTTCTGATAGATAGGTATCAAAAACCTTATTTATTTAAAAAATATCACCAGCAAGGAAATAACTTTCTCTGAGAGAATTCAAATGAAAGATTATTAAAAAGTTAAGTTTTAATCAAACTGATAAAGCCGAAGTTCATTTAGAAATAGAAATGTATAAAAAACATATATGAAATTTAGCCCAAAATATGCAAGTCAACGAAACATTTTTGTTATTTACTTTACTCTCTAAATAAAATATAGAAGTTTTACGTAATAAATTTTAGGTAATAAGTTGACTTGAAATTTATACAGTTTAAAAAAAAAAGAGAAGGTTGACTGCAATAAATAAAAGTACCAAATGTTGTCATCTGCTTACTTGTCAGAGAAGTACAGGTTACATTCAACATACATGAACAACAGCAACAAAATAAACATTCAAAAATGTATGTGTCACATCACAATATGTAATTAAATTAAATCCTTTCAGAGGCGATCTAGTCAAACATGGTTAAAATTGTAAAACGTGCTAAATAGCAAATGACAATAGACAAATGTTTGACATAGTTTTGTGAGGTTGAAATAATTTTTATAAAGTTGTAACATAAAATACGGCAATTTAGATAGTAAATTTTCCAGCCAAATTTAAAAATTTTCGATCAAAGCAAGAAAGGAATTTTAGTCAACCAACCAATTTGAAAATTAATTACAAAAAACCAGATTTTTTTATTTAGTGACAAACCGTTGGGTGGTTAAATTAGCAAGGTTGGCATAATTTATGAGAAAGGGATGCACTTGACCAAGTTTGAAGAAATAATAATAAACTTCTTAATCTCAAGCAAAGTAAAAGACGTATGCAAGAAAATTTCTGTATTAAAAAAAAGGTACCGCACTCTCTTTGAGAATACTAATGTAGGTATAATTTCCCAAAATTATTTAATTGGCATTTTAGACAAATTAAAATTGAAAAAGGTAACTCGTCTTCTCTGGGATTCGAATCCAAGAGCTCTCAAATTCTAGGCAAACGCACTGACCACTGAGCCACGAAGATCATGAACTCAACACCAACTACGACAATTTAACTTATTAAGTTTATGTTATTAGTATTGCAGCCTTCAGCGGCTACAAACCGAGGAGGGTGTTAAAGGGGAAAGGAACTGATTCATGATTATTAGACATTAAGATCTATGTATATATCATCCGAATGTATCGCTGACCAGGGGCGGATGGGACCACCGGGCAATCTGACAAATGCCCGGTGGGCCGGTCTGTCTGATTTATATAAAATAAATCATTTTGCTGCTTATTGTCAATCACGAAATCCACTATATCGTAAACAATTCATTCGATCAGTTATTTTAATCAATTATATTAAATCGATATTTATTACGCAGTTTTTTCTAGCATAGTCGATGTCGAATGCGAATCGATAATGTGCTCAGCTGAGGTGGAATCGGTCGCCCCGTCGCGCCTCTGTAGTCTCTTTGCATCGGCAACGTAGCGATTTCGATCGATTTTGTATGCCGTGTGTGTATTTCTGGGAATAAAAATCAATTATTAGAATATACAGTGGACAGTGATAAGAGGAAAGGTGGTGTGGAGAAGGAGAGGGAACGCAAGAGAAAGAAAGATGCTGGGTGAAGCAGCAAAATGCCGTTCGTTAGATACGTTCTTGAAAATTAACACAAGTAGTCAAGCTTCTACTTGAAATATATCACAATTAGTGTTTCAGACTCAGGAGGCAACTGATGTTGTATCGAGAATAACGAGTGGAAATAGCTCAGGAGCAATTGGTGATGACAAGGAGGCTATTACAGATCCTGGCCAGAATATCAAAGAACATCGAGAATATTTATTTGTTCCTCAATCTGACCATTTTAAAAAGTCAATGAATAATGAACTGAAAATGTTTTTTGTACAGTTCCAGAAAATCTAACTATAAAGTGTTTAATAGACAATCCGGAACATGCTCAGCATAATACCAAAGGAAATGGATCTCTTACAATGAATATAAGAAAACCTCATTTTGTTCGGTTTGTATAGCTTTTTTCGGGACAAACGAAAAAAGTGCTTTTGTGGACAAAATGTCGGACTGGAGATATGTTTATCAACGAATGCAAGAGTATGAATCCTCAATTGACTCAAACTGTTGACAGAATATTTTATGCGCCAGAAGTTTCAAAAAAACAGCATTCAAAAGTATTTCAAAATAGAGAAGTTCTTCATAGAATGATTGACACTCTTAAGTTAATTGGAAAAAGAGGTTTGTGATATCGGTAAGTTGCAGTTGAAAACTGTTTCTCAGGTCTGTAATTTAACAGGTTTTTATTTCGCTAACCTATGAATGTAACAGGGTAATATGTTAAATGTTGATAGTGATAATTAGGCCTATATTGTATCACTTTCTGCTATTTTAACGTAAATGCAGTATTACCACTTTTGCATAAAACTAGTAAGATCTTTGTTATTTTAAACGGAACACTTTATATATTTTTAAAATTTGAAATAAATATGCAATTCCAAGAAATTTCATGTGTCATATTTTTTCTAACTTCAATTCGATTCAATCAACCTTTTTGCATGTTTGACGTGACAAAAGATTTTAAAAAGATGACAAAAAACAGTATCTACAATTTATATCAGAGAATTACTCTTGGGAAGTTAAGACAGGAAAGTGAAAACCGTTTTTCTCGATCTTAAATCATTTGAATTTTATAGCATGTCAAGCTTACAAAAAGGTCGATTTTCAAATATCAATATCTCAAAAACAATTAAACTTAGAGTGCAACTTGACACATCAAATTTCATTAGATTTTATATCAATTTTAAACATTGAAATATCTATAGGATGTTCTATTTAACATAACATAGATTTTGTCAGCTTTACCTAAAATCGGCAACACCGCATTTATGATAATATTTTAGAAGGATAGACTTTTTATTCTTATTCACCGTTGCCAAATTTCAAATTGATCGAAATTGCCATTCTCCATATATTTCTAATAGTCCATTTACTTTGACCCACCCCGTACATATGATAATGAATATACATATGTACCGACTGTCTATATTTTAACTGTTATCTTCAATTATATATATAATAATAATTCGTAATAAAATATTCAGTGAAACTTGATTAACGAATGAGGAAGCTGTCTGTAGTGTTTTTATGATAATAATGATTATTGTCTTCTTGCAGGTACGTTTATCAGGGTTAGGTTTTGCTTGCAATGACTTCATGTCATGATACTAATGGCCAAGGCTTCTATGATATTTTAGACCAAGTTTTGGAAAAAAACCGCCTCTACTATAATCTCTGAATAGCTGATTCCACAGACGTAGCGGCAAATATGCGGGGGAAGTATAATTGTTTTGCGACTAAGCTGCGAAATCAAAATAAAGAACATGTACATATTTGATGTCACGATCATATTTTCAACCTCGTGCTAAGTTATATTTTTAGGGGGAATCTAAAAGCATCTTCATTCTTCACATTATTTAATTCCACTTCCACCTTTTTTCGTGAATCCTGTAAGAGAATGGATATTTGGTCTTTGATTTCTCATGACCAAAAACATCGAAAATTGGAGGTTATTAGACAAATAAGGTGGTATGGAGATTGTCCATTGTTCTTATATATTCTGGAAGCCTTATCTAATATTTTAAAAAAAGGATTTAAATCCTGACATTCGCTCTACTGTTGAAAATTTAAAATCTCAATTTCTTAAGTATGAAATTATTTTCCTTTCTCGAGTATTTTTGAAAATATGTTCAAGTACTGGCCCGCTCTCAAGGTACCTAGAAACTAAAGGCTTAGATTTATTACAAGCAAATGCTATGATCAATACTTAATTATTGAATTAAAAAAGATTCAACGTGACTTTAAAACATTCGAAGCCTCTTCGAAAATTTTTTTTATCTTGGGCATATGATTAAACGGATAAACGAGATATCGATTTTGATATTGTAGATGATTTCCCGATAAATAGAATCAGAAAAGTAGAAAAGCATTTCGATGAAAAGTGTTCGGATGAGACTGTTCGTAATACAAAAAAAGTTCAAAATCGATGTGTTTTGTTATAATGGACGATGCTATTACATCAATTGAAATATGGCAAAAATATGTCTATGCGCAGATATGGCAATATTTAATCCAATTAATTTCCTGACCTAAAAAATGGTGTACCCGAAAATAGCTTAAAAAATATTTGAAGTAAACTTAGACAATTCGATGGAGAAATCCAACCATCAAAAACAACATGTTTCAAAATGGATACCATCGCTCATAATTATGAACATAGAAAGTGAGATCCTTAGCAAAATTGATAATGAGGATATTATTAACGAACTAGCTGAATCAAGTAGCGTGTTGCGCAGGTTGTTAAGTTACTAGCTATTATCGTAACAAACGGAAGAAGGGGATTAGGTTTGTTTTTAATATTTGTGTTACTAAACTATGACTGATTTATTTTTACATTTGATAGATGCATTATGAAGTTTTATTTGTTTTGTGCTTAAATTTATACTTCATACTTATCAAGATGTTTTTTGTAGTATGTTAATATGTAGCTTTTTTTACCAATATAGGGAATATATTTCCTACATTAGTTTTTTTTCTTATTCATTTTTCCACGAACTCTCTAGAAAAACTTATTTTTTTTCGTATGGGCTATGGGCCGGTTCCTCTAGTGCTATTGCCCGGGCCGGTCTGAAAGAGCCCATCCGCCCCTGTCGCCGACAAATAGCGGTTTCAGCAGAGCTGCGATGAAAATCTCTAAATTATAATAATAAAATCAATCCAGAGTAGTTTTTAAATTGTTGCTTTTTGATTGTGTGTATTTTATTATTATAATTTCTCAAAATTTTAGTCGGCATATCAGACAAATTAAAATTCAAAAAGATAACTCGTCTTCGCTGGGACCCAGGACTTCTCGATTTTAGGCAAATGCTTTGACCACTGAGCCACAAATCAACATAATACAGATGCGAAAGTATGCCGAAATACACGTATCGTTCGCTGTAGTCTTAAGAAAGAGTTCTCGAAGTATATAATCTGTATATATATATATATATATATATATATATATATATATATATCATAGATATATATATATATATATATATATATATATATACATATATACATATATATGTATATATATATATATATACATATATACATATATATATATATATATATATATATATATATATATATATATATATATATATATATATATATATATATATATATATATATATATATATATATATATATATATATATATATATATATATATATATATATATATATATATATATATATATATATATATATATATATATATATATATATATATATATATATATATATATATATATATATATATATATATATATATATATATATATATATATATATATATATATATATATATATATATATATATATATATATATATATATATATATATATATATATATATATATATATATATATATATATATATATATATATATATATATATATATATATATATATATATATATATATATATATATATATATATATATATATATATATATATATATATATATATATATATATATATATATATATATATATATATATATATATATATATATATATATATATATATATATATATATATATATATATATATATATATATATATATATATATATATATATATATATATATATATATATATATATATATATATATATATATATATATATATATATATATATATATATATATATATATATATATATATATATATATATATATATATATATATATATATATATATATATATATATATATATATATATATATATATATATATATATATATATATATATATATATATATATATATATATATATATATATATTATATATATATATTTATATATACCGTATATATGTGTGAAACATTTTTCCTCACGTAATATTTCAAACTTAATTTATTATTCATTAATTTATTAATTAGCCGTCTTTAATACATATCCCAGGGTGTGAAGCAGGCTTAATGCATTTCGTTTTCGGACTAAGGACGCTTAAAGTCAATTGTTGGAAATCAACAAACGACATTTCAACATAATTATTTGTCATTAATTGCTTTTATATGGGCGTATTTTCCGTAATTTTGCATTATTACAATAAATTTAAGTGAATTTGACAATCTGGCCATGCAAGACGTGGTTCCAGAACATATTATGAACGTAGGAAAAAAAAAAGTAGATTTGGATTTGCGCCCAGAAAAATCAAAAGACAGATACATTCGCAGGGATACGAAAAGTTCATCTAATGGTGCGCCAACAAGAAAATCAACAACATTAGTGAAAAGAGGTGCTTCTAGTTCACTTTCAAGAAATTTCAAAAATTTTGCAACCTTCTACAATGTGGTCTAAGTACTCAGTGAAAAAACGTTGATATTAGCAAGCATTTTAAATTGATTGCTTATTTAAAAAAGGAAATGGTAGGTTTTTGACAAAAAAAGTTTAAAATTTTAAACTACCAACATGTTGAAAAATGTTTAAGCATTGCGCCTGACGAAACTTATTTACTAATTAAAGTCGCAACACTAATTGGAATCGGTGGAGCCTGCAGGCGTGAAGAATTAACTCATCTGTTGTGTGAAAACGTAGTCGTACAAGAAGATTTGTTTCTGGTGAAAATACCAGATAGCAAGACTTACCAGAGTAGAAGCTTTGTTATAACTGAAGAAAAAAATCTTAATTTAATCAAGAAGTACAGGTCTCTCAATTTCCAAAAAGGTAAATGTACTACGAAAACTGTTGGCGTTAATAAGTTTGGTAAGATGTGGCTGCTTTTTTGAGACTTCCAAATCCAGAGGCTTTTACTGGACACTGTTATAGACGCTCTTCGGCTACTATGTTGGCCGCCGCTGGAGTGGATATTACTAATTTGAAACGGCTCGGGGCATAAAGTGCGTGACACGAAAGAGAACCGGGCGGAGTCAATTAGTTTAGGAAGGTCGGCCAAGAAATCTCTTTAAACCAGTGGTGTCCCATCGTTCTTTAAATAATATGGCACTCCTTTTTGACTATACCTACTTCAGATAATTAAAAAATGTAACTATGCTTAATGAACCTTTATCTATATTTGTCTGTTTTCTTTCGTGTACCGCACTTCTATATCTCTTTTGTGTTGCAAAAACGGCGAACTTTTGAATTTTAAAATGATTTAATTTTGATTTTTCTTGATCGATTTACCTTTAAATATATTTTTTCTTGAGTTTTGTCATTAACGGTTCCCGGGCTACTGCCTATGTCCACTATTATTGGACCACCCAGTATAGTGATACACGATTTACAAGCCCATATTTTACAAGGGCAGCCAGCATCAGATCCAGTGAACGAGATTTATCAAAATTTTAATTTATGCAGTTCGACTTTGGGCTACCAGGGTGTGCCAAAAGTGGCCTTCTGTCTCCGTTTGTCATATTACTTTATACAGGGGCCGTCATTGTGAAGTACTATACAGGGCGTTTCCTAATTGCGTACTGATGTTAAAAGGGGTCTTTTTATGTCCTAAAAGTCTTAACTTTTGAGATACAGGATGGTAAAGTTTAAAAAGAATTTTAGAGAAGTTTAAAAACATTTCATCCCAATTCTGATGCTGTTGTAGATAACTGCATGAAATTTGATACATGTCTTCTATGCGTTAAGGAGCATACGGATTTACCCAGGTTAATTACAAATGCACGCCACTGGTAGAAATGTCAAAAATTGATTGTTAATAAAAAATGCTCTTTTATGCATAAAAGACGTGTATCAAATTTCACACAGTTATTTATCTATAATAGCATGAGAATTAGGATTTAAAAAAAAATGTTTCTTTAAAACCCTGTATCTCCAAAGTTAAGACTTTTGGGTTCATATTAAACTTTTTTCTTAAAAAGGTCCAAGAATCACCCCCGTTTAACATTAGCACGCAATTAGGAAACGCCCTGTATAGTACCTCACAATGACGCCTCCTGTACAAAGTAATATGACAGACAGAGACAAACGGTCACTTTTGGCATACCCGAATAGCTTAAAGTCGAACTGCATAAGTTAAAATTAAATCTTGTTCACTGGAATCAGTGCTGGCTCCCCTACTATAACTACATTGATGTGTTAATTTTGGAAAAACATGAGTTCTGTATTTTTTCAAATATTAATTGCAATATTGGATATTTTTTGACTCCCGGTATTGAACAGAAAATTAATTTTTTTTTCGAAAACTACTTTATGAACAATTTTACAAAATATATGAAAAAAAACTAAGCCATTTTTGAGGTTGACGGCTGTGATTCTAATGGTTCGATTCCTTCTAAATCGTTGTCTTCCTCTAAAAATGATGACACAATATTGCGTCCTTCTTGCCTATATTGCCTTACAGTTGATAGATATTTCACCGGCCAGTGAAAAATATTTGGTCTCTCAATGAGCAATTTTCGTTTATTTTGGCACTTGCGCCAAGCAAAACCATTTGATCGTAAAAGCCGATTTAAGGTTTTATACCCGTACGGAAAATAATAAATAATCGGGGTCTTTTTTTACCAAGAGATTTTAAAGGTGAAGTAGAACATGAGCGATAATTATGTTCTCTTTGAATTTTTCTTACACTACTTTCAACACCAGTGTAAAATGCAGCGCGTTCTGTTCGATTTTGAATTGGAATAGTCAAACTATTATTTTCAGCTTCTCTAGGACAGGCCTCTATAACGCTCGCAATAACTTCACGTGCACCGCTTCGCATTGTTTTTCTTCTTTTGCTCGCTATCGTTACTTCGAAATAATAATTCAAATTCAACGCAACGCATTTATATAGAAATGAAAAGAAATGCTCGAAATGTATAGGCGTCACTGGAAATAGCTAGAACCTTCTAGCGGCAAGTGCATGCAGACTCTAGGCACATCCCAATTACAAGTGGACCAGTGCGAAATTTACTAAATCCTCGATTAATTTTCCGTAGCGCTTAGCTGGCGCACTTTATAGTTGAAGCGGCAAACTATTACAACAAATAAAATAACATAAAATTTATTTGCGTACACAAATTTTACTTTTCCTCTTGCTTAAGACTATGAACCTTTATTTTAAGGACCGCCCGGTTTTCTTTCGTGTCCCGCACTATAGCAATCGACAAAAGTGGCAGAATCGTATGTGGACGAATCCATGGAGAACAAAAAACGCATCGCCACCCAGAGTCTATGTTCTACAGGAGAAAATTCCAAGGAAAATTCGCCGATGTCTTATACAAGTTTCGAGTATGAAATTGATCGTATTGCTGACAACAAAGGACCAGTGAATCAGCACCAATATGACAAGTTAAGAAGAAAAAGTGTCAACATTATTGCCAGCACCAAAAGGACTAACCATCAAAATGTTTCCAATTTAGTTAATAAAGCCTATAATAGTCAATTTTCGGTTACCTACCATGTTAATTACAACAAAGATTATTTTTTTTAAACAGTTTTCTATAGCTCTATGTAGTTACTACTTTTTTCCGAATAATTAATTACTTTTAAATATAAAATAGTTTGTTAGAGCTTAATAAAAACTATTAAATCACTACGAATTATGTACTTATTTCCGCACGTCTACAGAAAAACTATTGTAGCTAACCTTTGCGGAAAATGTTTTTTTCCGCACTCGACTACACTACGCGTCGTTCCCGCACTTGTTAGGTAAATAGCTATTTCCAGCCTGTAAATAAAATGTCCAAATTTTTCATTTGGTGATTTTAAACTCCCATAAATGTTAGTTACATTATCAAATGCTTTTAAATACGTAAATAATTTCTTATTATCTAGAGTTTCAGATTCTTTTCCAAATTTTAAACAAATATCGCATTGATGAATTTGGAGATTTTTACTAATTATAATTATGTAGCTACAAACATAATTAAAAGCATTTTACGTTGTTATGTTTTCATTTCTGTAATCGTAATCTAGCAACAGTACCTTGAGCTTCAGTAGGAAGTAAGTTACGTTTTGCATTGTTATAAATATAAGTAATATTCATTCAGGGGACACTTCTGTAGTAATCCTGA
This sequence comes from Kuschelorhynchus macadamiae, assembly GCA_030620095.1. Lineage (NCBI taxonomy): Eukaryota > Metazoa > Arthropoda > Insecta > Coleoptera > Curculionidae > Kuschelorhynchus > Kuschelorhynchus macadamiae. Next base: position 342,165 of record JAUTXW010001698.1, on the reverse strand, counting down.
CTGTAAACGTTTAACTGTTAAACTCATAATTGATTCAAATTTGTTAAATTCGGTGTGTTTTTAAGAATAAAATTGATTTTTAAAAACGTCTTTCCTTCGGCCCGACATTTAACTGGCGCAGTCGGTAGGATAATTCTGAAACGTAGGGCAACTGTATATTGAACTACGGTTTCTTTCAAGAATTTATTCGGAAAAAAAAACCTATGAAAATTTCAATAAGCTCTTTTCAACCCAAAGCAAATAGTGCCGATCTTAGGCAGCAGTTGGAGAAAAGAAGCCAATTGGAAAAGAATCAAAAAGACGAGAAAACAGAACAAACAGCTTAGAACTACAGAACGTCCCAGGAAGGTCCGGTGACTGCATATCAAAGGTTTCCTGGACACTACATTTTGGAAGACCCGGTGACTGAACATCAACGGTATTCTCTCCAAAACTACGTGGGAACTGGTGAGAAGAACCACCGTCGATCCAGCTAGACTAAGGACCAATGAAGATTCTCACAATTCTGGCATTGTAAGTGATAATTTTTGATTTTCAAGTGATTTTTTCAGTTCTATTGATTTTTTTTTTATTACTATTTTTCTTTTAATGCGATAGATAGACAACTTTCTAGAAAATAACAGTTACACAGTAACAAAGTCATTTTCTAAATAATATATCGTTCTATATACATACATATACAAAAAACCCGTTACGTAGTAACAAAGAGGTAATTTGAGTAAATCGCAGTAAAAAAATTTTCACTAATATTCAGTAAATAAAAAAAAATATCAAAATAGATCTAATAAACGAATATAACTTAGATATATTAATTGATTCGCTAAGTTCATTGTCAATTGGTTCAACTGCCAACAAAAACAAAATGTCAGTGAATTATCAATTACTCCGATATCAATCAGATAATATTCCACTTTTTGACGGAAATATAAAACTCTTAAATAGATTCATTTCGGCAGTGGAAAACTTGTTGAAAGCTTTTCAAGATAAAAATAATCCAACCGCTACCATAAATGTTTGCTTATTTGATACTATTCTCAGTAAACTAACAGGTAGAGCAGCAGAACTAATAGTTTCTAGATCAGAACTAAATTCTTGAACTTTAATTAAAGATGTGTTAATAAACAGTTTTTCCGATCAACGATCGATAGATTGTTTAATTCAAGATTTAATAAATTTAAAACCATTCAAAAATTAAAATCCTATTCAATTTGGCATGAGAGTGCAAGATTCTCGTAGCTTATTATTTTCAAAACTAAATGCAGGCCCTGACGATCCTGAAATTAAACTAATTAAAATACAACACTATGATGAATTTGCTTTAAAGACATTTATAAATGGCCTTCCATATAACTTACAGTTAGTCACCAGGTTAAAACCGCCAAATTCACTAGAACAAGCAATGTCGTTTGTAAGAGAAGAAGAAAACTTTATATATTTTAAAAATGCTCAAAGCCTTAAGGGTACACCATCACCTTTACAGCAATTCAATAAAAATATAAAACCAGTATATAGACCTACTTATGTCCCTAATCAAACATCAACCAAACTATATACCATACAAACAGACATATAATACTTTCGCAAATAATATGCCACAAAATAATTTTCCTAGACCTTTTTCAAATTATCCAAATTATTCTCAACAGAACACTAATTTTAACTATCAGAGACCAAATTTTCCAAATAACCAACAAAACTTTGTAAGACCTCAAACTTTAGTCCAACATAGACCGTTTAATAATCAAAACTTTGGACAGATGTCCAGAAGGACAAATTTAAATAAATTAGAGCCAATGGACACTAGTTCAGGCAATACAGTTTTACACAATAATATGCAAAAGAGGAATTTTATTTCCCAAGAATTGTATAATCAAGAAGTTTTGCAGCAAACTCCAGAAATTAACTCAGAAAATTCTTTACCAAATAGTTTGCATAATTATTATGATAATTTTGATAGCCAAAATGAATATGAATATGATATACCTCTATATAATGAAACATATGATTACGATGCAGATTTGAGTTATTCCGCTAATTCAAATAATAATCAGGTATATGATAGCATTGAACAAGAACCATCAAATTTTCCGATTACGACTTCGAAAACGGATATGACATAATATTTTTAAATAATTATAATATACAATTACCTTATATTAATATTCCAGAAATTAATGGAAAATTTTTATTAGATACAGGTAGTACAAGAAGTTTTATTAATCCCGAAATTGCTTATATATATTTTCCATATTTAATTAAAAAAGAATTATTTCAAGTACAAACAGCTCACGCAATATCGTTTCACGATGAAATAGCAACCTTACCAATTTTTCCTACCTTCAATACTACAGGATTACATAAATTTTACTTATTTAATTTTTCTGACAAATTCGATGGATTAATAGGTTTAGCCCTTATAAAACAATTAAATGCTAATTTAGACTTCAACAAATGCGTGTTAAAATTACCTAATGTAGATATACCCATACGTTATGAAAATAAAAATATTAATATGAATAATAACAGTAAAGTTATGACTTATATAATAGAGCCCAGAAGTATTCAAAAAATTCAGATTCCTGTTAATGCTTCAAATGGTTATGGTATTCTTTCTTATAAAAAACTAGGACACATTCTTGAATGTCTAGTAGAAATTAAAAACAATTTAGCTTTAACAACAGCCTTAAATCCTTAAAACCTTAATGAAATAAATTTTATTGACCACCCTTCACAACAATATTTACCATCAAAAGACTTAGATAATAAACTCAAAGCTAATTTAAAAAATATTAATCTTGACCACTGCAATAGTGAAGAAAAAGAACAAATACGGAAATTGTGTTACGAATTTAGAGATATTTTTCATTGCGAAGAAATACCTTTAACCTTTTCAAATACCATTAAACATGAGATTAAAGTGAAAGATGATACCCCAATATTTACAAAAACCTATAGATACCCCGAAATACATCGCGGAGAAGTAAAAGATCAAATGTCTAAGCTTTTTCAACAAAATATAATACGAGATTCGAACTCTCCATGATCTTCCCCTATTTGGATTGTTCCTAAAAAACTTGACAAATCAGGGAAACAACGCTGGCGAATTTGTGTAGACTATCGTAAGCTTAATGACGTCACGATAGCTCAAAAATTTCCTATTTCCCAAATAACAGAGATTTTAGACAAGCTAGGTAAAGCCCAATACTTCACAACTCTAGATCTTGCTAATGGATTTCATCAAATTCAAATGAACGAAGAGGACATTCCCAAAACAGCATTTAGCACTGACACAGGACATTATGAATTCCTACGTATGCCATTTGGGCTTAAAAATGCCCTGCGACTTTTCAACGCGTCATGAATAATGTTTTACGTGGCTTACAAAATGAAATATGTTTTGTTTATCTTGACGACATAATTATATTTAGTACAAGTCTTCAAGAACACGTAGATAAATTAAAAAAAGTTTTTATCAGGTTGCGAGATTCCAATCTTAAGGTACAACTTGATAAATCTGAATTTTTAAGGAAAGAAGTACAATATTTAGGACACCTTGTAAGTAATGACGGAGTAAAGCCTAATCCTGATAAGATCTCAATTGTAAAAAAATTTCCAATTCCTACAACTACTAAAGAAATTAAATCTTTTTTAGGCTTAGTAGGTTATTATAGATGATTTATAAAAGACTTTGCCAAAATAACAAAACCCCTAACCCGTTGTTTAAAGAAAGACATAAAAATAATACATAATCATGAATTTATAAATACATTTGAACACTGCAAAAATCTTTTAATAATTGCCCCAATTTTACAATATCCCGATTTCTCTAAACCATTCCTTCTAACTACACATGCAAGCAATTTTGCATTAGGCGCGGTATTATCCCAAGGAACTATCCCTAATGATAAACCTATAGCATATGCATCTAGAACCTTGAACGAGACAGAAACGAAATATTCAACAATCGAAAAAGAGTTATTAGCTATAGTATGGGCATGTAAATATTTTCGTCCATATTTATACGGTCGCAAATTTTACATTTACACAGACCATAGACCTCTAGTTTGGCTTTTTAATTTAAAAGAACCCAATTCAAAATTAGTAAGATGGCGTTTACGATTAGAAGAATATGATTATGAAATCATTTATAAAAAAGGCCTTCAAAATTCTAACGCAGATGCTTTATCTAGAATACAATTAAATGTCTATGAGAATGAATCAACAATTAATAACCCGGGTGACACTGATCAAAATATCGTAGACTTCCTGCGAAATCTTGCTGAAAACCCGATAAATGATGATGCAATCGAAGAACAAAGACCCAGTTGTAGTAAGCAAAAGATAAACATTATTGCTGACATTCAGGTCAAGCCACCTTCGACATCTGATGTAACCGTGCATAGTAATCAAGCTGATATGGAACCTAATGGCATCAGCAATCTTGATGAAATGATAAATAATAAGTCCTTACAATACATTATTAAAAAATCCCCGCATCACGAAATTAAACTTAACTCAGAGAAATTTGAGAAAAACTTAATTAATAATGTGGAATTACATGAAAACCCAGATGTAATAAAAAAGTTTATTCGAGAACGTGTTATCTATATTTTCATAGTAAAGAATTAATTCCAATTTTTACTAACATTTATTTACAAAATTTTAATAAACCAAAAATAGTAATATGCTCGAAATTGTTAAATAATATTTCGGATAAAGAAGAAAAAATTTTGATAATAACACACCAACATCAAGGTAAAACAAATCATAGAGGCATAAATGAAACGTATGAACGCCTAAAACAAATTTACTTTTGGTCCAAAATGAAAACTGACATAACCCAGTACATTAATGATTGTAATATTTGTCAAACATCCAAATATAGTAGGCTTAAATCTTATATACCTCTCACAAAAACAGAAACTCCTAGTAAACCTTTTCAAATGATACATATTGACACATTTGTTTTTGAAACCTAAAACTTCTTAACTATATTTGACAAATTCTCAAAATACGGGCAAGCTTACCCTTGTGACAGGAATGCAAAAGCCGTTTGTGACAGGTTAGTTAATTTCTTTTCATTTTTTGGATGCCCTGAAATAATAACTTGTGATAATGGAGGAAAATTTAATAATGAACTTTTAAAAGAACTCTTAAAATCTCAAATAATAAATATACATTTTACTACACCCAGACACCATGAATCTAACTCCCCCGTCGAGCGTCTTCACTCTACCCTTATTGAACATCTTCGAATTTTAAAACAAAAAGATAAAAACAAATCCGTTTCTGAACTTATGCCTTATGCAATCATAGCTTACAATGGAACCATAAACAGTGTAACAAAGTTTACACCTCATGAGATTATCCTAGGTCATACAAATTCCAGGGATCCCCTCGACTTGATTTCTACTACGTTTTATTCTGATTACGTTTCGTCGCATAAAGATAAAATCGACGCTATGTATAAACAAGTAACTGATAAAACGAATGAGAGCAAAGAGAGAGTTTTAGCAAAAATTAACGTCAAAGGTAATGAAAGTATAGATTTTAAAGTAAACCAAAAAGTTTATAAAAAGATGTCAGCTAGGAATAAAAATAAACCCAAATTTAGTGGACCCTAAGTAATTATTGAAATGTTAGAACATAACCGGGTTAAAATAAAAAATGTAAAATATCCCGATAAGGTCGAAATTATACATATAAGGGAATTGAAAAAGCCACTTGTTACAGATGGTCCTACGTCCAAGGAGATACCTCCAGATACCACAACTTAAATAATAACCCAGGAATCCTTCCCTATCGAATAGGAAATGCACAAAAGGTCACTAATCATTGGACTTTTATTCAAATTTTTGACATGACAAACTGAATACAAAAATTTGACAACATAAACCATAAATTTAACTTACTTCGTGAAAATATAAATAATCTCATGCAATATAAGTTAGAATTTTATAATTCATATGTTATAGCAGATAATTTAAAACAGAAAATTAATAATCAGATAAGTCAAATATTTCCAACAAAATTACGACAAAAACGAGCTTTAGTAAATATACTAGGTACTGTAATTAAAAATATAACTGGCAACATGGATCAAGATGACGCTGAACGTATTGACCAAAATATAGACTCATTAATAAAAAATCAACATGATTTAAAATTTGCCTTGACTAAACAAACAACTTTATTAACTAAATCAATCCAAAATTTTGAAAATATTATTAAAAATGTTTCACATAATCAAATTTTTTTAGATTCAAATGTAAAACAAATAATAACGACTATATATAGAATCGAACTTGACAAAACTCATCTTGTTCAACTATTCCGAATTCAAATGACAGTTACTCAAATAACTACCCTCTATCAAAATATTTATGATATTTTAGAAAAAGTAGAATTAGCTATTACGTTTGCAAAGTTAAATACCTTTCACAATGCTATAATAAACACTAAAGAGTTTATATATGAATTACAAGAGATAAATTCCAAATTAGGAGTTGAAAAGTTGCCATTTGAACCATGTATAGATAATATCCTAAAGATAGAAAACACGCTAGAAATAAAAAGTTACATCAAAGATAAGGAAGTTATATTTATTGTAGAAATTCCTTTGGTAGAGAAAAATAACTATAATTTATATCAATTGTTTCCTTTACCCACTAGGAATGATATAAAATACTATAAAATAATTGTACCAAATTTCGAGTATTTACTAATAAATAAAGTAAATTTTGGATACTCGAATCAACCATGTAAATATATTTCTAATAATGAATATCTATGTACACATATCCATTCGGAAAACCTCTATAAAAATACTCCTTGCGAAATTCAACTAATAAGATATCAGCATAATATTTCTAATTGTAATCCAATACCCATAAATATTGATTATATTCAACTTCAAAATATTGATGAAAATAAATGGATACTAGTTACCGTTAATGATCTGATAGGAATAGAGTCGTGCGAAAATTCGCAAAATAACGTACTATTTAATGGAACTTATTTATTAGAATTAAGCTTTCCTTGCAGTTTAAAATTAGGTGATATCACTATACAAGCTTATAAAAATAATAAACGCTTATTTCAGAATATTCCATTGCCAAAAGTAATTTTTAATTATACAAATAAAATTCCTTATAAGAAAGTAAAACTGTTCAATTTAATAAAATAGACTCTTTACAAGAAGAACTTAACTTTCAAAAAATTGAAAATTCTAAACTATTAAATAACCCTATATATTACAATAAAACAAGTTTTTGGACCGTTTTACTATACAGTATAGTTTGTATTTTAATTTTAATCTTACTATGGAAGTATTTTTGGCCTATTTATATGAAATATAAACAAAATAAGAATAAAAATATTAATAATGAAGATAATATAATAATTTAGGTCATAGAAACTTCTAAAAGTTTATATGCCCTTCTAGGGGTGGAGAAGTTACGTTTTGCATAACCGCTGACTTCATATATTCTACCACCACGTATGTAAGATAAAGAAATGTTATAAATATAAGTGATATTCATTCAGGGGACACTTCTGTAGTAATCCTGACTGTAAACGTTTAACTGTTAAACTCATAATTGATTCAAATTTGTGAAATTCGGTGTGTTTTTAAGAATAAAATTGATTTTTAAAAACGTCTTTCCTTCGGCCCGACATTTAACTCACCAGAATTTATGTAAGTATGCATTCCAATGGCTGCCGTTCTGTTGATTAATTCAGTAGCAAGCTTAAGTCTCATTTTTTGAAAATTCGTGGAAAAATGTGAGCATCAGTAAGCTCGGATGCACATCTGTACTGCTGCTCTTTGTCATGGTTATACAAAAAAATTCTATAAATTTCCAGGTTGTCTTTTTAAAACAGAACACATTTTGCATTAAATTATTTTTTGTGGCTTTAGTAAGATGAGTTTTAAAAAAATATGTGAGTTTATAATCACCAGTATTAAATTCTAGATTTTCAGTAGTGACATTTAACAATTTGGAAAGTTATATAAAATTTGTTCCCATATCAGTAACAATACCTACAACACACAGTCAGTCCTACATCTGATGATTTATTTATATATTCTTTAAGAATTTGTAGAATTTCTAATGACTTCAGAGCAGAATTTACAAAAAATATACGATTGGTTGTTTTCAAATATGGAACAAACGGCCATAATTACAGCAACGTTCTGAGCTATGAGACACGATTTACTTTCCTTACTACCAATATCATGAAACCCAATATTTTAATCTCGACGAGTATCAAAATATAAATTAGACTTAAGGGAGGTTTCATCTATGCATATAGTACAATACTTGTCTAATTCCGACATAGTTTTTACTCTAAGACTCAGAGAGTTAAAGATATGTTCATTTCGTAAACCTGGTTTCAAATAAAATTTTGGGCCATTAATTCTAAACTGCGTTTGTTTGATACAAGTACAACGTCAGGGTAAATTTCTTATATTCTTCAGTATCTCCTTTCTTTGGCAACTTTATTTTATAGAACATCTTCGACTAGAGAAGACTTATTAAGAACTTTGTCACGAAAATTATTGAAATTTAATAATAACGATTTTTTCCTGTTTTCGGCAGCGTAAATTATTCTGGCAAATTTTAGCTTTTTCTTAGCAAATTAATTTTATATTTTAACATAGTTTTGCGAGGAGTGTTGGATGTATCCGGCGACACCAAGATGATGCGATACAATTTGCGGATCCCAGAATCAATTTTTAATTCACCTAAAGGAAAACTCATTTAGTAATTTGCAATGACCGTAATAACTGTTTTCACAAACAATTAGAAACTATAGTCACAGCCAATCAGAAATTATAATTGCAATTGGCAAAATATTTTTCATTAATATTGACCAATGGAAAAGGCGCTCACCAGTTTGTGATTCCTGTGAGAATAAACCCATCCTGGTATTCATTTATGATAAAATTTTCAATTTGTAACTTATCAGTACCTATGGGTTCTTAAAAATAATTCCTACCTACCTTACAACTTTCTCGGAAATATTGTTAGCACCTTGTTGTTCGTGCGTAAAACCGAAAGGTCGCTGAAGTACATTAAGACGTATATCTAAAAGTAACACAAATTTTTAATGGGTAATAATAATGGTATCTATCATAATAGTTAATTATTACTACCAATTCACCTGTTAAAATCGTAATATTTTTGGGGGGTTCCTCAGAAATATCCTCATTTTTTACATTTCATGGTTTGAGAAACGTTTAAACCCAGATGACGAGACAGAAATAAATTTAGTTTCAAAGTGATCTTGACATCGCCTGTAATTGTTAAGATTTTTTTCCTGAAGATCTTCTCTTTCAGCAACCTTTAGTCAAGCCTTTGCTCTAAAAATATTTTTCTTAGATAAAAACAAGAACACATACACAAACACCTATTTTTGACAGAATGTAAAAACTGGATAGTTATGTGCAACATTTTTGTTGTCAATGTAATAACTACTTCCACATCATGTCAAACTAATAAATTATTTTATCCCCCCTAGTTTCAAGACAAAAGAACGAATTTTTATCTACTTTTCTTCGGACCCCAACCCTTAATAATGCATTAAAATGCCAAATAAGTTTTTAAATTGAAATATATACCCTCGAAAACCCATAGAACCACGTATTATTGGATTTTTAGGAAAGGGTAATTTTAACCCCCTCACTTTTCTACCTCTCAACATTATTAAAAATACTATTAAATATTAAATACATTCCTAATTTGAGATCTGTACCTATATCCGGGAACCCATAAAACGTCACGTTACGCGATCACAAAAGGACATATTACAGGTAATTTACAAAATAACACTCTTTTACCAATTAACCCCCCCGTTTCAACCCCTTCCCTTCAGCCAATTTTATCCAAAAACAATACAGGCCGTTCTCTTATGAACCACTTCCTGCGTACCAAATTTTAACTTAGTAGTTCAATTCCTTCGAAATTTATCGCATAAACTAACAGACCGACAGACAATTTTTTTGTCGCCGAAATTATGTTTTTTACACGTTTTCAGTGATTTTAAGACGATTTAGCGAAAAAAAAATTCAAAAAGTTTTTTGTAGATACTATACCTACTTTCCCCATCTCTTGGAAATGTGGAAGTCAAAGAATAAAACGAGGAAGGTGAAAGGAACTCATTCATGACTGTTAGACATTAAGATCTATGTATTTATCATCCGAATGCATCGTCGGTACATAGCGATTTCACCAGGACACCAAAGCAAATCTCTGAGAAATAATATCAGGCCGGACTAGTTTTTAAATTGTTGTTGCTTTTTGATTGTCTATATTTTACTATCATAATTTCCCAAATTTAATCGGCAGGTCAGACATATTAAAAATGAAAGAGTTAACTCGTCTTCCCTGGGACCCAGGACTTCTCGAATTCTAGGCAAATGATCTGACCACTGAGCCACAAAAATCTGACCAATGAGCTACAAATCAACCTAATACAGATGCGAAAGAATACCGAACCCAAGACCTCTCGTATTCTAGACAAATGCTGTGACCAATGAGCCACGAAGATCATGAACTCAACCCCAACTACAACAATTTACCTTAGTCAATTTTATATTAGTAGATTTTACAATATTGCATCCTTCGGCGGCTACAAACCGAGGAAGGTGTTAAAATAGAGATGAATTAATTCATGATTAATTTCAGCAAACCTCTGAATAATACTATCAAGCCGGACTAGTTTTTAATTTGTTGTTGCTTTTTGATTTTCTGTATTTTCTTATTATAATTTCTCAAAATGTCTGCATTTTAGACAAATTTAAATTTAAAAAGTTAACTCGTCTTCGCTGGGACTCGAACCCAAAACCTCTCGCATTCTAGACAAATGCTCTCACTACTGGGTCGCGAAAACCATGAGCTCAACACCAGCTACGACAATTTAATTTCGGCTTTAGGCTTCGGCGCCTAAAAACAGAGGAGGGATTAAAGAGGAAAGGAACTCATTCAAAACTATTAGACATTAAGATCTATGTATATATCATCCGAATGCATCGTCGACATATAGCGATTTCAGCAGAACTCCAAAGCAAATACCTAAATAATAATATTAAGCCGTGCTAGTTTTTAAATTATTGTTGCTTTTTGATTGTCGGTATTTTGTTATTATAATATCCCAAAATTATTTAATCGGAATTTCAGACAAATTAAAACTGAACAGCAAATGCTCTGACCACTAAGCCACGAAGACCATGAGCTCAACACCAACTACGACAATTTAACTTATTCAATTTTATGTTGTAGATTTTATTGTATTCGGCCACTAAAAACCGAGAAGGGTGTTAAACCCAAAAGGAACTGATTCATGATTATTAGATATTAAAATCAATGTACCTATCACCCAAATGCATCGTCCACATTCAGCGGTTTCAGCAGGATTCCGAAGCAGATCTCTGAATAATAATATCAAGCAGGCATAGTGTTTTTAATTGATTTTTGATTGTCTGTATTTTAATATTATAATTTCCCAAAATATTTCAGACTTTCCTAGAATGCGGGAGGTCCTGGAATCGAGCCGTAGCGAAAACGAGAGAAAAACTTAATTCTATTTTAGTTTGTCTGAAATGCCGATTAAATAATTTTGTTAATAATAAAGTAAATTCACACAATAGTATGTAAAATGCATAAACACAATTATTTTTTACAAACATTTCCACTATATTTGTTCAAAAACACGTAACAAAAAAAATTTAAAATTGTACAGAAAAAAACGAGGGTCATAAATTGAATACATTGTAGAATTAAATAAGCTTAAACATTCAAATTGTTTGTTAAACGACCAGGTAGAACTCAACAAAATATATTTTAATAATTTTAGGGAGTTTAGTTTATGGCTAGTATTTAAAAATTCCCAGAGTTTTTTAGATTGTTAAAATTTCCGAATCGTTGTATTACAGCTAATTATATAACTATTCCTTTACTCTTCAGTTTTTCCACCGAGTATCGGCTGACACAATAGTATTATTAAAATACAGACAATCAATAAGCAACAACAATTTAAACACTAGTGCGGCATGATATTATTCAGAGATCTGCTTCGAAGTCATGCTGAAATCGCTATACGTCGACGATGCATTCGGATGATATATAGATCTTACTGTTAATAATCATGAATGAGTTCCTTCCTCTTTAACACACTCCATGGTTTATAGCCTCCAAGGGCTGCAATACGGTAAAATTTACTAACATGAAATTGAATAAGTTGTCGTAGTTGGTGTTGAGTTCATGGTTTTGATGGCTCAGTGGTTAGGGCGATTTCCTTGAATGCGAAAGGTCCTTGGTTTCAGTCGCAGCGAAGACCAGTTAACTTTCAATTTTAGTTTGTCTGAAATGCCGATTAAATAATTTTTGAGAAATTATAATAATGAAATTCAGACAATCAAAAAAGCAACAAAAATTTGCGTCCTGCTGAAATCGCTATATGTCGACGATGCATTCGGATGGTAGATGCGTTGATCTTAGTATCCATGAAAGAGTTCCTTTCCCCTTTAACACCCATCTCGATTTGTAGCCGCCGACGGCTGCAATACTATAAAATCTACTAACATCAATTTAAATAAGTTAAATTGTCTTGTGTGTTAAGCCCTTGGTCTTCGTTGCTCAGTGAACAGAACGTTTGCCTAGAATGTGAAAGGTCCTGGGTTCGAGTCCCAGCGAAGACGAATTAACTTTTTCAATTTTAATTTGTCTGAAATGCGGATTAAATAATTTTGGGAAATTATAATGAAATGTATTAATGCAATGAAAAATTAAAATAGGTTTTAAAACAACTTGCGTTGCCGAAAATATATCCATGCAAAAGTTATAAAAATGAAAATTAACAACTTTACCTCCGATTTCTGGCTCATCGTGTATTGTGCCATTGCAAAAAAGTTTCCTTATAACATCGACAACGGTATATTAAAGTATTAAAGGAAGTTTCACGAAACCCAAAATTTGTGCTTTGTCATTTATCTTCGGTAAATTTGCTTTACCCGGAACTTCCCTCGTTATGAATCTTTCCATTTATTAGGAATAGTGAAGAGTGACCCAATTTAGTTCAGTATATAGTTATTTAGTAACACATATATATACTGTTTTTTTTTAATTTTCATTGTACGTCATTTTGTTCCATAATATTGGATTCCTACCAATATTTTACCAGTTCTTACATAAGCCATACTTGATTTTTGGACATAATTTGAAATAAATTTAATAAGTAGTTTTTACATTTACACAGACCGTCATTTTGTTACGGCATGTTGAATTCGTTCCAGTTTATGCCTATATCACATTTAATATTTCTGCAAATTTTAAAGTCAAATGAATAAGATTTTTTTTACGTTGATCTTTTAAAAATTTCATTTGGCCGCCATTTTGTTTCGCAATCTCGAATTCGTACTATAACTTAACCAGTTTTTCTCTATATCACATTCAATGCTTGCACTTTATTTGAAATTATTCTAATAAGTAGTTTTTTTCAAGCTGATTTTTTAAATATTTTATTAGGCCGCCATTTTGTCTTGCTCTCTTGGATTCATACTAAAATGTTACCAGTTCATTCCTATCGAATACTCGATTTTTTCGCAAAATTTGAGGTAAATTGGATAATTAGTTTTTTTTAGTAATAATTCTTTTAACGTTTCACTAGGCCGCCATCTTGTTCCGATATATTAGATTTTTGCTAAAATTTTACTAGGTCATTTCTATATGACCCTTAATTTCGTACTAAAATTTGAAATCAACGTGCTATGCCGCGAAGTGATAGACAGGCCGACTGAATTGATAAAACATATTTTCTGGCATCTAGTGACGCTAAAACGTGTAGATATAAAAAAATCTAAGATGGGATGAGAGAGTTTTTTTACCATTACAAACTTTTCATTTGGCCGCCATTTTGTTCCGCCATCTTTAATTAGCACCGCAATTTTGCTAGTTCATCTTTATATCAAAATTAATTATGACACTCAATTTGAAATCAATCCAGTAAGAAGTTCTTCTGGCTGAATTTTTAATAAAGTTATTGAGCCGCCATTTTTTCCGCCATCTTGGATCGGTACCAAAGTTTTACCAGTTGTTTCCTACATTTTACCTAATTTTTGCGCGATATTAGAGGTACATTGTAAAAGCAATTTTTTAGTAATATTTTTTTAAACATTCCTTTAGACCGACCTTTTGTTTCAATATTTAAAGTTCATTGGGTAATGGACCGACCGACGAAATTGAGAAAACATGTGTTTGGGCATCTAGGAACCCTGAAACGTAAAGATTCAAAAAAATCTTGGAGGGTGTTTTTTTCACCATTACAATACTTGGCTGCCATCTTGAATTCGTATCACAATTTTACCAGTTTTTCCCTATATCATGCTTAATGCTTGCACAAAATTTGAAATTAACTTCATAAGTACTTTTTTCGGGCTGTTTTTTTAAATATTTTATTAGACCGCCAGTTTGTTTTGCTCTCTTGGATTCACACTAAAATGTTACTAGTTTATTCCTATGTAATACTCGATTTGTATACAACATTTGAGATAAATTGGATAATTAGTTTTTTTAGTAATAATGTTTTTAACGTTTCACTAGGCTACCAACTTGTTCCAGAATATTTGATTTTTGCTAAAACTTTACCATGTCATCCCCATATGATCCCTGCGGAATTGAGAAAACATATTTTTCGGCATTTGGGGACCCTGAAACGTGAAGATCTGAAAAAGTCTCGGAGGGTGGTTTTTTTGACGATTACTATACTTCCTCTTTTATGAGGGAAGTAAAAAGATAGTACAGTACCAAATGTACGAACTTTAGACATACGAGCAGAGCATTTGATATACGAACATGCAGTCCGTACTAAATACAGACGGGTGACAACCCTATATTCACTGTGTAATAACTTAAAAAGCAAAAATCAGCTAACTTTTATATTCATCATTAAAACATTTGAAAATAAAATATGTTTTGCTGAACTTTCGTAATACCTAAGATTTTTTTGTTTTTTATTTTTAGAAATATTGTATCGTTTGCTAGTAATTATTCCCTCATCGGCAGGACAGTCTCACTAAGTTGTGTAGGAAAATAGCAGAGGAAAGTACCTACTGAATTTTTTGGGGGATTTCAATTTAAATCTGGATAAAGTCTAGCAACTTTGAATTTATTTTGAATATCCTTCTTGGACAATACTTTGCTTAGTTTTTTGTACCTACTTTCTACATTCAGCACACTGTACTTTCCATACAACTTATTCCCAATTCATCACAAATTAATAATTTCTTGTTCCCAAGTTACTCATAAAATTCACCAGTCGAATTAACCCTGACCCGTCCTATTCTTCGCTGGCAGCATGTGGTGCGGTGGGTCGGGTCGGAACAAAACAGCCGGCCGACCGACAGGCAGAAGGGCCGCCTGCCTGCCTGCTTCGTTCGTTCCAAGCACGGCTAACGACAACGTGCAGCTGCCTAGAACTTCCAAAGCCGGTTAGCAAATCAGTCTTTGTTAGGTTATTTGAGGGTGAACGTGTAATATTGCCTCGTGTATTTCGCTGAATTTTCGCATAATTCTTTCCCGGTTGTGAGTCAGTGGATCGTATTGAACAAAATGCTATTCGAAAATCCTCCGGCAACCGCTACGAAAATGTTTCCCTATACCATTCCTCCCCCAATTTTGCCGCCTCCAATGGTGAGGTAAGTTTAAAAAATATATGTATATGTATATACTTATATTATGTTAAGTCTATGTTCAGCATGTTTTTTTTTCTGTTTATAAAGGTCCATTTCTAGTAGCCGCAAATCCTTTATTAATACTGTCTTTGTGGAAATACCTAGGTACGTGTAGGTAATTGTATTTTCTGAGTAGGTACTTAATTTGTATAGATGGTTATATAGTAATGGGTATGTTTATTAGAGTTGTACTGTATTATATATGTAAGTGAATTTTATGACCTTAACTATGTGTTTGGTCGAATAAAATATATTCACTATAAAGAATTCAGATTAAATATATTTAAAATCTAGACCAGACCAGTATCCATTAGATTTATACGGATTATTTTCTATAAGAGCACCATTCAAACACACCCCTGGCTATTTTATACTAGACACAGCTATAGATCAATTCATTTAACTAACCGAAGTTCGTCAATTGGTTTCTTTCATGTAGATAGTGTAATTTGCTCTAAGATTGGCAACCTAGGCTGTTGTAGGCAGTGACTGTCTGGTAATGGTGGCGATTTGGCGATTGCCACCAGGGAGCCCAAGTGGAGAGGGCTTAACTACCTGTCTCCGAAGTGTATTTTTATTTTAATAAAGGCGCACTGTTATTATCGAAGTACAGAAAGTTGGACACACGTATAGGTACAATATTTTATCGAATACTTACTTGTACAACATTATTTTTTAAATTGTCATTATGTTATATGTAAATAATGGATAAAATTTTCCACTGATAAGATACAGCAATAAAATACTTCATTCTGATTAAAACTAGAATTAGAAGGAATGACTGGCAATAGATTTACTTGATAAATTGTCAGATTTTGTTTATTTTTTGTTAAATATATCTTTAAGAGAAATACTATGAGTCGTCAAATATATTTTTTTCTTTTATCTTAGGACAATCTGAATTGTTCAACTTCTTATTGATTTCCTTAAAAAAAATGTGGTTGAAAAGTAGCAGGTCCCTTAATTTAATAAAAATCAAATTTCATCCAGAGTTCCACTGTCAAACTTTATATTTTCTAATTGTCTCTGAAGAGTAGGAATTTGGAGAAGAGGTGTCCTACTTCAATAATTCTGTATAGCCATTAATTTTGATTTCAGATATCTTGTTACGGTGCTGTTAGATCATAGCATGAATTTTGTGGATTTTTTTTGACACTTTTCGAAAGCATCTATTGGGTCATCTTGAAATATTCCATTATAAACTGAATCAGGTGTCTCCTGTTTCTGGTGTATTCTTCGTGCACGTCATAAAAGGCTTTTATGTTTCAAATTTTTTCTTTTAGACGTATGGTTCAACTTTTAATACCGTTTCAATTTAGTAGTTCGTTCCAAATTTCTGTAACAATGCTAGTAATATCACCCAGTATTATGTAGTAATAAACTGCCAAATTGTATTTTTTACCAAGATTTTTCACCTTTGGATCACATTTTGTTTTATAATCTAACAAACGTACACATTTTTAATAGAATCCAAATTAGTTTTTAAGATATAAGATATGATTTAATAATACGAGCAGGCGAGTTTTCTAAAGGGCGAGTGAGACTAAATATGAAACGAGTATTTTATACTATTTTTCTATTTTGTGTATTATACTTTAAAAAAGCATTATCCTATAAAACAATTATTTACTGTTGGAACATTTTCAAGTTGATGACAGTGCATACCAAAAGTGATAATTACATGCGCTTCATTTTTGTTTTTCAATTTAAAATTTGAAATTCGAGGTGACTATGACTGAGCATTACCAACTTTGTAAAAAAGTAGTGTCGAAAAAAGGGCACTTACTGCACTACTTTGCATATCGAAAAGACTTTATGAAGACAAAATAGAAAAAGTTTTTTTCGCCATTAGATTTACCACTCCCTGTGTTATATAGGTTCTATAAGCAATGTTTAAACACAAGATATTTTGCAAATTTACCGCAACAAATATACAAATTTTAAACATTTAAATTCGTAAAACCATCTATAACCCAATAAGAATACAAAGGAGTAAACAAGAAGTTTATCTCGTAATGGCGACTGTACAGCTCAGCCAATCAAAAACAAGACACGGTGATGCCTATTGTCGCCACTGTTTTGTATAAAGTCACTGTAGTTTCTATATTCTTTCAAAGACCTCATAATAGAGTGTTTCTGCATTGAAAAGTAGTGAGGTTTTTAATTTTATTTATTTTTTTTTAAGTGATTTTTCTAAGGAATTTTTACTTTTAATATACTCTATACAACATATGGAATTATTTAGGATTGAGAAAAACCCTCCAAAAAACCTTAAATGCTGGGGTTTATAATATTAAAAGACCCCGGTTTTTCAATTTTCTTCGTAGTCCCTTAGCTAGCTAGTTAATTTAATAATCACTAAAAAAGTAGAAAAAAATGCTAAACTTCAGAACACAAACTTTTAATCTAGGATAACAAAATCACTTTGTTGACTATTTATTACTCTTACTTTTCTCAATTAAAAAGAAATGTATACTTAACTGAGAACTTAACTTGCTGAGTAAGTCAATTCTCACGGATATGCAAAAAATTACTTTCCTATATAACAGCCAACACACTAGACAGGATGTTACAAATCCAGTGTATCCATGGAGATCTCGAAAAACGTAATAGGTACGAGGTCGGTCAAATTAAGGCAAAATTGCGCAAATTAATAAAATGCGGCTATGATGAAATTTAAAAAATTCCACTAATTCCGGAGATATTCGAGAAAATCCAACATTTTTAAATTATTTTTATTTTTTCCTGAGGTTACCCAAATAGGTATAATGTATAAAATAAAGCACTTTGTAATTGCAACTTTTCCTGCTCTACAAATTATTGTCTTCAAATTTCCGACGTTTCATCCCGGGCAATCAACATCCTCTTTATTTTTTTAAATCCGGATTGGTGACTTATAACATACCATCAATTTTATAAAATAATAAATAAATAAATAATAAATAAATTGATAATTGTTATTATTTGTTTTGTTATTTAAATGGTAGCGCAAACCCTGTCAAGAATAACGAATTAATTACTTAAATAAGATATTTTCAATAAAGTTAGAGGTACCTTACGGGATTACGTGAGTGAATCTTCTTCTTGGACAAAAGTCTACATTGAGTTGAATAAAAGGGTTAGCTCGAGGGTTAGTAAAAATTACCAAAAATGCGACCTGGTAGATATCCCACACAACCGCTAAACTTTCTCTTCCATCTTCAATAACAAGTGAATGGGAGTATGAATTACTCAAATAATAGATTTGATCGACTTTTAAACAACACTTAAATTTAATAACAACTTTAAAAATAAATTGATATACTTACATAAAATCGAGGCGCGTCTCAAATCAAATAGGAAATCAGGAAATCACATAAGAAATGTCCGAAATCACGAAATTGTATCTGAAATCATTTTCTACATTATGAGATAATTAGCTACTTAAATTTAAAGAAATAATTGTTTGACAACACTGAACGTAATGCTCACACCAGACAATTTTCTTCTCTCACTTCTTTAACTCAAAATCAAAGAGTTTTGCCGAATGTAGAAACATTTTGTGGTAGACGGTAGTGTGACACTACCTTATCATCCTATATCAGTATTGCACTACTAGTGTCATAGTGATATAAACGAGGATATAAGTGATACCCGTAATTAGGTAAGTTTAAAAGCAACATAGTTGTCTACACGGCTCACTCTGGGCTCGACCATGTTATTTATGTATTATGTTTTTTTAGAATTTAAAACCAAAAACCTCACCATCTATAAGAATCGTTAGCAAAAAGAATTTTTTGTCAGCTGTTATTTTTGTTCTTAAATACTGTAAAATAAAGGTAAAAATTGTTTTTACCCTGCTTTTATTGGCTTAATCACTCCTCTGATTCTATGTCTGGTTCAAATCTTACAATGGATTGTTTTACATAACCGATTGATTTCAAATTTGTCGTGCTTGCACAGTTTGTGTGACAATATAATTTAACGTATATAAACAAATCCGATTTTTTAAATCAACATTTGGAAATTCAAAAGGATTGCTCCAACACGGCCATTGAATTTTGTTATGTGTGTAGATTCGACTGAAAATCGGAGTCTAGGGGTATGTAAGAGTGTAAGTTATGAATTTTTAGTCAGCATTTAAAAATTCAAAATCAACATTGTTCAAACTTGATTGAAAATCGGTATTTGGCGTATTTAAGAGTGTAAATTTAATTTCCAGTCAACATTTGAAAATACAAAATTAAAGCGCCAACAAAGCGAACGAATTTTGTCATTTGATCAGATTCGACTGAGAAATCGGAATCTGGGGTATTTATGAGTGAAATTATGAATTTTTATTCAACATTTGAAAATGTAAAATAGAAGCGCCAACATAGCCGACGAATTTTGTCTTTTGTTCTGATTCGACCAAAAATCGGTATCTAGAGGTATTTAAAAAGAAAGTTATGAATGAATATCATCGAGTCATCGAGTTGTCTTGACCAAACCAACACAGTTTCATTTAATTTTTAGTGGAGTAATATGACAAAGAAATATTTTGACAACTGTCAAAAAAAATGTTTTACGCCATAGCTTTTGAACTGCTTAAAATTTTTAGATACGTTTTTCACAGTTTCATGTAACTTTTAGTGGCCTAATTTATTAAAAAAAAGTGTTTTGACAGCTGTCAAAAAAATTGTTCTTCCCGGTAACTTTTCAACTGATTAAAACTTTTAAATACGGTTTTCATAGTTCCATGTAACTTTTAGTGGCGTACTTTATGAGAAAACAATTTTTGACAGGTGTGGACAAACTGTCTTTCAAGTAACTTCTAAACTACTTAAAAATTTTTAATACAATTTTCACAGTTCAATGTAACTTTTAGTAGCGTAATTTATTTGAAAAAATATGTTGTGTCAAAAAAACTGTTTTCTCCCCATAACGTTTGAACTGCATAAATTTTTTAAATACGGTTTTCACAATTCCATATAACTTTTAGTAGCGTATATTTAAAAAAAAATATCAAAAAAAAATTTTTTTCGTGTATCTTTTAAACTACATAAAATTTTTAAAACGCATTTCACAATTCGATTTACCTTGTAGTGTTTGGAAATTGACATTTCCAAACACTTTTGTTCGCCTAACTTTTGAACTGCTCAAGATTTTTAAATACGGTTTTAACAGTTCCATGCAACTTTTAATAGAGTAATTTATTTAAGAAAAATATTTTGGCAGCTTTCAAAAAAACTGTTTTTTTTTTCGTAACTTCTAAACTACTTAAATTTTTCAATACGTTTACATTTCGATGTAATTTTTACTGGTGTAATTATTTAAAAAAAATATTTGGACATGTCAAAAAATTGTTTCCTCCCTGCAACTTTTGAACTGCTTAAAATGATTAAATACGCTTTACACTGTTCCATGTAACTTTTAGTGTCGTAATTTATTTAAAAAAAAAATTGAAAACTGGCGAGAATATAAATATGCGATAATATCAAGAGTTTATAATCAAATCATAGCCCTACGGTTATGGTCTACAAAACATATAACAATAACATAAAAAAGTACACAATATCGTAAGTTTATAATCAAATCATAGCCGCTCAGTTATGTTCTACAAAACATATAAAAAGGTACACAAAGCGTCATAACCCGACATTTAGCTTGTTAAATACCCGGTGACGTGAAATTATTACCCAGGGAGCCTTTTGAAAACGGCTAGAGATAAAAATATGGAATTTGGTGTGTTGATAGGGTTGAATATTGTGAACATTTGTAACATAAAAACATTATAGAAAATCGTTTCCGGTTTCCCCGGAAATGACCTCGACTTCGTTGTTTTAAATAGAACACCCTGTATATTGTATGCTTTTTGGACTCTCTTAACAATTCTAAATAACTTTTGTATAACATAACCTATGTCTAAAATGTATAGTTTTCCAAATAAAGCCACTTCAAAATGTGCCATAATTCCCACTTAATTGTATTTTATGGAAAAACGGCGTAGGCCAGGATAAAAACAATCACGGTGATTTATTCTTTATTCAAGCCTTCATCCAGCAAATTGTCAAAAAAGAAAATGATCCGAGTTTTGAAAAAAAAATGTCTCGATTTTTCAAGTTTTGATCAGACCCTGTAAAGTATATACGATCTCAATTGAAATCGTTAAAAAAACATTTGGAACAGAAATTCTTTGTATGGGCGATACCGCCAACTTCGCACAGTGGTGGCGCCGACTTCATTATTTATTACCACTAATATTTCTTTTTTAAACAAATAAAAATATATTCAAAAATTATGGTTAGTTGGTTTGCGAGATATGAACGTAAAATGATGTTCAATAATATCTTAAAATCTCAGAAAAAAGTAAAAACATATTTTGAATTTAAAGAATTTAAATGTATTATTAGAAATATTAAGTAATTCCTAATGAATATATGTAGGTACTTTTATTAATACTTAGATACTGTATGTCCCGCCAAATATACTTTAACAAATAATACGTTTTTAGCCAATAACCGATAACATGTTTTCAAAATATCGTACAGTCATTGATTAATATTTTTTGAAATTCATGGGATTTGTATTACTTTCCTCCTAAAGGAAAGTATGTAATCGTGAAAAAGCGCCCTCCGAGATTTTTTCAGATCTTTACATTTCAAGGTTTGTAGATGCCGAAAAACATATTTTCTCGAATCCGTCGGTATGTCAGACTGTTCGCGGCATAGCTAAAGAACTATTTAATTGATTGACTTCAAATTTTGGTCCAAAATTATTAGTCATATAAAGATGACCTGCTAACATTTTCGTAAAAATCCATATAGGGGAACAAAATGGCGGCCTAGTTAAATGTTTAAAAAAATATTGCTGAAAAACTACTTATTCAATTTATCTAAAATTTTGCAGAAAAATTAACTGTGACATGGAGATGAATTGGTAAAATTTTGATACCAATCCAAGGTAGCATAACAAAATGGCGCCTCATAAAATATTTGGGTTAAATCTTGCAACTTATTTTGAAGCCTTTATCGGAAGTGACCGAGATTTAGTATGCGTACATAAACCAGATGACAATGCAATAATATGTTGTCCAATCATGAATATCTTATACCGGGTGCTTACAAAATATTGCTAATAAGTTCAAAAAAGTTTCCGTTTTAGGAATTGTCTTAGATTTGGTATATATACATAAACTTGATGTCGATACAAATTATGGTGTTGAATATCTTGTCTTGTACAGGGTACACCTATATAAACTCAGTGACAATGCAATATGATTGTTTCAAATCGTAAATATCTGATACAGGGTGCGTAAAGAATACAAAGTGGTACAAAACAGTTTTTTTTATCGGAATTAACTGAAATTTGGTATACATACTTAAACTGGATCCCGATACAATATTAGATGTTCAATCGTGAGTGTCTTTTACATATACATGGTGCGTAAAATATAATGGTAATATAGTTCCCTCTATCGGAATAAACCGAGATTTGGTACACATGCACAACCCGATGATAATACAATATTGTGAAATCTAAATATTGCTGGAAAGTACAAAATAAAATATGTGAAAATATTTAAATATTACAAAAACACAGAACTTTGAAAAGTTTTGTATTTATGTAATTTTAATTACATCGAAAAATACAAATATTAAAATAAATTTAAATTAGCAAATATAAACAAACAATATTTAAAAAATGTTATATTGGGGTAACCCAGCCGTGGTTTCATTTTAATAGGTATGGTAAGTGAATTAATGTATGTATGTTTGTATGTATGTACGTATGTATATTAGATATGATCGATAAAGGTATATTGTATATACACAGGGTTATTCACGGTGAATGTCCAATTAGAAGTATCTGAAGAATCAATAAACAGAGTACTTTCAAACCTTGGCTTTACACATAATTGAACATAAACTCTCTTTTTGCCGCTTTTGACCCAAACCGATAGCAATATCTATTTTTTAATGAAATGCCCTGTATATTATTGCATTTTTGTAATGTCTTTATGATAAACACTTTTGTATGGTGTTTCCTGTACCTAAATTCAACTGACTTTGGGAAAATGGCACCTGAAAATTGAGATGCGCTTTAACTTGCAGCAAAATGGATTGCTTTTTCCTATCTTAGTTTTTAGTTACCTATCATCTGATACCCATTTTAACTTCGACAGGAAATGTCAAATTTTGACAGCTCCTGTCAAATTTAAAATTGGTATCAGGAGATAGCCAACTAAAAACCAAAATAGTAAATTGAAATCTATTTTGATGCAAGTTAAGTCGTTTAGGAGCTACAGAGCTTTAAAACATCAAAAATGTCAATTTTCATCCGCCATTTTCTAGAAACAGTTGAATTTAGGTATAGGAAACACCACAAAAAATATTTAGAAATTTCAGGCTAATACAAAATTGCAATAAAGGGCCTTCCATTTAGAAAACGGATGTTGCTATCAGTTTGAGCTAGAAGTGGCAGTACCGCATAATTTAAAATATTTTAAAAATAAAGTTTATGTTCACCTATGGCCAGAGTCAAATGTTCAAGATAGTCTGTTCATTGGTTCTCCAAATATTTCTAATAGGACACTCACCGTGAATAACCCCGTATGCGTAATAACAGTTGTATTTTGGCTTTACAAAAACAATAGGAAAATGTAGCAAAAACTGTATAAAAAAGTAAATATATGGGTTATATATGGATATATATATACCTATTTTTATCAAGAAAAGTGACTCATAGTAAGAATTATATAATGTTTATAAACTTATTACTAATTTAGTTACGATGAAAGTTCCGGGTAACGCCACTTTACCGATTTTTGTATATTGCAAAAGGAAAATAAATAATGTTTAAAAAAGCAATTCGTGGTACTAAAATAAATAATATTATGTTCATATTACTAGTTTACTGAAGAACGTTTAACGGATATTGAGGGTACATTGCTTATTTTACATATTTAACTACTAGCGGGTACCCGCGACTTCGTTCGCGTATGTCGACAATGAAAGGGGTAGAAAAAGGTACTTAAATCGTCTTATTTAAGTACCTCTTAAAATCCGTTTTTATATAATACCCTGTATACATAAAAAAAAATATGTAAATAATAAAATACACTTGTCAAAGTTTTTTTTTTGAAAAACTAACCGTTTCGTAAATAATAAGAAGTGTAATATTGCAGGGGCCGGGCGGTTTCACCCCTTGAAATTTGAGGGTCGTAAAATCCCGTTTTACCAAACCTTTACATCATACATTCAACCTCTATGACAAAATTCAGCTTTTTATGTCAAGAGGTTTGAGTGGGATTGTGATTAATCAGTGGCCCAATATTTTTGAAACACCCCGTATAATTTTTGAAAAAATCTTATAATATGTAAAGTATGAAAATAAAATACCCGTATTCAAGCGTTTTTTTAATAGAAAATAATTTTATATTTAAGGGGTGGTTTCACCCCCTTACAAGTCTTTTGAAAAACCATATCTTATCGAACCTCTACGCTCTGTAGTCAACCCGTATACAAAAATTCGGCGTTTTGCGTCAAGCGGTTTTTTTTAAACACCTTGTATACATTTTTTAACATCTTTAAATGTGTAAAAAATAAAAATAAATAACACCTATTCAAGCCTTTTTATAAAAACTAACTGTCTCTTAAATAAAATATTGTATTATTTAAGGGGTGGTTTTATCCCCCTGTAACTTGAGTTTTAAAAAATCCCTTTTTTCCGGACCTCGTTTTTTACGGCAAGCGGTTTAAGCAAAATATTGATTAATCATAACCAATTTTTTAAAACACTCTATTACATTTTCAAATTTTTAAAATAAAAGAAATAAATAAAATAAGAATATAAAAACACTTTCCAAACTACAGCAGGTTATCCCCATATAACCCTAAATTGTTTTCCAAAATTTGAAATTAATTGGGTAAGTTGTTTTGTGGCTATTTCGCGACAGATAGACAGACAGATTGACAGAAAAGAAAATATATATGTTTTATTATCTAGGGAAGATAAAACATAAAACCTGAGGGCATTTTTTTTGACGATTGCTAATATTTTATTTAGCAGCTATTTTCTGAAATCGTGCCACAATTTTACCATTTTATCTATGGCTATATGTTAATTAAATATCACACCTCTACACCCTGCAGTCGATCCGTGTACCAAAATTTCGTTTTTTACGGCAAGCGGTTTAAGCAAAATATTGATTAATCAGTGACCCAATTTTTTAAAACACTCTATTACATTTTCAAATTTTTAAAATAAAAGAAATAAATAAAATAAGATATAAAAACTAACCATTTTTTGATTATTTTATTGGGCCGCTATTTTGTTTTGCTATCTTGGATTCATACCAAAATGTTACCAGTTCTTTCCAAACTATCAGCAGGTTATCCCCATATAACCCTAAATTGTTTTCCAAAATTTGAAATTAATTGGGTAAGTTGTTTTGTGGCTATTTCGCGACAGATAGACAGACAGATTGACAGAAAAGAAAATATATATGTTTTATTATCTAGGGAAGATAAAACATAAAACCTGGGAGGGCATTTTTTTTGACGATTGCTAATATTTTATTTAGCAGCTATTTTCTTCCACTATCTTGAAATCGTGCCACAATTTTACCATTTTATCTATGGCTATATGTTAATTAAATATCGTACACCACTGCCTCACACAACTCCGCCCGGCAGTGCAATTCTCCGATTTCAGACCCTGGCCCGTTCACAATTCAATCCAAGGCATCTTTTGTCTTCGTCTTTCCCACGTCATTCGCGCCGAACATGCCTATTTCTCTCTGACAATAATTGAACGGGCCGGGGTTTTGAAATCTGCCAATCACAGGTATCCTGAGCACGCTAGCGTCTACCGATACCTATCAATAATATTTTTGTATTTTATTTAAATTCCTCATGCATTAAAAAAAAAAATTTGAACGGACATCGCAGTACGTTTTTTTTTTCATTGTGGGACGCCCCTCACATAAAACCAATGAAAGTAAAATTAATAACAAAAGAAGAATAATGCTAAATTATAAACTAAAACTAATATGAAAAGTAAAAGAAAATCAAAAAGATGTAAATGGAGCAAACGATAATTATAATTCTTCTGAAAGTATATAATTAATCCCCAATTAATAAAGAAACGAATTACAATTTAATGGATAAGTATTTGCTTTCCCAACCCACTTATAAGGAGTAAAACTTACAATGAAAAGAACTTACTTGTGGGACATGTGCACTCTATTGTCAATTTTAATTAATTAAAAGGTGGATTAGGTTAGGTTTGCCAATAAAATTGGAAGTCTTTTACCACAAGAATTTTTTTAACATAACCTATACTGCTCGCTATACTGTTAGGGAGATCTGTTCCGTTAGGTTTAAGTGATCCCAAGCTCGTTGATAAAACAATCATTAAAGACATAAACCATCATTAATCACACCTGAAAATATCTAAAATCAGATTTGAAATGCGCGCGCACTATAAATTTTTGTGATTGGTATGATTCGCCGGCGATTGAAGGTCTTGTATGCTACAGCACCACTCTGCACTAAGAAACTGACGCACGTTTCTGTTTAGAAGAAGATAGAACACTTCTAGTACTAAAAATTGTCTAGTATGACTTTCTTGACTGCTAAATAGTTAAGTGTTATCACAGAAAAATCTAACGGAACAGAATTCTGGTTAAATGATATAAATGTGTCTCAGTGAAATTAAGCCGTTTGTCGCAAAGTACTACATTAAGAAACTGACGCACATTTCTGTTTAGAAGAAGATAGAACTCTTCTAGTACTAAAAATTGTCTGGTATGACTTTCTTGAATGCTAAATAGTTAAGTGTTATCACAGAAAAATCCAACGGAACAGAATTCCGGTTAAATGATATGAAAGTGTCGCAGTGAAATCAAGCCGTCTGACGTAAAGTGCTCGATTGGCAAAGAATTATGTACGAAATTTTAAACATATATTAGTAAGGATGCTTTATCACATTAATTTTCTATAAAAAAATTAAACAATGGAAAATCGTCGTTGTAATGACTGTCCCAAATAAAACTTTTTCAAACAAATGTAATATTTAACTTTTATTTCACCTGCACTTTTTTGTGATTGGTACTTTATACCCATATACTTTAAGAAAAAGAAAAAAGTCTCTAACTAGGTATACGCCGTCTTGACGAGGCTTCAATTTTTCTGCAGTACTGGCTAACAGGCGGTAAAGAGCTAATTAAACTAAATAAACAAAGTTAAAGCTAAACAAACACAAATTGAATTACAGAAAAAACTACTCTGATGGCTAATACCACGACCGGCATTGAATTACTCTGACTTTGGTTGGGAGAAATATTGTTGATATATTTTTGTTTCACGTTACACCAACGTTACAACAAGGATACCATGATCCCTTGATCCCTGTCTGGAACATGTCCTACAATGCCGTAGTCACAGTGGTTAGTCAAACAACGATTTAGTAGTATTAGTCATGAAAAAATTTTACTTAGCTTAATTAAGTAGCTTTTCTAGCAAATTATGTGGGTATCTTTGGACCAGGGGAAAGAAATGAAAAAACAGTTTCAACCAATTTAAAATTAGCTCCTTTTGTCACCATGGTACACATTGCATAACATTGAAAAACTTACACATCTGAGGTAAATTATCTTGGCAAATGCAAGTTCTTTCTTTTGGCAACATCATTTTGGTGGCATCATTTTAGTGATCAGTCTGATGACTACCTTAAAATGTGCTGGTTTAATAATCCAAAGTTTAGCAAATGTTTTCTTTTCAGTTTTACTGTTAGATCATATATTCCGTAAAGGAAGGGCAACCACAGATTAAAAAATATATGAGTGTTGCAAGTCATGAGCATAGTTCGCCATACTTGGAACACGACATATTTTTTAACGTAAATCTGTTTTGTTTCGATTCATTAACTATATAAAAAAATAACTTTTGTAAGAAATAAACTTTATTTAGTACCGAGTTCAGTAGCTATATAAAGTTTACAAAACAAAAACGCTTTCAAACTCAGAAGTGCCTATTCCATTCACAAACAGTGAAATATTGTTTCAAATAACAGAAAGTAAGTCTATATTAGTGATAACAAACAAAACTGCCCAAAATATCAAGATCATTTGTAAAAATCAACTAAATCAAGGTCAAACTTCTTAACTAAATATACGTATTTTATTATAATAGTATAGCACAATTTACGTAAGGAAATAGGTACCTATATAATTAGTATTGTACTTACTAAAGTCTTCAAGATTAAAGATATATCGACCCCTTTGGAATACTTAACTTTTGTACTATTTGCTGAGAGTCATTCACCGAAAGGTCTACGTTTGGAAATAACACATACTTTTCACGACTTTTGGCTCCTTTGGCCCTTCGCATAAATTTACAGTAATACTATACAGCCAATATAAAAAATATCACATCCTTACCGATGTATTTTCTTTCACTTTCTAAAAAAGCCGTAACTGATTTATTATCAAAACTTGTATTGTGTTCATGTAAAGAATACTTATCGTCATCTTCTGAGTCACTGTCTCCCATTAAATTTCTTCTTCATTCATGACTGCCTACTTTTTAAACTTTTGCCTCTTGAGGAGTGTTCTTCGTGTTTGGTTAATTTGGACTGTTTTTTTTGGTTGAATAATTCTGTGACACATCTTTCTGGTGGTACATTTGACCTTTTTTTGTGTGGACGTTTTCCTTCTAGAAAGCGATATTTTTCGAGAACATCGTACATCGAATTAAGCCAGCAATCGTTATCATTGGCTCGTTTGACCCACGAAGACAGTCGTTTCAGAATTTTTTTTGATTGATTATGCGGGTGTATGCCGGTGGCCTCGAATCCTTTTATTAAATTTGTGGGTACATTTGCCTCTACAGATTCCAAAGTAGTTCTTAATAAGAGCAGAAACGTGTCTTTAGGAATAGTGCCCCCATTTTTCCTTCCAGTTTTCTAGCACCTTCCTCCATCCCGCTTTCAACGGCCTGAAACATGCCTTACAAATGGGTATTATTCATTGATTACAAATGTAGGTTCTCGAGTGTTCTCCCATATCCGCAACCTGGTGGACCGCGTTCCGTTCATGAATCATAAAGGTGCTCACTTCTATATACAATGTATGATGGTTACTTAACACAGCAGCGGATCCACTCTATTGATTATATGATTATAACGGAAACAGAAGGTTTGCTAGTGTCACTGCAGAATTCTGGATGTTTTACTTCGCGTTTAACTATAACTTGTATTTTACCTGGATCGTGAGTAAAATTAGTCTCATCGTAATTAATATTTTGTGTAGGAGTGACGCGACATCTGTTAGGGAAATTTTCAACTCATTAAAACATTCGTTTGTCATTTCTTCTTAAACTTCCGATCGGCTACGTTTCACATGTTCACAGTATATTTTGGAGAAAGTCTGTGTTCTTTAAGAAATCTCTGAATCCATTTGCTTAATGGTAAATTATCGACAAACTTTGCTTCTTTAACACCTTTTCGGTTTAAATAATTTTTAATGGTCAATTTTATGTCATAAGTTGTAAAAAGATAGCTCCAATTAGAAGCCACCAATATAACTTTCCTTTTCTGTCGGGGATAATGCTGTCTGCCTCCCAAATTTTTTTGGAAACAACCCCCTGTTTTTTCGGGACAGGTGCTGGCTGGTATACTAAGCGCTATGCTGGCATTTCTAATACGTTACTGTCCATTGCGGTTTGGTCTTCAGATATTAACAAAATAACATTAGGATGGTAATTTTCTAAAAATAATTTTAATCCATCCAGGTTTAACTCATTTTTTAATATATTTGCCAAACTTGAAGTTTTCGATTTGCTTGTTTTTCTTTTCCCTTTCTATTTCTGATTGCAGCTTCCTTGAGCAATTCAAAAAAGAAGTTAAGGTAGGAATACTTGTGCTGCTTTGTATTAAATCGTTAACGATATTCATTGCTGAAGCAAACTGTTTATTTAGATTCGAATTGGTAGCAATATGTTATTTTACATCTTTTCAGAAAATTCGTACAAATTCGTTAATCAGTTTCGTTTTTGAACCACCTCCCGAATTCCATTTTAATAATATTTTTTAGAGTTATGAGATGCCACCGTTGGGTAGAAACAACCCGATAAGTACACTTAATACCCATTGCAGTTACCACCGGATAGGAAAGTGAAATTAATTTCCAAACGTTTAAAAATGGTGAATTTCATTTGTTTAAAACTACTTAATTAATCCCTTTAACTAAGATATTCACCAACGTCTTAAATTAAATAATGCATAAAGCAGATTGCTTAATAACAGTAAACAAAGGTTGGTTATTATGACCAAAGTATAAGGCATGTTAGATCTGATCAAATAGGCTGAAAAATTTAAGGAGAAATTAAGAATGCAAATTATGGTGCTTCATTTAAATTATTTGGTTTATAACTTTTGTTTGAGCGACCTTGTATATCCCTAAAAAAGTTTGTATCCAAATTCTAATGGTAGTTAAGTTTTTTTTATATATTTAAGACAAACCGTGATGTGTGATGAGTGTCGCTTAGTCCTGGGGAACTACCACGATACATTTTTATGTATTGCGAGATATTTTTAACTATTCGGTTGATACCACTTTCAGTAATGTTGTTTTTTTTTAGATTTTCATTTTATTGGCTTCTAACCTAGCTAATACTAATTCTTGCCACTGAGCTTTAAGGAACTAAGGGGGTAGATAACTTTTAATCTAATAAAAAGTAAACTTTTTAAATTTTGTAATCACTTTAATTCGTAGTGGTTTGGTTCAAAACTTCATTTCCCTTCGATTTTAAAGACACGCTTCAGGGTGCTGCTTATAGTTTCAACTGTTTCTTTTTGTCTCAGAGTCATGGCTGTAAGGTAAATGTCCTTTTACCGACCTCTAAAGATAATCTTGCATTATGCACTTTATATTGGAAGGGTGTGAGAAATTGTCTTACATTTTAAGAACTTCACTATTACCGATCGTTTGTTTGGAACTACCCGCCATTGAAATATGAATTATGAACAAAGAAATTTATTTTAATTATCTCAGGCAGCATTGTTACATTGTACTGATGTATGACTTGACGTCAGAATTCAGCTGACCTAGTACAGACATATCCTTGCACCAGTTTTATGAACAAAATTAGAGTAGTTAGAACGCCAAATAGATTCTTCGGGTGAGATGCCCTATTTCATATTGATCTCGGATTTTTTCTATTAACCTTGTATGTATTAAATACAAGAAAAATCGGATTTTAAGAGTGAGGCTTTTGATTTTCATCTACTATTATCTTCTGATGTGCTAAAGATTACTTATCAGTAACTTTTTAAATACAAATGGTTCGAAGTTTACGATTGTTTCTCGTACCATATTAAATTTTAATATTGATATAAAAGTTGTGATCGACTAATGGGTTTACTAAATTATTACAACTTGACTTTTGCCTTTTTTCATTAATGAATTTAGATGTCTATCTTACGTATTTGCAGGTTGACCTTCATGTCTTTTAAGGTCTTTCTTTTTTCACAATTTGTTTTTACTTTATCATCTTTACGATTCCTACTTTTCGCTTCTTCATTTTTTTCAATATAAATTTTGTTTTGGTTTTCCATGTATTCTTCGAACGTTTCTACTGTTGATGGTTTTTTTAAATTCCGTTTAGTAGATAGGTACCCTCATTCTTACATGTTTCATATCAAAATAAACGTTTTTAAATGGCCCCGCAAAGTTGTGAGGTTGGAGTAATAAGTGGTTTTTCTTTGGCATCAGGTGAGTAACTGTTAGTATCTTTATTATTTACAGTTATTGTTTGTTTGTGGGGTTTTACACTGCGGAATAGAAATTTCTGGCTAAACATTTAAAACACTTATTATTCTCCACTTATTTTAAATAGTTCTAATAGCTTCTCTTTTCTGTCTTTAGTAAAAATATTAACTCTTCTGCAGTATGTTCTGCACTTTCTTTAGAAATTGTATTATTTTTCAGTGTTTTTTTTTCTACTTTTATAAAGTTGCAGGCCGATTTAAACAAAAATGTTGTAATTAGGATCGCGCTAAGAAAAAATAGAAATTGAGACAGCGTTGTTTAAGCTGTAAAATTGGTGTTTCTTTTAGCAATTTACGTTAACTAAAAATAAAATATTACAAACCTATCAATAAAATAAAAGTTACTTCATTCTTATTGTATACATTTTTCTATGGTTGTCATGTTTTCAGTCTAAAGGATATCAATCGCATCCTATCCAAGTAAAACAGCTGATGCTACACTTTTATATGCTACAAACAGTAGTGATTGGTAGAATCAGTACTGCTGCTGCATGAAAAAAGTATAGAAAAGACTGCATCTAGTGTTTAAAGGAGTATTACAGATTACCCATATCATAGATATTATTTACTAATATGATAGCGTTTTGGATGAAACCAAACTACGTTTAACGAATGAGTTTTCAAATTAATGCAAAAAAAGAAATGCTTGGCGGGCCTCCGAAATTGGCAACCTTCTAGACCCAAAATAAGGCGACCAACAACATGCCTCTTGCCAATCTATCTTCTCGCTGCATTGCGTTTCGGAGATTTTCATTCCCAACCAAACCCTAAAAGGCATATAAATCAAAAGTATTCTACGGAAATAGTAAACAACCCTGGCAATAATTAGATGGGTATAGGGTTTTTCACATAGGTTAGTTCACTAACTGTACAACAGCATTGTATGGGCCTCAGTAACCCATGCTTCCTTAATATGATGGCCAATCATATCGAATCCAAACTTAGTTTTGTAATGGACTTTAAGCCTAACCGCTCTCCATTTAGTGCTACAGGGCGAGAGAGAACTGAAACATTTTGTAAATGGAATTGCCATTTGGGTTGGATTGCTATTCGCATCTAACCTATTTTTTCGCTAATTTCGGGAAGTTTTGCATTTGCTTCTTTACAGTATGTTCAAGTTGGTCTGTTCATGTGGTCAGATTTTGTAATTTCAAGGTTTTCTTGCGACTAGCCATTTGATGTGAACATTCATAACCGCATTGTGAATGACGTCGGATATCAGAATTCCTCTCAGGAAAACTGACTTGTTCCACAGACGGATCAAAGACTTCTTGGGGCACAAAAGAGTGATTACGTGGACTAGGACTAACATGAAATACGCATTTTTGCTTTAAGTGGGTCTAGGCGGTTTACAAATCCTCGAAGCTTTTTGTAGCTAAACTACATTTATTTTATTATTGGTAACCAAGAAAAAATATTATATAAACAGAAAACTGAATAGAATAACAAAAATACAAATAACTAACGCTCTAAAAACAGTATTAAATGAAAAAAGTCGAAACAAAACAACATTCGTTACTGGCCCAAATAAATAAACAGTCTGCAAAGTATAAAATATTGATTTACATTTTTAACTGTAAATCAATAGTGGTATGAATTATTGTTTGCAAAATCACAGTGGGGTCGATAAAACCCGGACCTATTGAGAAAATATACCTTGCGATATATAGTTTAACTTCCTTGAAACCTGAAAATTACGAAACATTTTTAATTACTTTTGGTGACCACATCCTAAATAAATTTAAGACAAATAGTTTACCAAGTTTTGTACTTAGGTTTGGAAGCTTCATGGTCATTCTGTAAACTAAAAAGTGTAAAAAGTGTAGAAAAAGTTCAAACCGTTGCAGGACCTACGTAAACAATATTCTTGGTTTAAATATCGCGTAAATATTAAAAGCTGAATGCTCTAGGTTTATATTCACGTAGATAACGAAACAACTGATTGTCCTTGTTAAACTTTAGCGCATACGACTAGCAAATATTTAAATTCTTTTAGGAAGACAAACATCCTTTGTTTGTTAAAATATCAAATACAATGTCGAGGCCTTAGGAATGAACCGATAGAAGAATCATGTTGTGTAAGACATATTCAGCCAAGTAAAGTTCAAAATTTTTAGTTTTCTAGTAAAAAAAAGATTAATGATGTTTACTTAATTTTTTTGATGAAACTCAAATTTTCGTATCCGATTCGAGTGAATTTTGCGTATATTGGGTATGTGTAGGGATTATATTCAAAATTATTTTACTCCTCTAGAAATCTGCAGAATTGACTAGATATGGCACAACACACTTTTGTGTGTTTTTATTCTATAAGAAAATATTGCTAAAATACGTAATCATTATGCTTTCTTATCGCTTCTTAAATATATATGGTGGGAAAAGTTTTTTACGATAAAAATCTTCCAGCTGTACCCAGAAATTTTAATTTAAGTTTTTCAATTACTGATGGAACGCAAATCCCTCTGCTTTTAAAAATTCAGTTGGTATTTTATGTGATACCTCTGCATATTTTATTTCAAACGGGTTTTGTTCTATACTACAGGAGTATTGTTAGTTATTATTTTCAGTTAATGTATAGTATCTATAAAAATAGTTAAATGAAGCCGCTAGTTGTACGTTTTTAATTAAATTATGGCTTATTATTTAAATTAACATCAAATTTATTCTTTTCAGAACGAGAGTAGTAACGGATGTACATCTGGACAGTAATGTATTTTGAAACCAGAAAACATAAATGCAGTCAAAAATTATTAAAACACACAAATACACATATTTTGAGGCATTATCTTTTAAAAAAATATATTTACTATTGAATATTTTCAATGCATGCCAAAAGTGACAGTTACGTGCGCGCCACTCTTATTATTTTAATTTGGAGGCGTGACCGGTCTCAAATTCGAGGTGGTCATGACTCGTACATGACATGTACCGAAGAGGCGCCTTTACGATTGTAAAATTGGAAAAAAATTGTCGCATTTTTTCTATTCTTCAGTTTACATTTTGACATCAATTCTAGGCAACTACAACAACCTACTAAGATATAGGTTGGTAAGGTAAATAATAAACTTACGGATTACTTGATTAAATATTTGTACGTTTTGATTAAAATGCCAAAAAATCTTCGGAAAAATCTTTAGGGGATATATTCAAAATCAAAAATTCTTTAATTTTCCCACGTATCAGCCAAATGCAAAAATATATTAAAGTTTTTAACCCACTTCCAAAACTCGACTTTATGATTTTTTTACGTATATACACCGATTACTCCGGGATGCTTTGATTCATTTTGATAAACATTTTCAGGAGATCTTCAGGTAGTGCCGGAGTGGTCCTATAGCAGGCGTATTGAAAAAAACAAATTAAAAATGGTGGATTGACGGCATTTTGAATATATTTCTACCTAAAAATTTCCGCGATACATTTGAAATTATTTAATGTATTGCCTTAAAATTTGGTGTATATTTGTTCGTCGGGTTATTTCGGTTATTATAAATCTTAATGTTGAAAATATCTTTAATGTTGTCACCACACAATACCTTTTTTTGTGCTACTTTTAATATTAATGTAACCGCATTTAAAAAAGCATTAAATAATAAAAACGATCTTGAAAATTTGACTGTGAAATCGGCAGCAAACTAATAAATAGACTTTAAATAGATCTTATACTAGTGATATGATGTAGGCATTCGATACTGGGTCATCCCAGTTTAGCATCAATTTTCATAGTTCCTACCCTAGAACTTTTGACTTGGTCAAAATTGGACCCAAAAGCCCAAATGGGTCAAATATTTGACTTCAACGGCCAATACTATTCTTTTTGTTAAAGGGTGACAATGAATTTGTAGATTACTTATATACTGAAAAGTAAGTCAAAAGTGCGGGACACATAAGAAAACTGGGCGGTCCTTAAAATAAAGGTTCATAGTCTTAAGCAAGCGGAAAAGTAAAATTTGTGTACGCAAATAAATTTTATGTTATTTTATTTGTTGTAATAGTTTGCCGCTTCACCTATAAAGTGCGTCAGCTAAGCGGTACGGAAAATTAATCGGGGATTTAGTAAATTTCGCACTGATCTACTTGTAATTGGGATGTGCCTAGAGTCTACATGCACTTGCAGCTAGAAGTTTCTAGCTATTTCCAGTGGCGCCTATACATTTCGAGCATTTGTTTTCATTTCTACATAAATGCCTTGCGTTGAATTTCATTTATTATTTCGAAGTAACGTTGGTGAGCAAAAGAGGAAAAACAATTCGAAGCGGTGCACGTGAAGTTATTGCGAGCGTTATAGAGGCCTGTACTAGAGAAGCTGAAAATAATAGTTTGACTATTCCATTTCAAAATCGAACAGAACGCGCTGCATTTTACACTGGTTTTTCGGAAAGTATTATAGTGTAAGAAAAATTCAAAGAGAACATAATGATCGCTCATGTTCTACTTCACCTTTAAAATCTCCTGGTAAAAAAAGACCCCGATTATCATATAAAGATAAAATTGACGATGGTGATTTTCAAGTAATTCGACGAACAATAGAGGATATTTATATAAACTTGAAGAAGATTCCGACCTGCAAACCCCTATTTCGTAAAGAACAAAATAGATTTTCCGTACGGGTATAAAACCTTAAATCCGCTTTTACGATCAAATGATTTTGTTTGGCGCAAGTGCCAAAATAAACGAAAATTGCTCATTGAGAGACCAAATATTTTTCACTGGCGGGTGAAATATCTATCAACTGTAAGGCAATATAGGCAATTAGGACGCACTATTCTGTATCTAGACGAAACCTCATTGAACTTGCATGGGCAGGTGCAAAAAAATATATTCGAGAGCGCAACAACGGTGAACTTTCAATTAAAGATTTAAATAAAATAACATTAGAAGTGATTGACTCAATATCGGCTGAAAATTGGAAATCGTATGTTAAACATGTTCGTTCTATTGAAGATAAATACTGAGAAGTAGATGGCAAAATTGAAACGGTTATTGATGATTTAGTTGTCAAACTGAGATCTTCAAGTAGTGACGACGAAACCTCACCATTTTCAGAGGAAGACAACGATTTAGAAGGAATCGAACCATCATAATCACAGCCGTCAACCTCAAAAATGGCTTAGTTTTTTTTCATATATTTTGTAAAATTGTTCATGAAGTAGCTGTTAATAAACTGCTTCAAAATAATTAATTTTCTGTTAAATACCGGGTGTCAAAAAATATCTAATATTGCAATTAATACTTGAAACACTACAGAACTCATATTTTTCCACAACACATTAACACATCAATGTAGTTATAGTAGGGGAGCCAGCACTGATTTCAAGTGAACAAGGTTTATCAAAATTTTAACTTATGCAGTTCGACTTTGGGCTATTCGGGTATGCCAAAAGTGACCGTTTGTCTCCGTCTGTCATATTACTTTATATTTATAGCTAAATCGATCAAGCAAAATCAAAATTAAATCATTTTAAAATTCGAAAGTTCGCCGTTTTTGCAACACAAAAGAGATATAGAAGTGCGGTACTCGAAAGAAAACAGACAAATATAGATAAAGTTTCATTAAGCATAGTTACATTTTTTAATTATCTAAAGTGCGTATAGTCAAAAAGGAGTGCCATATTATTTAAAGAACGACCGGACACCACTGGTCTAAAGAGATTTCTTGGCCGACCTTCCTAAACCGATTGACTCCGCCCGGTTTTCTTTCGTGTCCCGTATTTTATTATTCCATAATACACCTAGTGTTCGAACAGTTTTTTCAACATAATCAGATATTAAATAATTATCATCTGTGCAATTCTGTAACACCGTTTTGCTAGATCAAAATTATCACTTCCTAAATTTGGAAGATTTCATTCATAAAATTTGAATTGAAAATTTTGAAATTTGATTGAGAATTTTAATAGTTGATGCATCAAATGACTAAAGTTCTCGAGGAATATGTCCTGTTATTTTGTTTAAAACTGAAAATGTAAGATTTCTTGAAATATATTTTAATGTTTTGATACTAATGCAAATATTAGTTTTTGTCCCTTCTATGCCTATGGGAATGTTATGCTTTTTCTAATTAAATTAACATTTGAACTAATTTCGATGAAAAAAATTCCTTTGTGATCGTTTACCATTTCAAATGAACACAGCCATTTATCATTTAGAATTAATAAAACGGCTGTACGTAGGTACAGCCCCTGGGGTAAAGTTGTAAATTTCTTAAAATCTTTGGAATAAGTAGTCTAGAAGATAAGATTTAAAAAATTTGTGGAGCTTTATTGATATCAGATGATTGTATATATGTATCTAATGTTGAAACTCATCATCATGTAATTCTTGTAATTGGGCTTGAGTAGCCATCCATGAGTAGAGTTATTATTCTGTGAGCTTTCAAGTAAAGGTTTACAGAATAACCATTAATACCCGGTTTATTTTGTGATTGTGAAGCTGACAATTCTGGGGGGTTTACCACTATTTTGTGCCTGAACTTGTGAACTAAAATTTATTTTTTCCCACACTTTTTGCATACTCATGTACATTCATAGGTTTTAAAATGACAAAACAATTATTGTGGCATAATTTTAAATTTTTTGTCTCACTGGCACCATTTTGAACTGGTAAACATAAACATTTTTCACAATAAATATATAGTGATTTCCCTTGCAATAGAAACACTGAAATCTTCCGGTTCATGAAACTTGATTGTATTCCTTAGGGCTATTGTCCTTATCTCGAGGTTTATCTTTCTCTAGTTCCTAAAAACTGACTGGAAATTTTGTGAAATCAAAAGGTGGTAACATCGAATTATCTTTTATAGAATTTTCTCATTCTCGTTTGCTTAGAAAATCCACCTAGACGTATGTAGGGTAATTAAAATACTCTCACACTGTTCGGCTGGTTGCGCTAAATTTTTAATTGATCGCATGTCTTTCAAAAATGAATCTAAAAATTTGCATAAAAAAACTAGCATTTTCTTTTGTTGCACAAAGAAGTTCAATTATTGACTTTAAATGGCTATTCAAAATTATTCGTGCCATTGAAATTGCATATATTTATGATAGTTATTTAAGTGCAGGCAATTTGACATTTATTTGGTGACTTTGCAACAAACTACTGTTTAAAGAAGCCGGTGACACCAGCGCCAATAATATTGGATACAGACTTCGATGTATTTCCTAATCGATAACAACCTGCGTCTTAGAGCATAAATCAAAAAATGATGTTTCAAAACTCCCGCGGAAGACGTCTTTTTCGAAATCGGAATCTCGTTCCCAAAAGCTTTGATTAACACTCGTAAAACATATTTAGTAGGTACTGATTCTATCGTTTGCAGTATTTTTTAATTCTGTTACATTTTAGTTCGAAATATGAAAAGCATCTAGAAATCTATAAAATCGTGTAAGTTAGCCCTTCATTTGAATTTGACCTCGGGCGAACTTAAATTTCACTTCTGCCATTTTGAAAATTAAAAGTATGAAATATTACCCAAAATATTCTAATCCTTGGCGTAAAATCGCATGAAAATGAAACGCATATTTCAATAAACTAAAAGCAATTTGATTAATTGATAAATGTACCGAAAAAATGTAAAAAAGAGGAAAATGGAAAGGTCTTACGTTGATCACGTAACTTAAAGAATTACGATCCTTAGTTTTAAACACTGATTATTGTCTTTTCCTTCACGAATTTGACTGGAGTACGACCATGAAATGTTTTAATAAAACGGACTGTAAATTACTTATGGTTTTTTATTTAGTTTGACGACCGACATGTTTGTGCGAAGGGTCAAAATGGCTTCCTACGCGTGGAATTTTTGCATAAACAGAATAATTTTTGCGTGGTTGAAGTTAGATTTAAAATAGGTTAATGTTCAAAGCTAGAACTTAATGTAGTTAGAAAAACTAAAAAAAAAACATGTAAACCTAGATACTAACTACACCTATTAAAATTGCCCTACGGAATTGTTGAAAGTGATGTCCTGTAGCTATTAGGCACGGCGGCGTTCTAAATATTTATCCGGTAAACAAACATGCTTTAATTTGATGGCATGTTAACGTGTAATAAGTTAATACACGGTTTTATAGTATTAAGTCAACCAACAGCTTTTTTAAACATTAAGAGACGAATTTATACACTAAAATTGTAAACGTTTTCTGAAGAACGTTATATTAAGTTTATTTGTACTTACTGATCTAACAGTGTCAATAAACATTTATAAATCGTGTACTTATAAGTACCAAATAATTTGATTTACATCTAGAAAAACGTTTCTCTAATCTTTTCAAATAATACTTGTGAAGTATTCAGTGTTAAGTATATATATTAACACCAAAAAATTCGCAAATACATGAAATCCGGGAAACGCTTTACAAGGTTACCAGTTTTTAGTGACACGTCTAGCTAGTTTTTAAATAGTAACATCTTTAATTCCAAAAAAAAAAGATTATTCCTAAGTTTTTAATACAAACACAAAAAATAAAAACAACGAAACTTATTTTAATAGTTTTGTTTGTAAAACGATACTTTAAATATAAATAAAATGACTGTTTAATTGTGTACCCATCTTGCCGACTTTTATATAGAGTTCGATATAGATCATATCTGGTGATTTTTTATTTAATTTCAGAAGCTGCAAGACTGAATTGAAATCTGCGACATTTCTATGTTGATTTACGTAATATAGCAACGCTTTTTTAAGGTATAAATATGTGTTTACTGGGAATGTACATAACACGGGAATACCACAAATAATTTAAGAAATACAATAATGCGTGGACTATCAGTAACGACTGGAGGAAATCGCTTTCAAAAATTTATTAATGTAGCATAATTTTGATGTAATTGTAATTACATAATTTTAGTTAACATAGAACGGAAGCTTCCACGGCTTTGGTCAATTAAGAAATCATGGTTTTTGGGATTAGACCGTGTTAAATTGGAATTGCACGAGGCATCTTCAGAGATCTTTTATCTCGTGGAGTAAAGATCCTCGTGCAATCAAAGGCGAAATGTGTGATAGTAATTCCAATTTGACACGGTCTAATCCCAAGAACCATGATTTCATAATTTTAGTTAATATTTAACGTTTAAAAACCAGTGGCGTACAATATTTTTTCTATGGTTTTTCTTATGTTATGTTACCCTTCGGTCCTACGTTCAAATAAGTTCTTTACCAATACAAATAAAGAGTTAAGCCGATTTTTTTATTTGGACATCCTATATCTCGAAACTAGGAACGTTTAGTGATATAATAAGCCAAGCATTAACCTCCTCCCTGATAATAGATCCTAACGATATATGCTGAGGAACCATTTCGTCATATAAGTTCATGCTAAAAATGTATGTAGAGAACAACAATACCCGAAGCATTACTGATTATTTGGACAGTCCGCGTAGAGTTGATTTTATTTCCTTTTATTAGTTATCTTTTTTAAATATAAATATTTTTATATTTATATTTAAA
Organism: Kuschelorhynchus macadamiae; assembly: GCA_030620095.1. NCBI lineage: Eukaryota > Metazoa > Arthropoda > Insecta > Coleoptera > Curculionidae > Kuschelorhynchus > Kuschelorhynchus macadamiae. The sequence continues at coordinate 300,196 of JAUTXW010001698.1, read as the reverse complement.
AAATGCATATTGTATTATAAAATAATATAGTCCGAGAAGTAAAAAACGATTTTATTAAATGAGTCAGATCATTCAGTAACTCCCTGACTATTACTTGTTTTACGAAACCATAGTAACTTGTTTCAACTACCTTCCTAACGAGAATCCTTGTAAGTTTTCACGAAAGTATCGATGATATCCGTATTTTCCGATAAAA
>JAUTXW010001698.1:275000-295000 GCA_030620095.1 Kuschelorhynchus macadamiae | reverse complement strand
TAATCCAGGTTTTGTAGATAGGGTGCTGTTTTCAGATGAAGCAACTTTTAAAAGCAACGGCTTGGTTAACAAACATAATATGCACTATTATTCAACCGAAAATCCACATTGGATTCGTCAGGTGGACCATCAGAATAAATGGTCAATTAATGTTTGGGGAGGTATAATTGGCTCTCATGTTATAGGACCATATTTCTTTGAAGAGCATTTAACGGGAGAAGTCTATTTAAATTTTTTGAGAAATGAGTTGCCCGTATTGCTCGAAGACTTACCTTTAATGTTAAGAAATTCCTTATGGTTCCAACATGATGGAGCACCCCCGCATTACCATAGGCATGTAAGACATTTTCTCAATAATTGGAAAGGAGAGCAATGGATTGGGCGAGGTGGACCAGTTAAGTGGCCTGCGAGGTCACCCGATTTAACGCCACTAGATTTCTTTTTATGGGGACATGTTAAAGAAGAAGTTTATAAAGAGGTTCCAACCACACTGGAAGAAATGAAGTTGAGAATAATAAGCAGTTTTCGCAACATTTCAGACCTAACTTTGAGAAAAGTGAAACTTTCATTTATGGATAGACTCGAAATGTGCCTTCAGCAAAACGGTGGTTTAGTTGAACATCTTTTATAAGTTTTAATTACATTGTTTTTGTTGATTTATATTAAATTTATTTTTTTTGTAAAAAAAGATCTGTTATTAATACTGTCAATTATCTTTCATTGGTAACTGGTTTATTAATTACTTTACGTTTTTTTGAAAGCAACATTTCCTGTTTCTTGAAATCTCTATGATAAACTTGCAAAAGCTTCTATCTTGTTTTTATTTCGGCATCGCATCATCAAAGAACAATATTTATTTATTTACTGATGACAATATTCTGACACTTTGCTGTTTTGACAGGACTGTCAATCTTTTGTTCAATTTATGATGATATCATGGCCTCCTAATATTAAATTGTCAATTTTAACAACGTGAATTCAGAGTAATTCGTGTTAAAATGAAGAAATTTTGATTTCACAGCTAATTTACTGAAAAACTGTTGGTCAGAAAGGTATCAAATATGGTATTTTCTGAAAGCTAGTAATGTTATCTTTAACATGAAAGTAAAATATACAGGGTGTTCCATTTAAAAAAATTCAATCCAAGTTAAATTTGCAAAACTTGACCACCCTGTATAACAGTGAATAATTTTGAACGACTTACAAGCGATTATTGTAGTCCTAGATACAATACATTTTATAGAATATTTGGTTTTTCCATACCTGCTTCAATTGTTTTCAAAAAATGGCCGGAGTATAACCCTTTTTTCCACTTTAACCTCGTCCCATTCCCTTGGTATAAATTTTAGACCCAACTAACCTTATGTCCAAATGATCGCAACGAATAGGAGAATCAACTAAAATAATAATATACCGGGTATCCTATTTAAAAAAACACAAGTTTGGTTCACCACGAACTTTTCAGACCACCCTGTATAATGGGTATAATTTTAAAACACAGCGTTCTTGACTATCAATCATATCCCAATTTTTTGTTTTCAAATTCCTCTCCGTTTGCCCACAATCTCGTCCACCCCATCTTGGTTGCACCACCCAGTATATATATATATATATATATATATATATATATATATATATATATATATATATATATATATATATATATATATATATATATATATATATATATATATATATATATATATATATATATATATATATATATATATATATATATATATATATATATATATATATATATATATATATATATATATGTATATATATATATGTATATATACATATATGTGTATATATATATATATATATATATATATATATATATATATATATGTATATAAATATATATATACGTATATATATATATATATATATATATATATATATATATATATATATATATATATATATATATATATATATATATATATATATATATATATATATATATATATATATATATATATTATATATATATATATATATATATATATATATATATATATATATATATATATATATAGTATATGTATATATATATATGTATATATACATATATGTATATATATATATATATATATATATATATATATATATATATATATATATATATAAATATATATATATATATATATATATATATATATATATATATATATATATATATATATATATATATATATATAAGGAAGAAATAAACGGCCATTGGGGCAAAATATATATTAAATGAAAAATGTTTTAAAAATTGTGTATTTCAGCATGCAGACTAATCTATCAACTTAAAATGGCTTTAGACACAAAACAACAAAACTATTTTTTAACAAAAAAAACTAGTTAAACTATGATTTACCTTAACTTTTCTTAGATGCGTTATGCGTTTTTGTTGATGTGTATCCAAAGCATGCCGTCGTAGGGAGATTAATCTGCATGTTAAAACATAATTTCTAAAACTATTTTTTTTAATCTTTTTCTATGCTGCTACAAAGCCAAAAAGTTCCTTCAAAATATTTCGAATACAGCAATAATTTATTTAATTTTTAAGAAAACATTGATATTGTTAATCACAGATCTCGTATGTGGTCCCGTGCTGGTGTTTTCGGACATAGACGAGACGGGTTTTAATGATTAATAATAATAATCATGAATACATTTCCTTCTAACGTTCTCCATGGTTTAGCCGAAGGATGCTACACTCTGCAATCATAATACCCTGGTTTAAAGATTTCTGACTGAAATAGTTTTTTTTTTCGCTACGAGGTAGTTTAGTTTCAAGCATACGGCGACTAGTGACATCTAAAGGCTCATATCCGTCTCTATCCAAAGACTTCTTATTACTACTCATCTGAATTACGATCCAATTTGTTCAAAGTAGTTTTCTTACTTCAGCTTCGCTGGAGTGTCAGTAATTACATTGTTCGTTTTTTACTCTACAAACATTAAGAAAATATAAATGCGTGCGTGGCTGTCCACCTACAAAAGACACCAAGGGTTTCTAATTTCTTTGCACTTTTGTTGTTCCCGTTATGGAACCTATTACTAACAAAAGAGAACCTATTACGAGAAATCGTGTCCTTCCTAAGACAAGAAAGTTTAACGAAAAAAAGGGATTTTATAAATTATTTGATAATTAATCGATTAATCATTACCCACGCACCTAGCCAGATGGGGGTCTGGACCTCCCACCCGAAATTTTGAAAGTATTTTGGTACATACATGCTTCTTACTAATTTTCCTAAAGTTTAACCGTTTGGAGCCCTCACCCCGAAATGAATTTCTGGTTTGGACCCCCACCCGAACTGAATTTCTGGCTACGTGGTTTTCATTACCATCATCATTATCAGTTGCAAAATAATCATAAACGAGGTCCGAATTAAAGTTGCCTTTTACCTGATGTAGATATTTATTCTAAATGCTTTCACGTTTGAAAAAAAATGGAAGGTTTGTACTTTGAATGACAGCGACTGAAAATAAGAAAACCTGTCTTTACCGATAATAATAAATTAATATTTGTCGAAAAAGGATATTGAAATTAAAAAATGCTCTTCAATGACGTACTTGTTTTGTATACTTTAACTTCGAATTTCAATATTAAGTTCTTCATTTAGTATCTGGGAAATATGTTTGTTTTTCCTGTTAAAATATCTTTTTATGTTTTTAAGAAATAGTACTTAGATTTGAAATGTAAGGCAGTGCTCGTAAATTAATTTAGATTATTCAATATCTGATTATCGTGGCTTCACTAGTAAACTCTATTTGATTTTTAATATTAGCTTTTTGTGGACTAAGAAAAAATAATAATGTAAAATGTAGTGTGTGGATAGACCTTAAAAAAGGTGTAGATTTAAAACCTTATTATTCTGAGAGCACATATAAATGTATGTGTTAAACATTAGTAGAAACTTAATAAAAAGGATTTTTATATTAATCACTCTTAGCGAATTTGTAGCATTATTCGTGTAAAATTAAGGTTATTTTATAAGAATTAGTATTTTGTTATATTATGTGAACGTTGTAACTTTTTTAGTATTTAATTATGCAGTATTTTTTTTTTCGAAGGAGTTACTAAAATTTATGGTTTCTAAATTTTCAGAAATATCTTTATATAGTGGATAGTTTTCAGTTATTCTAATAATGTTGTGTAAACATATTTGTTTTGGTTTGGCAACATTATTTTTATGTGCACTGTTAGTTCTCACTCGAGTTCTCACTATTTCGGACGTTTTTTATGTAATCCGAGATTTCAACTCAATTAGTTTGTTTAATTAAGAATGTATCGTTTTTAAATTAGATTTACAGAAACATAATTTTTTAGAATTCGCGTTATCATGAAAAACGTCTTTAATGGGATCAGTATTTCATATTTTGGTCACTCTAGCTTTTTTTCTTATAGGTCGATAAAAGAGAGAATTCTATTTTACGAGATTAACTTTTCAAAAAAATTTTTTTCACGGGCGTACAGCAGAACGATACTTTACATTAAGCTTTTGTCTGTTCGTATAAAATTGCAATAATAGTTTGCAATAAGGGATGTTGACTCGTCACAGCCACAATAACTGGATCCCATTGTGACCTTTGAATATCCTTCTTAGAAACATAGCTCAACCTAGAGCATCACGGCGCACAGTGATTCAGATTGTAATTCTTGCTGGACAATTTTTTTTGCTGTTAGTTAGCTAACTTATTGGATAAATTTATTTTTACATGTTATTTTAAAGCATTTCTGCAATTAACGCGGGGTATATTTTCAATAAGAAATTAAGATATAGATCCTATATACAGGGTGATTCAGAATCGGTCCATAATTTTATTCTTGACCTTTGGAACTAAAGTAAAAGAAGCTAAACTGAGCGTAAATTAATACATTTTATAGATTTTATTGACTTAAATTAGTTAACTGCATAAAATTATTATAATACAGGGTGTATCAAAAATTACGAAGAGTGTATTTTAACACGTGTCGCGATGTAAAAATTTAAAAAGTCCAAGTACTACACTATACATACAAGTATTATTATAACGTTTTTAGTCAGCTATGAGCGAGTTTATACAGGGTATTCATTTAGAAACTTCCCACCCCGGATATTTCGAAATTTAAAAATTTGCCAATACTTTACTTTTTTATTATGAATGTATTAGGATGAGAATTACTGATTATAGATTCTATAACATAATTTTCATACTAACAAAAAGAAACATCTTTAAAAAGTAACGCTGAACAGAAAACGGATAAAATCTAATCTAAATATAAAGTTCATTTTGACTGTTTTTTTTTACTAAATTTTTCACTCTGCGCCTCTGGGTACGATTACTCGCTTGGGAAAATGCTATTTTTGGCCGACCAGTTTAGTTCTCCTTCAAGCCATTCTTCATTTTTTGCAACAAAATCTGATAAAAATTTTCGGCTTTCTTTCCATTTTTTCAGAAGCAGAATAGAGAAACTTTTTAGCTTACCCTGTATATTTTTTAAATTTTCATCATTGATGTCTTTATCTTTAATATGTTCTTTCACGAAATGCATTAATTTCGCTTGCGACTGTGATGTTGTAGGTTGGAATTTATCGCCTTGTTTTAGCACATTAAACAAAACAGCTCGTTTAATGGATACGCGTCTCTCTAAAAAAGAGGTGAACAGTCATTAAAAGGCAAAAAGAGGCAAGCAAATCGAACATCATACCTTAGCAAAGATACCAAGAAACGTTTTTTAACTAATAATATTTAATAACTTTTGATAACTTGAAAGCGCAAGCCTTCCCATTTTTCAATTTAAAAAAATAGGTCATTTTGCATGTGTACACAAGAAAGCTATCAGAAGAAAAAAACATATTGCAGAGCACGCTATATGTAAAAAATTTAAGTAAATACCTGGCAATCGCAAATCACATCCATTTTCCAAAAATTCATTCTTTTTACCAGGACACACTCAAGCACGCAACAACTGACATTTAGCAACAAATAATTGTTTATCTCGCGCCGGCCGCGGCCTGCTAAGACTGGCGCTTGAATTTGACTAGTAAAGATTATTTTATATATTTTTTTTGTAATGATTTAAGTTGACTGGGTATTGTTCTTTATTATTTTAGTTATATTAAATAATTTTGCATATTAAAAAAAAATTACTTCTGTCCAGCTAAAAGTACCTGTGGAATCACTGTGCGGCGATGGCGAAATAGCAGGACAGTAACACGGTAAATGGTCTTTGACTCATGTTTCTATTCATTTGCTCTTCAGTGAAGGTTTTTACTTAGCTTGTTATTACAATGAGAATGTAGTCACCATATCTTTAGTCAGATTTGCCAATAAGTCATTCCTGCCACCTTGATTGGGTGTCTTAGGATCTTCCTGTCATCCCTCTTAAAAGCCCTTTTAAAATGGCAGCTCGTGGGTGTATTTTTCAATAAATTGTGTCAGCATTGTTTAACCGAACAAGCAGAAATTTTTTCTCTTTCTTCTTCTTTTTTAAGCTTCATCACATTTTTTTCTCTAAGCATTCAACTTTAATTCTTGTTTACTCACTTTTATTCTAATGAAGGGGGCTGTCCTTAATGTGAGGGAGCTCTCGGAACCACCACATGGTATCGTCTCCAAGGCCCAGGATGCATTAGAGGCTTCAGAATAGCAGTAAACAGCATGAAAAAGTCGTATCTTGTCTTTTATTTTTCTCTACGAGAAAACTGCTGAGTTTTCATTTAAATGAAATTGACAAAATGACGAATATTTAATTTTTTTAAACTGTTCTCGGTGTTTTAAATAAATCATAGTAGGTCCGTCAAAGGGGTTAAACCTAATATTTTACTTATTCTGTTCAAACTATTAAATAATCAATACTAATTTTATAGGAGTTAGTATTGTTATGTAATTATATAATGTGCTAAAAATATAATGTAAAATAACGTGTGACTTTTATGTCACAGATTTTTATGTTTCTTAGGTCTCCTTAAAACTATAAGAATATTAAATAAGTATCACTAAGCAGCGGACTACTCGATGAGAAAAAAATATCCTTGCCCTAGTAGTGATAGCTTTAATACTTTTTTTGACTTCGTTTCTAAGATGTCATACATAGCATTAAAACTTTCCTAGATTGATCTAAAATCAGTAACTACAGAGGTAATAACAGGTCAAAATGAGGAAAGTTTCACCTATAAACGAACAATACATCAATAATTTGAACTAAGTGAGTATTTCTATATGTCGAGTAATAATTTCCTTTCCAGACGTTATTTTATGTTTACAACTAAATATTATATACGTGACGACTGGATATTAATTAAATATACTGAATTACTGATTCCATTCAGTTATCGCACATAACTTGAAATTAAAAAAAACCTTGTTTGTAGTGTTTTCATTATTTACTAGATTATAGATTAGACAGTTTATTGGGTCTTGGTATGTCAAATACCAAAGCACCCAATCTTTTAGAATATTTGTATGTGGTATTAAATTAATAGTGTACATTATTATGGGTTTTAACAGTTCTACAGAAGTAATATGCTTTTCTATGAGTATTTAAAATTCTAACCTTAGCATTAACTTAGTATATTTCTTTTAATCCAACATTCACCAACTATTTAGCTGATTTTACTCCATGTTTGTATATCTACCTACCACTGCGACTGTATGCATCACTAAACTCAGTAATAAAACGCCTTGCCCGTAGATTTTTGCACGTTCTTGGGTACAAATTGTCAACAAACTGATGATTTTATTTTTGGTTCAAGTTTCGCAGACGCAAATGAAAAGAACAGTAGAACTGGAACTCAGGGATCTAAAAAGGGAAAGCAGAAATTTGGTAAAACGTTCGTCGGGTTTGATGAAGTCTCAAGAAGATGGGTTTTGATACGTCAGAAGGTAAAGATGGACAAGTCCAGTAGACAAAACTAGTGTAGAATTTACCATGTCTGTTAATAGCATTAGGTCTAGCCTAGGAGGACATATAGGCTTTCGATTTGTATTATAATCATGCTTTTTTAATATACGTATATAGGTTTATTATAACTTTAGATTTCTAATACGATTACAGTATTCTAATCGGTTTGTAAACCTAGTAGTCAAAGGGATAGAAAAATAACATAGCGACTATAACGTGTTATAACTGCTAGTATTTGTGAAAATAATTTTAAGTTTGTATATAACCAAATAAGTTGCGCTAGCTATTTAAACATTTTTAGGTACAAATTTTTCGAAAATGGCCTGCCAAATATAAAAAAACTTGATCTAAAGACAAAATATTTTTCTAGAAATGGTTGTATAATACTAATAATAATAAATAAATTAAAAACTTTAAATAAATTACAGTATACTTATAAAACTTGTATAAAGTTAATATTAAATAATTATATGCATGTATAGACTGTGTTTGTTATATGTACGTAGTGGAATTATGTACAAAGGAATTTGTGGGTAAAAGCGAACTTACCGTTTTTTTTTTGAAGTAACCCATACCTATTTTAAAGTTTAAACCGTGTGAAAAAAATATTATATAACTAAGTTCTCAAAAAATATTCGTGATAAGTTTCTGTATAAAGATAAATTGACTTGCCAAGTAGGATTTACAGAAAGCGACAAAAATGGCAATGTAACTTGGGAACATTTTGGAATGAGATAGGCAAAGTGTAAGCATTTTTTTAAATTTTTAAGTGCTTTATTTGGCTATCTGAAATTTCGTAAAATAATCTCAGTAATGTTGTTTATAACACAGTATTATAATAAAAAACTCAATAAAATTATATCATAATACAAAATTTTGTTCATAACACAAAATTTAGTATCTGTAAAATATGGAACATTTTACAGATACTTCACCTTTAGAGCTAACTATAGCGAGGAGTTAAAAATCGCTTTATTTAATAATAATTTATGTGGTAAATTCATTGATGTAGGGATCATCAACCCCTCTGTATCTGAAATACGGTAATCTAAAGGTGCCGGCAAAAAAATGTTTGGATTTACAAAAATATAGGTTTGATACTAATTAATTAAACATGCGCACGTAATGCTTTTGTGTCTTAACATAAATCCCATATATAAAAATAGCCCTGAAGAAGACTAAATATATAATCGAAATGTCGACTCTTTTTTTTTTTAAGAAAAAGGTATTTTTATTTCTGTCCTAAGCCCGCTATACATCTATTCATAAAGTATAGGTAAACGAAATATTTTCAACAAGTTTTATTATTTACAAAATATTTATGCATTTCAAAATATTATTAACAATATTAGCTTAGAAAACATCTCATTTTAAAATAGGTATTTCTTGCAAAGAAAGATGGGTACTATTTTTGCCTGACTGTGACTACGTAAATAAAAAAAGCCCACAAAGTTAAAAAATTGTTGTAACTAACGTTTTGGTGTCAAAAAATTTAAATATCATATCTTTGCTTAGCTATTTTATACTGTTTTTATACATATTCGCCAATTCTAGATAAAGACAATGGGCTATTGCCAACTAATTTTATTGGCATATAAAAAGGTATTTACAATTAACAGTTTTCACGTCATCAGTTTTAAGCCAAATAAAACAATCCAGTTGTGCTTTCAAAAATTTGATTTTAAAATTTCTTTCTGTTCTGTCACCATTTCTATATTCCATTGATATTCATATATTACAGCACAATATTTTATCTAGGCATATTTCAGGAGTGAGTAAAGCATTATTTTTTAAAATACAAGTCCACAATTACCCATAGTTATCATGATTAATAATTATTTCTAGCTTCGCCAGTTTTATCACTTAAACTTTTAGACCAATTTCCACGCAATATTTAATATTTAAGCTACTTGAATCTTCATCAGATAATTCCCGTCTGGATGTAAAGCCTGCGTCCCTTTTTTGTTCCTTTTGGAAAGCACATTCATTGTTGACATTGTTGACAATGTCATTTATTGTTCTTATTCTAGTCATACGCTGGAAAATATCTTTAGTGCTAAAATGTATGACTGTTGAATATATTGACGTCATAGACCTAGTTTGCGGACCGGTTTTTCGTAAGTTAGACTGGAAAAATTGGGAAGATAAAATATATTGGTAATGACCATCAATTTTTTTATCTCTAAAGAGCAAGGTGAGTTTTATTAGCATATGCGCGCGTTATTCTACACAGATGTAGCAATTTAAAAATAAGAATTTGTCCTTCAGGTTATATTGTGTACTTTTTTTATTGCTGAGCTCCAAAATTCGCATAACAAATACTGCAAACCAAACCCTATAAAGCCTGTCACATATTGCAAGTGAGTTGTCTAAAAAAGCTGATAACAAAATTTTATCAGTTTGAAGTAAAGTGACGTACCTTCGCTGTACTGAATAGATTTTAATGAGCTTTTAATCAAGCTCACGTTTTTAATTGACGACAAACAAATATATTTTATACATTTTCTTCAGTTAGGGAAACATTTTAAACAGTACCCATTGAGCCTCATGACTCGTTTAACCCAAGTTAGATCTCGATTCTCCTTTTTCCATTGGATAGTTCTTTTTTATGAAAGTCTTTTCGTGCAAATTTTTGGTATTCTTGTAGGTGATTTAAAGCCAATAACAACAAATAAGTTCTTTAAAAATTCAGGGATTTTCATTACCAATTCAGTTTCTGCAAAAGCTAAAATATCTGTCAGTCATGTGAAATAAAAATATATATTGACTAAAAATAATTCATAATTTGTCCTCTTTAATATCCCCAGTTATCGATTTTCAGTCTATCATTACTAACATTCGGATGACAGTATAATAATTTGGTACCATCGAGCCAGAGAACCAAATGGTACCTGTCGATTTAACCTACTTCTAATATCGTATCAATTTGAAAAATTCGGCTGACTGGGGAAGTCAGTTTTATTAGGTTGGTATTGTTTTATTTGTGAATGAACGTTGTAGTCATTTTTATTTGAAAACTGAACTACTAAAACCTAACGTTGACTTAACTGTCATTAGAAAATAGGGCAAAACGAAGCTCGGAGGACAGTATTTTTATCTCCTCAAGGGGCTATGCGTTAATATAATTTTTAGCAAACACTGTATGTAGAAATTAACGAAAATGTATATTGTTAATATGTTATAAGTGAAAACTTATTTATATTGCATAGTCTCTACCTGTCTATCTTTAGTCATTAACAATGTTAGTACTTATAAGAAGTCATTTCGAGAAATAGAAATCAAATAAATAAATATAATAATATTAAAATATTGGTTTATAGAAAATATAGACCGGCATTGAATTTAATTTTCTAAGAGGTTTTAGAATTAGAGACATTATCAGTGCATTTTTTAATGTTTTTGTCTAAAATATACTTATTGATTGTAGATGGATTAGGTAGAATTGAACCTTTCATATTTACTTTTTAGATTTAGCGAATCAATACCTACTAAGTATACCTACTGCAACCGAATTTCATTAGGTAAACTTTGTTTCATTTCTAAAAACGTTTTCTGAAAAAACACGTGATTTTAAGACTTAGATGCACAACCCTTTATAGAGTTTAAATAATGTCTAAATATGAACCTTGACTTGCTTTTTATTGTTTCTCTCGTCGTCGTGTGTAACTTTTATCTTGTGCTAGTCCTGACAATTAAGTAAATGACATACAAAAACCATTTTCTACATTTAATATATTTTTCTTTTATAATATTACAATTAATATTCAAATTCAAATATAATTTTTGCAATAATCTGCAACTTTACAGACAGTAGAAACATCTACATCTACAAACTGGGTTTCCCGACTTTTTTGAAAAAGCTTTAAATTATAATCATAACAGTGTAACATAACTACTTATCCAAATTATGAATTCTTATTAAAAAACGTTATTTATTTTCCTAAAACTAGCACTGAAGAAAGCGAACACCAAAGGCGCTCAGTTATTATATATTATATTAATAATTAATTATAGTTTTAAAAAAAAACTATAAAACAGGATTTTGTCAGTAACGCATTAAAAAGTACAAAATAACGTAATTTACTTAAAATAATTTGTTGCTATAAATGCATTCTACCCTTGCCAATTCAAGGACTAGGCCAAAAAGTATGGGGCGTTTTGTGGAAATTAATTAAAAGGACATGCTTCTCAAAGAAACGTAACCAAAAAGCTTCCCGTTCTTTTTGGAACAGTTTCTGAATTGTAGAATGCATAATATATCGTATCAACATATTTTAAGTAAACTACTATTTTTGTTTGCTAGTTTTTTTTATTATAATTATTTTTTTACTTTTTAGTCTTAAAATATCTAATATTACTTGTAACTTCTTGGACTCGTCAAAACAAACCAATTGATTCCAAACTCAAGGGGTATACTAACTGGTACCATTTGGTACTATCGAGCTGACTAAAACGGTTTGATGGTGGCAAATTATGTATTGGACTCGTCAAAACAAACCACATAAGCTCAAACTCGAGGGGTTTATTAGTTCGTATCAGCAGTACCATTAGGTTCTATCGGGCTGATCAGATCAACTTCAGACACCAAATTACACTAAATACTAAATGTATTTTCATCCGAATTACATTGGGACAAAATCGACCGGTTCCTTTTAACCTAATCAGATCAGCTCAATGGGTCCAAATTATTAGTCTCCGAAGGTCAGCGGAATTACACACACTTGCAAATTTTCTGATGTGGTCAGCACCAAATTCTACCGGTGGATTTTAACCTACTTCTAATATCGTATCAATTTGCAAGTGTATGTAATTCGGTTGATAATGCGGCTGATCTGATTAGCTCGATGTTATTAAATGGAACCGGTCCATTTTATCCCAATGTATTTCGTTTGAAAATACAATAATTTGGTGTTTGAAGTTGATTAGCTCGATGGTACCAAATGGTACCGCTAGCTAATAAATTCTTCAAGTTTGGGCTTGTACGGTTTGTCCAATACATATTTGGTACCATAAAGCTGATCCAATCAGCTCGATACCAATGATACCACTTAGTATATCCCTCGAGTTGGGGATCTTTTGGTTTGTTTTGACGAGTCCAATAAATTACCAGTAATGTTAGATAGTTTAATACAAAAAAGTAAAAAATAAATTATAGTTAAAAAAAGAACACTCTTTCTCAGTGACGCATTAAAAAGTACAAAATAAAGTAGTTTTCTTAAAATATGTTGATACGATATAAGCATTCTACCCTTGACAATTTAGTGGCTATGCCAAAAAGCGTGGGGTCGCTTTTTGGTAACGTTTCTTTGAGAAGCATGTACTTTTAATTTGATTCGCGCTCTTTTTGGCTTTTGAATTGTCGAGGGAGAACAAAATATTTTAAGTAAATTACATTTTGTACTTTTTAGTGCATTACTTGCAAACGCCTGATTTCTAGTTTTTTTCAACTATAATTAATTATTAAAATATAACCCGCGACTTTGGTGCTAATTTTAGAAAAATGATAAAATGGTTTTTTGTGTATAAAAAATTCTTAATTTGGATCAGTAGTTATTTTATACTATTAATGGTTTTAATTTAAAGCTTTTTCAAAATCAGGAAAACCAGTTTTAAAATGTAGATGTTTCTACTGTCTGTAGTAAAACTTATTTTGAATTTGCATATTAATTGAAATTTTATAAAAGAAAAAAATATCTCAAATGTGGAAAATGGTTTTTGTATGTCACTTCCTTAATTGTCAAGACTAACACAAGATAAAAAAGTTTCACAAGACGACAAAACAAACTACAAAAGAAAACTTGAAAACGCCAGTCAGAGTTCATATTTAGACAATGTTTTTATGAAACAAAGTTTACATAATGAAATTCGCCTGCAGTAGGTGTACTTAGTTGGTATTGATTCGCTAACTCTAAAAACCAAATGTAAAATGCTCAATTCCACCTAATCCACCTACAATAAAAAAGTATATTTTAGACAAAAACATTAAAAAAATGCGCTAATAAAATCCATAATTTTAAAACCTCTTAGAAAATTAAACTCAATTTAGATCTATGGGTACACATTTAGTCAATTCATAAAATATATCCTCAAGAAGTGTTTTTTTTTAATATGTAGATCTTGCAACAACGTTTATATTCAAAGAACATAATATAGACACCTGCAATCCTCACTCGTATTCCAAACTGTCACACATTTCCTCTAGAAATTTATTCTCTATAAAAATTTTACATTTATACTTGATAATTTTCTATATTCCAATATTTTCAAATTATTATATTTATTTATTTGATTTCAATTCCTCGAAATGACTTCTTTTTAAGTACTAACATTGTCTAAGACTAAAGATCGACTGTTAGAGACTGTGACAAGTTTTTATATTAACAAGAAATAGCATATAGCAATATCAAAAACATTAAAAATTAGTATTAAGTTTATGCAATTATACCTTTTGGTTAACATACTTTGTTTGCTAAAAATTATATTATGGGGTAGTCTCTTGAGGAGATAACAATAGTATTCTCCGAGCTTCGTTTTGACCTATTTTCTAATGAAAACTAAGTCAATGTTACTTTCTAGTGGTTCAGTTTTCAGATAAAAATGACCCCCAACGATCATTCACAAATAATACAAAACCAACCTAATATAACTAACTTCCCCAGCCTAATTTTATGCAAGAAATTTTGTATATTAAAAAAAACAGTTTAAAGAAAATAACATGCGATTCAAGATTTTTCCTTTACTAAATTATTTTTGTTCCAATTTAGTGTTTCGGATATCAAATAAATATAGCTTTAGCCTTCTCCCACGAAGAATGTGACTAGGTAAACAAACCACCTTAGTACAACTGTAAATCTAACTTTTCCAGCCGAAAAGAGAAGCCTTGTTTTATTTCTGTCGCCAAAATGGTGGGGTTTGTAGAGTTCAAATTATATGTAAATGGGAACCTTGATTTGTGTTTTTATGTTTTTTAATTGTATTCCAGATTCGATGATATGTTAAACGTATCTGGACAACACAACAAGATACATTTTCAAAAATTTGATAGGCTTATATGGGGCTGCGATCTGTCATTTTAAAATATTTGTATTATTGCCAGCTCTATTTGTAATTTGTAGCAACTTTGAAATTTGAAATGAAATGATCTGTTTAAGTTTTACCAACCGTATCCTATACCTATTTCTCACCATTTTTTAGATATTAATTCATTTTATAATTGTTTCGACCGAAACGTCATTAAGTAAAATTAAATTATACAGGGTACATAAACACCAATCGCAAATTTCGGCATTTTCTATACGAGACATTTTATAAAGAGTGTCCGAAAAACATGTTTATTTTAACACTTTTGAAAAACTGTTATAAGTATCTTTTTAGATGGGGCATCTTGTATATCGTAAGACCAGTAAATAAATGTTAGGGATTCCAATTTATCACTATATGGTACCTATCTTTTACCGCTTTTTACTTACTTACATAATAAATTATCAATATCAATCACTTAGATTTAAAACTAGTCACAGTATGCCATGATCTGATGACAGCGAGTCTTAAGAATAAAAAGGTAAGTTTGCAATAGGGCAAAAAAATAATTTCCAAGAGTATGTACAACGGACAGAGTTTATACAAAAAGTAATAAACTTGGAAAATATTACGTATTCAAACACAGATATTTTAATTTGTTTTATACATATTCATGGTGAGTTCATTGTAGCGAGAACCTGTAAAAGATTTAATGAGATTTATCCATAGGTAATGGTGGCGATTTGAAAGGGCTCCAACGCCCTAGACGGTAAGATAAATACACCAAGGAATAAAATGTATGCAGTAACTGAAGATGAAATAAAGATTTTGGATTATTTTTATGCCTATCCGGAAGCATCGATATCTAGTGCCTCTAACGATTTAGGAGTTACCCGGACCTCAATTTAGAGAATATTGCAAAATCCTAATTGCGACAAGTTTTTTTACCTGATGACCCTCCGAAACGCGTAGAATTATGTGAGAATATTTTAACCAAAACACATGAAGATGCCGAATTTCAAAAAAAATTATTTGGACCGATTAATGAACATTTCTACGTGAAGCAAATGTCAGTAGGCAAAACAATCGTTTCTGGGCAGTCGACACTCCTTATTTTATTAAAGAAAGGGGGTTTCAACAAAAGTTTAGTCCTAATGTGTTTTGTTTATTGATCAACAATAAACTTTCATTTTGTATTTATGAAGAGAACTTAGCTTTATATGAATATCAAGACATTTTAAAAATAACAGTGAGTCATTTTTAATGTTTGCCAAGATTGTTGATATCAGTTGGATGGCGCACCTGCCCATTTTACCAACAAAATTTTTAGGGAAATTTACGAAATGTTTGATGTTCGGTGGCTACGACGTCAAGGATTTGGGCTCCGCGATCTCTAGATCTGAACCCTCTTACCTTTGGGGTAAAGTTAAGGAGTTAGATTATAAAACACCTGTGAATAAACGACGTCTTGAAAATCGAATAAAACGGACTTTAAAAGAGATTGATCCGGAAATACAAAAAGCAACCACTAACCATGTTATGACCTCAATTTATCAATGCTTGTCAGTATTTTAAGCACCTAATTTATTAATTTGTAAATAAAGGTACGTTTTGTATTTGTTGTTTTTTGTAGTTTTACCAACACTTTTTGCACCATAAATCATTTGCTTAAGGAGTTTAGTATTTAAATTTCACAACCAATATCTACCTTCAGTCATCAGATCACGGTACAATATTACTAGTTTAACATTAAAGTCACGAATATTAATACTTTATATTTAATATCATTTAGATCTTTCGTAAGTAAAAATCTGTAAAAACATATATATTGATATATTGGGATTTTTAAGCTTTGTTTATTGGTATTACAATATACAGGGTGTCCCATCTAAAAAGTGACTTATGACTGTTTTTCGAAAATCTTAACAGAAACATGTTTTGGGACACTGTATGTAATGTGCGTTGTGCATATTGTAAAACTACAAGTAACATACCTCGTTTAGATAATGCTGAAATTTGAGAATGGTGTGTTTATTGTGCTCAGTTGTGTTCGCAAGATACATCAAATATACCATAGAATGTGGAATACCCTGAATAAGGAATATAAAAAATATCTTTCATCATACATTCATTTATTTCTTAATATCCTAATTCTCAATTCTTATTAAAAACAATATTTCTTTCTTGTAGGTAGCACTGATGATGGAAAGCAAAAACGCGCTGTTATATCTAAACAAAAAAGAATTGCACGAAATACTGCATTCCATTAAATTTACTTCTATGTATACATAGCCATTGCCCCTCTTTTCAAGGTGATACTATGTCACTAAAACTATATAGTTGGAGTTAAAACGTGCTTTTAAATAACTTAACTGGGAAGGCAAAGGCACTAAGATAGACGGGGAAAGACTTTATCATCTTAGACTCGCAGATACTTGTTATAGCCGACAGCCTAAAAGAAGCCAAAGAGAAACTACACAGTGACAGTAGCGTAACTTACTAGGATTGGGCCTGAGAACAGGCATATATTCCCGAGCCCTAACTTCCACAAGACATTTAAAAAAAGATGCGTATTGAATTCAACATTTATATTGATTTCTTATGGAAGTGAGTCGTTACACATTACATGGCAAGATAAAATATACCTATTTTCGTATTCGACAAACAATAATCTTTATGCTTTATAAGATAATAACAACATCAATTGCAAAGGCTTCATCGTGCATATAAGTAGAATAAGGCTTTTATTTTAGTTAATTATTTACCTGCAACATACCATATGAAATGGAGAGGCAAGTATTTTTTGGGCATTTTAATAGCAATTAATACCATTTTATTTTAAACCTTTTATTCTTCAGAAACTTTATAACAGCTAAAAAGAAGATCTTTTGTTAAATAGAGATAAAGTAGATATCACCTGTCAGAATTGTATCAACAAGCGGACCCATTCCTGTCGTAATACAAATAATCCAATATAAAATTTAATCTTAATAATAATAATTCTCTGGTTACTCATATTGAAATATCATTCACTTAATTATTATATATATATATATATATATATATATATATATATATATATATATATATATATATATATATATATATATATATATATATATATATATATATATATATATATATATATATATATATATATATATATATATATATATATATATATATATATATATATATATAATATATATATATATATATATATATATATATATATATATATATATATATATATATATATATATATATATATATATATATATATATATATATATATATATATATATATATATATATATATATATATATATATATATATATATATATATATATATATATATATATATATATATATATATATATATATATATATATATATATATATATATATATATATATATATATATATATATATATATATATATATATATATATATATATATATATATATATATATATATATATATATATATATATATATATATATATATATATATATATATATATATATATATATATATATATATATATATATATATATATATATATATATATATATATATATATATATATATATATATATATATATATATATATATATATATATATATATATATATATATATATATATATATATATATATATATATATATATATATATATATATATATATATATATATATATATATATATATATATATATATATATATATATATATATATATATATATATATATATATATATATATATATATATATATATATATATATATATATATATATATATATATATATATATATATATATATATATATATATATATATATATATATATATATATATATATATATATATATATATATATATATATATATATATATATATATATATATATATATATATATATATATATATATATATATATATATATATATATATATATATATATATATATATATATATATATATATATTTATAAATGGATTTAATGCATAATTTAATATGGTCAGGAATAAGAAAGTATTCCCTAAATTATTACAGGCTGTTGCAAACGATATAAACTTCTTATTTATGAATTGCTATTGCCACATACATTTTTTAACTTAATTAACATTGCTTCAATTCTCATTGAAGCAGATGTTACTTGGCGACAATTTCCATTATCATTAAATTAGCATTTTAACCAATTTTCTTGAGTTTTGAAGTAAAAAGAAGGGAGAAAGAAAGGAAATAAATTATAGATTTTGATGATAAATAGCTCGAGAACGAAACGTCCTCGAAAAAATGTGACTTCAGATTCGTGATCAGTGCACCAGAATCTCTTAGTGTACCAAAAATCGTCAAAATCAAACTTAAGGCAAATTTTTTTTATAAAATATCCTGAGGATAAAGTAACGAACATGTAAGTCAGAACTTTTATTTTTACTGATACGTTAGTACACCTCACTAATCGTTATAGTACTTTTTATATTATTTAAACATCAGTTTAGATATTTGGTTCATGTTTTAAAATTAAGAATGAATATACTTCATGTAGAATATTAGAACGTGGCACTTTCAGTATTCTATTTTGTCTCACCGTGCTTTTTGGAGTATTGATTTCTTGCTTCCCGGTTGCGGCTCTAAAGACACCCAAGGGAAATTATTTGATTTCTTCAATATTTGTGTAAAATATTTTGTCTTTCGGCACGTTTCTATAAAATATTAGGAGAAATTGCTGAATGTGTTTAAGTAAAAATGATTTTTAAATAGTAAACGATGCATGATTAAGAAAAGAACTACTTGTCTAACTTGAATTAATTACGACACAATGTTTAGACTAGAATAATATGTGTATGTTTTTTGTGGTAAAAATCGGAAAATCATATACTAGGACTGAAGTATTCTCTTTCTGCAGTGGTATTTCTTTTATATATTTTTACATTTGCCTTATATTGGAGCCAAAGACTATACAGTATAAATTTATATATTATACTTTAAGAGGCCCTCAGTCGAATTTAGCTTTTTATACGCTGATACTACTGGAATAATGATCCTAATGAATGATTCCCATAAACCAGATCAAACTGAA
>JAUTXW010001698.1:222500-270000 GCA_030620095.1 Kuschelorhynchus macadamiae | reverse complement strand
GGTACTAATTACATGTTTTAATAATATTCATAAGCTGGATTTAGAAAAACGCTTGTTTGTAGCTTCTCATGAAGCTCCCTCTGTCAGGTCGTTTGGTAATTAATTCCCATGTTTTCTATTCAAGATGTGAGGGCGCAACTGCAACGGATAAACTCTAGATATTGACCTGAGGGAGTGACATACGAAGAACAATGGCTAATAGACTAGAACTGATAGGAAGGTTTTTGGTTAGGTTTAAAAATACTAATACTGTTTCGGTGCCAAATTTATTCTACAACTACAGCTAAGATTACAATTTATGCCTCTCTAGATTTGAGGGAGCGTGCTTGGTGCCAAATATATTTGTTACGTGTAGGATAATAAACGCACAATCGATATAATCTAAAAGTCTAAATTTAACAAAATAATATAAATGAAAAGGACAATTATCTACTTCAAATGTCTAATTAACAGATACACTACTAAAGCTATTCCCTGATTATAATTTAACACTCCTCAGTCCTATATTTGGGACACAGGACACTTTTAACACTGATGATCTCATTGGTGTGAAGGCTCTAGCTCTGGTTATGTCCCGCACCAGCAGTATCTGAAAATAGTACTGCTGTGACAGGACAATATCAGAGCCAACAGCCCAAATGCTGACTCGAGACAAGGGTGGCAAGATAAAGAAAGGCATTTGCGACAATAAGCGCACCTCGACGCGATCCAAGCGGTGACTGAACGGCGTTGAGAACATTGCGCGTTCCACCCTAAAAGCGCTCAATCGCCTCCATGGCAACGGGTGCGCCCCAATGTTGCCATTTCTAGATGTTTTTTTAATTTTATTTCGTAACTCTTTGCAACGAAAAAAGAAAAATTATTCATAAAAATCTTCAAATTGTTCTAAGTTATCGGAATTAAAATATATTATATTATTGTAAGTAGTTTTGGAAGATAACATAATGGGAATATATATACTAGGTTTATTTTAGGTGTACCAAACGAGATTTTTAACAAATTTTCTAGTTTATAGTAGGTCAAGCAAACACTATTGGACGTTTTTAAGTGCCTAAGTAAAATACACGAAAATGCTTAAACTATTGAAAAATATACAAAATGTTTAATGTAACAAATGGAATGGAAGTCTTATTAATTCTTAAAGAGTGTACTATATACTTGAAATTTTGGCGAAAATGGCCAGGATTTAAATAGAATTGCAAAATATAGTAATAAAAAAAAAGATCAGTTATTAATGTTTCTCTTGGCATGTATGCAATGATTCAGATACGAAAAGCATCTGGATATTTGACTACAAGCAGACACT
Organism: Kuschelorhynchus macadamiae; assembly: GCA_030620095.1. Classification (NCBI taxonomy): domain Eukaryota; kingdom Metazoa; phylum Arthropoda; class Insecta; order Coleoptera; family Curculionidae; genus Kuschelorhynchus; species Kuschelorhynchus macadamiae. The sequence continues at coordinate 268,694 of JAUTXW010001698.1, read as the reverse complement.
ATTTATATTAGAAAACAAACAATGAGGAAAAAGAATAAAAGTAAATAATTCGTAACATAAAAGCAATGAACTGCTACGATAAAGCCCTTCGTTCTACATAGATCATATCGATAGTATAGAGCTTAGTTCGCAATTAGCTTATTTGGAAAAGTACTGCTATATCCAGGGTGATATCCAAGATAATTCCTTTGGCGCTTAAAAGAAGTAATACGTTGTAATTGTGTAATTGCATGCAATATATATATATATATATATATATATATATATATATATATATATATATATATATATATATATATATATATATATATATATATATATACCACTTCACTAAGTTTAAATTGCTATGCCTCATGGGGGCAGAAATAAAATGTTTCAATCCCCGTTATATAAATTACCAAATTATCAAATTGCATCTCAAATCTAATCTAATAGGAAAACGTAAATATTATATAAAAGAATCATTCAGTTTCAAATAAGTCATTAATACTATAAAAAATCCAAATAAGTATAAATTAATGTCTTTAGACATATTATCCTTATTTAACTGATCGAACACTACTCCTAACATTACCTCAATTTTATCGGAAGAATTAAAATATATTCTGGGAAAAAATATGCACTAAAACAACTCTGTGGCTCCACTTAAAAGGAAAATTCCTAAAACAAAAATAGTCAAATATTGTTTATTCTGTTCCATGTTTAAACTACCCTAAAATATTTATTGGTAGGACAAAACAGTACCTAACCAAATAGATTAAATGGTAATCATAAATATACCAAAAATGCATCAACAGCATTGCATAAACCTAAAATAGAAACTAACCATGAACTCCAATACTCGGACACTAAAATTCTCCCAAAAGGTTTAACTTTTAATAAGCTGTGTTTCAAAGAAATAGTTTATATTGAAAATGAAAAACAATCTCTCAACGACCAAAAAGACATCGATAACTTAAGTCAAATATACCATAACTAAATTTTATAATTAATAAATGATTTGATTTATTTGTATTAGCAGAAGGTGCTGACTTTGCAATTATCGGTCATCAAATTAGCATGTATGTCAAAGTCCGAAGGCTGAGACAAAAAAGTTCTTTAAAATGAAAGCTAGAAAAAGCTGGATGGCATGGTGCTCTAATCTAAATAAGGATAGACCCTCTAAACTTCCCTGGACACAGGCAATTAAATTGGTAAGAAAAATCACCTACAAAAACAAACAATAATACCCATTGGTTGAAAGATTTTTTTGACAGGGTTGCTCCCCCCATTGTACCATTCAATCAGTAAGATTGTTCCACAAATCAATGTTTTAATAATCACTTTCTTTGTAAGGCCCTTCAAACTAAATGAAATAGAACATGAGTTAAAATTTTCGGTAAATTCTTCTGGTTATGGCAATGTACAGTATTGTATGATTGAACATCTTCCCCTGAATGCAAAATACCTACTCTTGAAAATATTTAATTCTTTTTGTCTGGGTGGGTTTTAAGTTGGAAGAATTCAACAAAGTGATTGTAATCCCTGTTCAAAAATCTGGCAAAGGTCCCAACATTGGAAACTCTTATAGACCTCTCTCATTACTCTCCTGTATTATCAAAACTCTTGAAAGAATTAGTCAAATTTTTTTCCCAGAAATCAAAAAAAGGATGTGGTACGTTGGTGGCTGTGTCATGTCTTACAGTGGACATACAAAACTGTTTTTCATGCAACGAAAATATAATTTCATTGTTCATCAATATTGAAAGAACCTATGATTTTATTGATCTGAACATTTTTAAGGACAATTTATTTAAAAACTTCCTTATTCCTGAAAATATTTCCGCTTCAACTATCAGTCTATTTAATAGATAAGGCAATAATGACAATATAGGGCTACGTCAAGGGTCTGTTCTCAGTCCCTTACTTTTGTCGAATGGTTTTGATATTTCTTCATAGAAATCAGTTCTTTGTGTGTATACGAGACTCAAAACACCTAATATAGATTACATAAACTTGCACAACTTTATGATACCAATTAAAGAGGAAGTTAAATATTTGGGAATTGTCTTTGACAAAAAGCTGACCCGTAAATAACACGTAAACTGTGTTTAGTACCAGATGTGAAAACGGTCTTAATTTTTTGTGATCTGTTTAAATGTTTATATTGGGGGTTTTGACTTTCAAACTGCTCTAATTTTTTATAAAAGTAACATAAGAGCTGTTCCTGACTACGAATTTTTTTATATGGTTCTGCTTCTAAAGCACATACCGAAAATTGACCGATTACACCATAAAAGGCTTTGTTCAGAGTCTCTGGAACCACCTTTATGTATTCAAGGATAATTTCTTAGCACAAAATTTTTATTAGAGCAAACATTTTTTGATATTGAATTGCTTCAAAATATTACAAAATAAAACAACCAGTTAACGAATAAATATTGGCATCACAAAACCTCTCCTCCGTTATGCTAGGCATACAGAGATTATATTATTATGTTAAACATAATGGAAACATTTTACGCCTTTGACTATGAGTATTTACAGTGCACGACTAGACGTCACGGTTCAATATTCATCTTTTACAAACAACAGTCAAATTATTTCAAACATTTTAAAAGCAGAACTGTCTAACTTTAAAAGTGCAATACAGATATTTAATAATGCTTCTGAAATTCCAATGGTGGCAATGGTGCTTAGTATCCTCAGTTTGATAGGACCTATAAATTTAAGTTAATAAAAGCTGTAGCATTTTTACATCAGAAAATATTGCAATTCGGGAAGCCCTTAAATTTTCGCTAAAAAGTACTAATAGAAGATTTGTCATTTTGTCTAATTCTATGTCGGTTCTCAAAGCTTTATAAAATTAATCCCCTTCTGTGGGGAAAACGTCTCAATGAGCTTAGAGGCAAGGAGATTTCAGTCTGTCTGGATTAAGGAATGGTTTAATCAGAAATAAAACTGCAATTTTTTAGTTAAGTAGGGCATCAGCAGCGGAGTAGCGAGTCATTGTAACCTCTCTGTTACTAATGCAAACTGTGCTTTTGAAACACAAATACTGTGTACATTCCAAAACAGGTGTAATGATTTCTGTAGTAACTCACTTACAAGGTACACAAAATTTTGTAATCATATTCTTAAGAAATGTTGGTAGAAAAACCTAACAGTTTCCAGACAATATGTGACTACTATAATATGTCTAAAATTTGGCCATGCACATCTTCATAAATTAAACATGATACACTTAGATAAATATGACGTGTGCGAAGTTAAATGTGATCTGGATTATATATTTTTCGAATATTCTAAATACTTGGCAGAAATAAAAGAGCTTTACAAGAACCTCTAACCTACTTAACCTTTTATCAATGGAAAGTATAGAAATTTACTACATTCTTTTATATTTTTTAAATAAAATTAAATAAAGTTATAAAATTAATAAAATATATCCATCTGCCAATCACCAGTTATATGTTTTAGGAAGTAATTTCCTCTGCCAGTCTAACTACTAAAGTTGCCCTGATGGACCTCTGCGGCGTGATAGTCGTGACCCTGTCCATATATATGTATGTATGTAGCTTATGTATATGTAAACAAGATACAAGACTAAAAAAAATAAATTATGCTAGTGTTTTGAAATAAATTTACAGCTCATTAATAACTCTTTATAAACGCTTATAATTGCATTTTTTTTTACCATGCTACTGGCTGTATGGCTAATCAGCCAAATGCCAAACAAAAAAATCAATATAAACCATTTCTTTGAAACACAGCTTATTATAATTGAAAGCTTTCGAGAGAATTTTAGTATCCGAGTATTGCAATTCATGATTAGTTTCTAATTCATCTTTATGGAATGACGCTGATGCAATTTTGGTATACTTATGACCATTTGCTCTATTTGTTACGTATTGATTTGTCATTCCAATATATCTTTTAGGGCAGTTTATTCACAGAATAGAATAAGAAATATTCCTTTATTTTTTCTAATAACATCTGGGCGAAATTCGGGCGATCTTAAACCTTTAATAACACCATATTTTTTATTGTTTGGGTGATGTGTTTTAAAATTTAGGTAACGTGATCACCAAGTTTTTTTTAGTATAGCACATGGTTTTTATGTTATTGTTTCGAAAATTCTTAATTACATCTAAGAAATGTAATTTATTTTGCTCTATTTGAATAGTAAACTGTATTTGGTTATGGAAACTATTCAAGGCTTTATTTATGTCATTAAATTTGTCGTGTGGTACCGCCAGTGTGCAATCATCAAAAAATAAAACTGGGAAACTAGTTTATTTAAGTACCTTTTCTTCCGAATGTTCCTTTACTATCTGAGCTACGGTTGATGAAATAGGAGATTCTAATGGTTAGCCGTCTTGTTGCTTGTAAATGGAGTCTTTATATTGAAAATAGTTATATTATTAGAGAGTATGATATTTATAGCTTTTATAAATTCATTATAGTGAGAGTAGTATGATATTTTAAATTATTCAATTTTTCTTTAATTATGTCATTAATTAGTGTAATGGGAATTTTGCATATATGATAATATGTCTAAAGAGATTAATTTATACTTACTTAAAATTTGTATAATATCAATGAATTATTTGAAACTGGATTATGATTATATTTATCGTAACGGATATACAAAGTATGTTACTAAGTGTTTTTTTTTATTTTACGTCGACAAGGCAACAATTATTTTCTGGGTAATTTTACTGGTTCAGTTAGCATGGAATTAACCCTTGACACAATACACTTGTGTGTGCATATGCAGGCAACACAATTTCGTTGAAATGTTGATATTCCCTGTATATCAGTTAAGAGTTCTTCATGCTGCAAACCCCTAAAGGTTTTAAAGAAAGAAAGAAAGAGCTTTAGGATAAAAGTTTAAATTTAAAGTTTTAAATCGACCAACAAAGTGCAATAAATTAATTATTTGATAAATGCGTCCGTTTAAAACCATCTGGACCCTGTCCTAATTCATGTTCACTAACAAACTATTTTTGAAGCATTCATATCTGGTACCATTTTAACTTTTCTTTTTATAGGTACATAGAAAGTTTTAAAAAATAGGTTGCTAGTGAACATGAATTATCAAATAAATAGCTATCGCAATATTAATTTATTTTTTGATGCCCTTCGGCGGTTTAAAACAAATTCATTTTTAAATAATTATTTTTTGCAATATTTTTAAAATTTTATCGGGATCCTTAAAATGTGAGGCATTCATACCTGCCTGATACCATTTTTAGTTTTCTATATATTCATAGAAAATTTTAATAAATAGTTTCCTAGTGAACATGAATTGGGACAATTCCAAATGGTTTTAAACGAATGCATTTTTCGAATCGATCTATTTCTTGCAATATTGTTTTAAATTTTTCTGGACCTTTCGACTGTGTGGCATTCATATCCGGTATCAGTTTCTAGAAAATGTATGATTAAAGCGATCAGTAACACGACTCGCCCATTATACTACAGTAATACTGAAAAAATGTATAGGGTTTTAGGAGGTTAATTTAAAGTGGAAGTTGAAGTAATTTACAAAAATCTGTATATTTTCGATGTGGCAACGCCGCGAGTGGCAAAAATCGGCCGCGCCCAATATCACTAATGCATGTGCACGTGTGCCGCGCGCCTCAAAGGGAGGAAAATATTGATCCTTACCTCTCTGTTATTCAAGTAGAGAAGTAACTCGAACAACTCACGCTGCTGCTTAGTCTCAATCTGTAAAATGATAGAATGTAACTTCTCTAAACGACTGTTGACATGACAGTGCTTAGGAGTAATTGTATTCTCTCCATAGAATACTGTTTATGTATTTAAACCAATCGTTAGAGTTACAGAAATTCATTGCTAGTTCAAATGGATTTAAAGACGCAAAGAGGATCAAAATTTAACATGGAAATAAAAAGAAACTAAAATTCACAATATTGAATGTTAAAATTTTAATTTTACACAGGCATTAAGTTTTTTTTATTGGGTTGTAAATTTAGATATCTTTTGCATGCGTTTTCCTGCAGATTATACCGCGATTATTTGCACATTATACAGAAATCCGTAAGTGTTGACATACAAGTAAGATTTCTTGTCCAAATTCACAATGAGTTTGTGTGAAGCTAACCACTTTAATAATATCTCTAGTTATTTTCGATGCGTGTCTCTTGCCTCAATAACATAAAATAAAGTTAAGTCTTCTGTTTACAACGAAAGTCATTGATTATTTTGTGTTTGCATTAATTACAAATTTACTACAGTGCAAATGTTGAAAATATAACTTTCCTATCTCGAATCCCACCGAAAGCAGGTTAAGTTTTTCAATCCTATCAATTGTGTAAAAATGACCTGGTGATGCATGTATCGAATCTTATAAGTGAATGAAAAAAATGCTGTTTTATTTTGTTTGTCAATATTTTTCAAATCTGTAAATAATTTTTCAAATCAAGTATTAACGTGAAATTCATCAGTCAGATTTTGAATCCGACGTTTTTTAAACAAGATCCATTACCAACTTATTTTGGTCCTGGAGTTTTTGTTTTGTTTTTAGAAACGTCATGCCCCAAAACTCCCTCCGTATCACATGTATTCATTTAAAACAATTAAAACTGTCTATTATAATTTCAGCGAGATTTTGATTTCCATCTGGATATAACCCATTTTCTCTCGAAATGCATAGAAACTTGCCACATAGCGTCATTTGTCGTTTTTTAGGCATCGCATCAAAAAACTACATGGCGTGATAATACGAACTGCCGACATGTGATCCGATATGTTCAGTACAGTGTCTTTCATGCGGAAAGATGTTAACAAATAATAGCTTATTTTGCAATGATGGAGTACTCCCTACCATGAAATGTAAAAACACCATACATGGTATCAGATTTAAGTTCATATGAATATTGAGCAAGTGAAATTTAAAAACGGGTTTGATAAATTAAAATAATACTGCATGCAAGTAAATGTCTCGTTAGTTGCTAAAAAAAAACACAAATTGTTGCAGCTGCAAAAACGATAATTGTTCGAAAATACGTTTTCTTAACTGGCTATCCTGTCTAAATACTTTTGTGCAGACTAAATTTATTAAATGTTCGAAACCTGTTGACTACATTCGAGTTAAGTTTTTGAATTCTCAAATTGAAACATTCGGCCAAATAGCGGTCTAAGTTACAATTTTATAATTTTACAGCGAAAATCTGCTGTGATGCTGGATGAATTCGTAAGCGCAAGTGTAACATAGAGATATATATATATATATATATATATATATATATATATATATATATATATATATATATATATATATATATATATATATATATATATATATATATATATATATATATATATATATATATATATATATATATATATATATATATATATATATATATATATATATATATATATATATATATATATATATATATATATATATATATACATATATATATATATATATATATATATATATATATATATATATATATATATATATATATATATATATATATATATATATATATATATATATATATATATATATATATATATATATATATATATATATATATATTGTAACTATAATATATGTAAACTATAATAAAAAAATTTGTTAATTGATTTAAAAAATACAAATATTGTTGATGCAATGATTATTCCTTTAGTAATGAATCTTATTACCCATTTAAAAAAAAGACACATTAACAATAACATACTCTAACAATATTATGAAAAAGAACTGAAAAAATTATTGCTCGAGTAAAGCCCTATACAATTCAGCATATTGTCTATCCATATAAGGTATCATTTTAAATAAGTATTGTTTTTTTAGATTTTGTGATGGACAGGAGTTCATTAGTAAGTATAGACAGGTCTTCTGGCTTCTGGATCCTGTTTTCCTGTAGGTGATTTTCAATGGCGGTTAGGTCTTTAATGTTCCTTTGGACAATTTCTACAATTTGCTCTTGCTCTTGCATTTCACACATTTTTACGTGCCAAATAAACCAACGGTTTTTATCTAAACAGATGAATGACTTACTGGAACATATTCCCACCTGAAGATAACCTATTCTTGCTTGTCAAAAGTGATCTAGCAGCGACTTCTACGGGAATAATATTAAAACAACCTAGTTCATTCGATTCCACACACAACATAGACCCTTAGTTCATTAATAACTCAATTTGAGAAATTTTGTAACATAGACCGTTAGTTATTAGTTACTAATTTATAATGTCAAGGTATTAGTATGACTCGAAATCACAACCCAGATAATGAACTTACCTTATAGGACTACTATAACTTCCATTTGGAGCTGGTAAGATAGTACTTTCCTAGGTCTCCAAAACAACATAAGAAACCAGGGACGCGACGGAACTCTTTAAAAAGCTTTGTTGTCGATGGAGACAGACATGAAACTGATTTTAACATCTATTTGCGATTGGTTTGTTGTTTATGTTTTTTTTTTGTAAAACGACTAACTGAACGTCCTCTATCCAATCTTTAAATGTAACAATGTGGTATCCAGTCATTAAGTGCGATAAACTGATTTTGGGCGTCAAATTAGTGTTAGAAATAAAAGAAAAAACCCAGAACTTTCTTCATTATGCATTCATGTTTCTTTTATTAGGAATAGTGTGGCCAAATTTAGTTCCGTACACAGTCACTTGGTAACACATAAATACTGTCTTTTCAAACATTTATATTGGGCGCCGTTTTGTTTCACCATATTGGGTTTACCAGTATTTCACCAGTTTCTACCTATGCCACACTTGATTTTTGGCTATAATTTAAAATAAATTGAATAAGAAGTTTTTACATTGATGCACACCGCCATTTTGTTCCGCCATGTTAAAATTACACCAGTTGATCCCTGCGTCACACTTAATTTTTCTGACCGCCATTTTATTTTGCTATCTTGGATTTATACCAAAATGTTACCATATCGTTCCTATGTGAAACTTGATTTTTGTGCAAAATTTGAGGTAAATTGGATAAATAGTTTTTTAGTAATAATTACATTTCACTAGTCCGCTATCTTGTTCCAACTTACTAGATTTTTACCAAAAATATTACAAAGAAATCCCCATATGACCCTTAATGTTTGAAGACAAACTGGTAAGTTTTTAAGCTATGTCGCGAACTAGACCATCGGAATTGATAATATATATTATTTGGCATCTAGAGGCGCTAAAACGTGAGGTATATAAAACCTGGAAAGCCGCCATTTTGTTTCCCCATCTTGGATTCATACCAAAATATTACCAGGTGATTTTCACATAATACTTGATTTTTGTGCAAAATTTGTGGTAAGTTGAAGTAGGAAAAAAATTTAACATTTTACTAGGCCACCATTTTGTTTCGCCATATTGGATTCTTACTAAAATGTGACCAGGTCATCCCCATTTTTTTGACCAAAATTTGGAGTCATTCGGATAAGTAGTTTTTAGCTATGCCGCGAATAGACAGACAGACCGACGGAACTGAGAAAACATGATTTTGCGCATCTAGGCGAAAACGTATTTAAAATCCGACTACATGCTAGTATTCCCAGTGTTTTACGCAGAAATTGCTGCTTTTTGTCCTTTTTTCCTTTTGGAAGAGTAAGAGCTCTTTCACGGAGCACTTAAATTAATAATAAATTGTACTTCTTATTAGTCATTTTCGAGATCCTATACATGTCTCACCATACATGTTTCACGAATTAGTTCACAATGTATAAGAATCTGCCTTGTCCCCGAACTTGATCCTGGCGACATTCTGTACTTCACAAGATTGTTAGTCGCTTGTAACATTATGAATTAATTGTCTCCTTTGTTTTAAATAATCAATAAACCTTATCTTCTTTAAGAAGTATTAAGTAGTCCACAGGAGCTTATGCTTTTTACAAATCTAGCGGCACTAATGCTCAATTCTTACTTGCATTTCAAAAAAAAAAAAATTGGTAAATTTCCTTTACCCGGAACATACGGAAGTGTGACAATTAATTTCAGTACATAGTCATTTAGTAACACATATATACTGTCTTTTTGAACATTTGACATTATGACCCACTTAATTTTTCGGTATAATTTAAAATAAATTCAAAAAGTAGTTTTGCATTTACACGCACCGTCATTTATTACGTATTGTTGAATTCGTACCAGTTGTATATTCCTGCAAAGTTTAAAGTCAATTGAAATAAGATTTTTTTGCGTTGAGTTTTTAAAAATTTCATTTGGCCGCCATTTTGTTTCGCCATCTTGAGACTACAACTTGCCAGTGCTTCCCACTTAATTCTTGTACAAAACTTGAACTTAATCTAATAAGTAGTTTTTTCAGGCTGATTTTGAAAATATTTTATTAGGACCCTATTTGTTTTGCTATCTTGGATTCATATTAAAATGTTACATGTTTAATATTTCACTAGGCCGCCATCTTGTTCCGACATATTGGATTTTGACTAAAATATTACCAAGTCATCCTCGTAATTTTTGACTAAAATTTGAAATCAATCTGGTAATTGACTTTAATATACCGAGTTATTCAGAATTTTTTTCAAGAACCGGAAGGCAAGATAACTGTTATTAGTTTTATACACTTTTTAAACTTGCAAGGACTAAATCAATACAACTATGTTAAAAATCAATTATTGCACTTGGTTATTTTTAATTGGCATTGTACCGTGTGTGGTGCCGATGTGACCCTGACTCGAATTGAAAATTATCATCCTCCTTTATTAACCTGTTTTAAATATAACGCTAACATTAACCTAAAAAGACACATTCCTAAAAAGAACTCTGGGGTTTATAACATCGACTAGTTTATTCTTGAGCGACTAAGGGACGTTGAAGAGTACTGTAAACAACTATACGATAAAATTTGCTCTGTATTTGAGCTGTGTGTACCTAAGAATCAGGCGACAAATCGACTTGATTTAATGCTCGTATAAAGCATAGCATTAGACTTAAGGCTGGCTTCACTTGAGGAAATATTAACGAACTGGTAGTAGACTAGAATATGACTCATTTTCCAGGTTAAGGCGTTACGTAAACATATATATAGATAATGCCTATACAAATTATATTCAGCAGTCAGAAGAGTTGAGATTAGTCAACTTTCATCCCTGCTGAAGAAATCGTCTGTGCTTTTGAAGATTTTTTTGGCAGTTCTTATATTGTTCCCTCCAGTATAGTTGGCCACCTATGTTCTCGAATTTAAATATACATATTTCTAATTTTAATGAGTGTGACTGTACTAAAGATGTACAATCGTATGAAGCTTAAGTTGGTCACGGACCGGACGGCGTTCCAGCGTTCATTGTCCGAGATTGGGAAGGTATTTTCTCTTATCCACTGTCAATATGTTTTTAATATGTATCTAATGAATTGTTCAATGCCAGATATTTGAAAGTGTTCTAAAGTCTGGTCTAGAAAAAAGGCGACAAACTGAAAATTACTAATTTTAAACCTATTTCTGTTAATGTAATGTTATTACTGTTAATGACATTTTTACCACTATCTTCTTATTCTTCTTTTTATATTTTCCTTTTTTTGTATTTATTTGCTGTTGATCTTTGTAAATTAAATACTGTTTTGTTCATCTTATTATGAAAGTATCTGTTAATGATTTATAAGTATTTTCGTTCATGTATTTTTTCTTTTTTGTAACTGGGATATAGTCCTGTAAGACAGTGTATAAATAAATAAATAAATAATTATAATAATAATAAATGGCTTTTAATGATTTTGAAATCACAAAATACAAAATGCTAAAACGATAGGAGGCGAAGTCTAGCTATATAGCTACTCCAGTTAACCTCGAGAGTTTTTTTTACTAAGTTAAAATTTAAGAAATATGAAAAATACTATACAATAAGAGTACTATACAATACAATAAGAGGATTAGTGCTATTTACAAAACGATTTAAATACAATGTTAACACTAACTATTATAATAATTTCTATATTTTTCCATATAAAAAAGTATGCATGAAGGGTGCTTCACACTAGTACAAAACATATGATGAATATGAAGAAAAGGGGCATTCAGTTGGGAAGTCTGGTTTTTCGGAGGTTAAAATGATTTAAATAAAATAAAAGCAATGTGCTTGCCACGAACTGACAGACAGAAACATATTTTTTGGCATTTACGGGCGCTAGAACGTGAAGATATGTAAAACCTGAGAGGGTGATTTATTTTCAATTTCAGACATTTTATTTGGGCACCATTTTGTTTCTACGTCTTGAATTAGTAGCAATTTATAGTTAGTTACTTGATTTTTACAGAGGATGGGGAAGAGGTGGTCGGACTTTTTGCTTCTTCCTTTTTCAACTGTATACAAAGATTTTAGTAAAACTGCATTGGATAACATTTTTGTGATTCCAAAGTATGATTTTATAGGTGAGAAAAATATGATCGAACTAATCTTGACGAATTGCTTTTCTTTAAATATGCGCAAGGTAGCAGCCAAATTTGCTGTTGAGGAAATATGTGCAGTATCACTGTGAGCCCTTGTACATTTTTAATAATACTCTTAGACACGGCGTATTCCCTGAAAAGTGGAAACATTCCTTATGGTTCTTATTTTTAAAGCTAGTAACAACTGTGTGCATACATTCTGCCATCACAATAGTTTTGGAGTTTTTGTGGAGAAATCTCTTTTTATATACACATTTTATAACCGATCTTTCGGTTAATCGATATGAAGTGCAATCAATTTTCACTGATTTTAGCAAGGCCTGTGATCTGTTAAACCAAAGGTTCTTGTTAAGCAAGTTAAAAAATTATGGCATCGCGGGTTCTTCTTGTCATAGTTGCTCGTGAGCTCAATGGTTTTCTGTCATCCACATTCAGTGTACTTGAAGGTGTGCCACAAGGGTCCCATTCGAGACCAAAACTGTTTTTGCTTTTAGTTAAAGATGTTGAACAGCATTGTAATTGTGATTTACTTAGTCTTCGCAAATGATCTAAAAATCTCCCGCTGTAAAAGGTTAGCTGAGCACTGCGAGGTAGTTCAGAGAGATATTAATTCTCTAATGCAATGGTGTGATATCAATATCAAGTTAAATATAGGAAAATGTTCCTGTATTACTTTCAGTCACCTTAAAAATGGGATTGATTGGAAGAGGTCATGCTGCCTAGAGTAACTGTTATTAAGGATCTAGGTATACATCCTGATGACATGCTTTGTTTTACCGACCTTTATCAGACTATTTAGATAGAGCTAATCGAATGTTGGGGTTGATAGTCAGAATGTTAGGGATCTACAATATTATATATTACGTGGTGAACATATTCACATCGTAAGATCCATTGAAGAATTTGGAGTCCTTATGAAATCCATAAAGCACGCATAGAGGTCATGCAGGATAAATTCTTTAGATTTCTACGATATAAAATGGGACTAAGGAGAGACAGATCCATGTTGGACAACTAAGGAAACATTTTGGGCTACATTCTTTGGGGAAGCAAAGAATATATTTGGATATTTTTCATGTTTAAAATATCAAATGGCTTGATTGTTTTACCTAATATATTACGGAAAATAACTTTTCACACACCTTGGAAAGCATTCTTTCTTGTCTCACAGGAAATGTAAAAACCGTGACGCTCAATTCAAACCAATGAATAGGCTCATAACGCAAGTTAGTGAAACTTCGTTGGGAGTTGCTTTCTCGTTTTCAAGAATACCACCCAATAATTTAGTTATCAACGGGCCACTGAAAAACGCATCATGTATAAACAAAACAAAACTCCGCATTTCTTTATAGTTATATTAACGTTAAACTTTTGCAGTGTTGTGCATCCCACTAGAATATCTGTCAACCAATTCCTAATTAATCATAGTATCTAATACGAATTTGTAGATGACTTTTTTTTATTCATTCGTGAATCTTCTTTTCTTTTGATCTTCTTCAGAATTTCATTTCTGTGACACCTTGGGGTTGTTTCCGAGCTTTCTCTATATTGAATCAGATTTTTGTTATTCTTGGACATATTTGGATCCCAAAGGATTTCGATCTCGAATGAAATTACCTAGAATATATTTGGTTACTTGTCTTGTGTCATTTGCAAGAATTTTTTCGGATCGTTCGGGAAAAAAATTAAACGAGTTTTTTTGTTTGATACAGGCAAAACTCCCAACATACGTTTTTAAAAGGCGCACCGAAAAGATAAACTAACAAGAGTAGTATATTGTGTTGGAAAAAATTTCGTGATATTAAGCCTGTGTATATGAGCTGTGGTTTAATTTATTCACGTCACATTTTCGATATGTATCTGGCCCTTAATATCCCAGTTTAATTAAATACTTATGACGAAGTTAACCTTTTATGAAAGAGAGACAGTAATAATATTGGTAAATAATTAATATTACGCTTAGGTATGCATATTTAGTAAAAAGATTCAAGAACTCTAATTTTGAAAATGTACTCCTACTCTACACGAAATATTTGTATCCTATTGAGTTTTACATTTGAGCGGAGCTAATATAAATAAATTCTTTTGATATTTTATCTGGCAATTATCTGATTTAATCATAATTTAAACATATCGAAATATTCAGAATGCACCAATAGTCAGAAAATTCGTTTCCGAGAAAAAAATTGTCTAGGGTGTAGATTTTTTTGTTTGTTGTTATTGTTGGAAGATTTGCACTTATCGCATTTTTCTTCATAATGACGTTGAAAAATAAATTTATACATGTCAAATTGACATCTTGAAAACTAATCGTTTCATAAAATATAAATCTTTTGTAATTTAATACTACATTATAAGTAACTTCCTTCGCCAGAAAAAATTGCAATGCTGTAAAAATATACTAACATAAAATTGAATGGGTTAAATAATCATGAAGCTGATTGTTAAGAGGCCTCGAGAAACGTGATATAGTACGGTTAAAATATTTAAAACAAAGTGGGTTAAGACAAATTGTACTGGAACTAAAAATTGATTTTTTTTTCTAAGTAAATTTAGAGGTGTGCCTAATCAGTAGGATTCGTATCAGTGGTACGAATCTACGTATCGGTTTGTTTGATCTGCTCACAGGGCCGCATTACAAATTAGGTCCATCGAAAAGAGGTTCCACCGCCCCGCTGTATCAAAAATCGTTTATATAATTTTTCTTGTTTCATTTTATCAGCGGGATTGTGTGTAATACATTTTGACATTGTTTTGGTGGACGTAGGTGTATGTTACCCAACCAGGTATCGGTTGCTCTTAACGACAGGCTGTAAGTCAATTTACATCCCTAGGGAAATAATACCAAAAATTTCTCTTTATGTTTTAAATAGAATTATAATAATACAAATGCATTAATAATAACAGGTACATTTGGGTAAATGTTTTTTCTTTTTTTTTCTCAATTTTTATCACATTTTTGGACTCCATTGATCCTTTATGTCTATCAGTGTTTCTGTCGTTATTGAAGTACTACAGAAAACTAGCTTCGTCTTGCATAATAATTTATTGACACCTTCCTTTTTATTTGTTATTCTCAGCTCCATAACTTTCCGCAATAGTAGCGAATTTCCACTCCCATAAGCTAAAACGTCAACTCCAGTATAAGCTAAAACGTCAACTCCAGTATTCGCTAGTAAAGTGGCCGACGTTCTTCTTAAAGAGCGTAGTATACGCTTTGAAGTTTTCAAAGTTTAAATTAATATTTGTTATAACTTTTTTACCAGTCTTCACTTTAGCTCGGGCGCGCGAAATCATCGAATAGAATATCTCACTTACGTTCCTTGTATAGTATAAATAACTATTTGGAATTTAGTTATGAAAACTCGTTTTTTGACACTGACTCTATTGCCCAAAGAGGTATTAGTGCTAATATGAAATATTTCTAATGCTAAAATGAGTTAAAATACAACATTGCTTTCAGTAGAAAGAAAGTTTAGTTGTGCGATATTTATTAATACATCTATCGGATAAAATTGTTTTTAAACAGTTATTTTCCAAACTAGTGCGAAAAGTTCATTTTTCAGGTGGGTGTGTCGTTTACTAAACGACGCGAGGCGACGATCGAGCGTCGAAAAAATACTTCCCACGCGGGTTTGGAATAACATTTTTTCTACGACCGTACTGAATTGAAAAAAAATCACACATCAAGATAAACTAGCATGTTCTCAAAATAACTAAAAAACATGCTAAAAATTTTTGTACAGTTAATACAGTCTTCTTCTAACAACGGTTTAACGGGGTTTAACGAAAATATAGCGACTGAACTGAGTGATGAGAGGTGGCATTTATACTATATATATTGTTATTCGAAGTAACACGATATGTAGAATAGTACATGCTTTTATTTCACCTTTTTTACTTTTGCGCTAGGCTCTTTCCGCACGGTCGTAGGAAAAACATTTTTTTGTTTACAAATGGTGTATAAAATTTGTTGAAATATTGACCCATGATGGCTGTAAATACCACAGAAGTATTTAAATACTGAATACATTTGAAAAGTAAGTTACTCAGCTTGACTCTAGTGAATGTTAACCGATTACTGCTGAAAATTCCTTTACAATTTTTATATTTGATTATATCTGTATTTTCGAAGTGTGGTGTTAACAGTTACTCGGTATCTTTTTAATACTTTAGTTAATAATTAATGTATATATTTAAAATACAAAGTTATTTTATTTTGGTTTCGCCAGGAGCTCTCATTTGACCAATTTTTTTTAATTTAAAACTATACCTACAGATTTATTACCACTAGTAATTATTTATTTTTATTATCATTTTCATATGGAACAATATATATTAAATAAATTAGTAAAGGCGCTGCTGGCAGAAAGCCATCGCAAAGCTGCCGCCAATGTGATAGAATACGAATTTTACTACTACTATCTCCAAAGGAACATAATATCCATTTGTCTTTAAGTTATTGGAAAATCGAATTAAGACGAATAAAATGACAAGGTTGTGAGGTGTCTCTCGCACTTCTTCGCCAAACCAAAAATATCAGGGTATTCGTTGTTTCGACTTGGGTTCAATCGTTACTATTGAATTTGCCTTGGATCGGTCGGGAACATATATATGTACAAATTTCCCAAAGAAATAATTTGTAAATATCCACACCGCCAAGTCTTGGGATATTGAGGCAATTTTTTATGTTATATTGTAATAATTATAGTGTGTAATTTTAAAAATATATATTGTTGCCGTCGAATTTAGACGGGATCTCACTAGTAAGAATTAATAATATGTACGTACACCATAGTTTAAAAATTTCAATGTAAAACTTTATCGGAATATAACTAAAGATTAGGGGGTTTTTATTTAAAAATTCATAGATAACTATTCACAGACTGGTTAAACCGGAATTAACAAAACTGTTAAACTTTGGTTAAAAGTTGGCAAATAGTATCAAATATATTCCGAATACTTCCGAAGATATTAAACCGAATTTTCACGATTTTGTTTTAATTTTTTTTACTTCTATTTGATGAGATACGTCAAAATAAATCTCATATTCTCGTTTACACTTTTCATTCTCTACGAGATGGTATTAGATTTTTGATTTGACGTTTCGGCTTGTCTCAACCATCTTGAACTTTTTATTTTAAATAGTCGAAAGATTTATGCTTAATAATTTGTACGTTTTATTATGATTTCAAGAACATAACACACTTAATATTTATTGAACGTTTCGGACTTGAAATCTCATCAGCAATACAAACAAGTACTTTCTTTACAAAATTATACATATTTTCACATGGGTTTAAAAACACATTTTGCTTAAAGAAAATTTCTGTTTTACAACAGTACATTTTTGTGTAGTGCGAATATTTTATTAAGAAAATACAGACAAATATTAATTAAAAATAACAAATTCAATACGAATATTGTTACAATATAATTAGAAATCCTAAATGTGATAGAAAAGTCCATAATATTTATTTATCTTAGCGTTCAAAAACATTGCCATTTTAATCTATGCATCTTTGAATTTTTGCATAAACTTGTAGCTCTTTGTACTGACCTTCTAATTGTTTGAAATGCGTTTATACAACGAACTCTTAGCTGTTTTGGCATGTTAATTGATTATAAACCTTGTTCTTCAGAGCCCCCATAAAAATAAATCCATAGGCGTCAGATCCGGAGATCTCGCAGGCCATTCTACCACCCCACCATTTCTGATCCACCTTATTCAATAAAGCTATAACATCTCGGATGTTGGATCCAAACATGTGGTTGCCTGGCAAGGGGATGTTAGCTAGAAAATACTGTAACTCATTATTTAGAAAAAAGAGATACTCGTTCCCAGTTAATCTATTTGTTAAAAAAAGAAAACTTTCATCAGCCCTGCCCAATCATTAATACTAAAATGAACTGTATCGTTTGCGTATTTCTCTATTTTCTAGAGAAGTTTCTACAGCCCAAGTGTGCTCGTTATTCCTATTAAAAATACCACAGTGTGTAAAGGTAACCTCGTAGCTCCAACGAATAGTGGTGAGGAGTAGAGGTCTCGGGCAATTTGGTTTTGAAGCCAATAACTAAAATTTAATTTTCTTTGGGAATCTCTTTGAATGGCATGGGATACGTGATATGTTTTTATCAATATAAAAAACAGTTCTGTATACTAAAGCTTTGTATTTAATACATACAGACAAATATATATTTTTAGTAGTTTTAATATGTCGAATAACACATTCTTGAGATCTAAATGTGAAATATTTTATAATGGTGCTTCATTAGTAGTGTCTCACTTGTGCCAAAGTTATAAATTTATAAAGTTACTTTTTTTTCAGCTCAACCATAGGTGAGACAAACGGTCTATTAGAAACTCATCATCATGATCTTGTTGGGATCAATGGATCCCATTCTGGTTCAAGCGGGAGAAGCACCCCGAGTGGGCAGAATGGCGGAGCTGGTGACCCAGCTCCTGGAAAATTATTTGTGGGAGGTCTTAGTTGGCAGACGTCAAGTGAAAAGCTTAAGGAATACTTCGGCATGTTTGGGAATGTTACAGACGTTCTTATAATGAAAGATCCAGTTACTCAGGTAAGAAGTTATGCGAAAATAAAACGGGTACTAAAACATTTATAGATTATATCTTAAAACTGGCGGTGTAAAATTTTTTATCGTTAAAAAAAATGTTCTTCAATTTGATATTAAATAAGAAATTACTATTTGACATGTTCGCTACAAGATGTATCATTCAGAGAATAGCGGGTAGTACTTACGAAAGGCGGTGTAAACCCAAAATGAATATTTTGCATCTTAAGCTGATGTACTCAGTCAGTGTGTTAGGGTTTTTTCGGCCTGTCACTATGTCGAGCAACTTCAGTTTTCGCCTGAGAGGGTTTTAATATATTTATTAGTATTAATCCAAAGAAAATGTTTCGTTAATGAATTAAGTACATTAACTTCTTTAATAGTCTTTTTTAGCGTTTGGTATAACAGTAATCAGGAAAAAATCTGAAATTCGTCTTTACCCAAAACTTTCCTTGTACAAAATTAGATTTTATGCAAATCTTATAAACTGTAATTTATTTAATTTTTTTACTTAATACCAAAGAACAATATGGATTCCCATAAAATATGTTATCTCTGTATAGTGGAATTCTGTACAAGGGAAGCTGTGAGTAAAGGCGAATTTACCGTTTTTTCTTTAATCCGTTTATACGATGGAAGTACTATAAATATTAGTTCTGTCAATTTCTCAAAAACTGGCATCTTACGTCTCGCTTATAGTAATAACTGAAGAAACATTACCTTTTTTCGAAATCTTAATTTCTATAATAAAGCTGAATTAGTAAGATACCTTATCCAAATTTGGTTTTTTGCTAAATCGTTAAATTTTCAAAAATTAAAACTTTCGGATTCATTTTTAACCTCCAATGTTACTTGTATTAAAATAACAACCTTATTTCAGGTTTAGTATGTTTAATCTTTTCAACAGCATTGTCTTTATCACTCTCATAATTATCTAGTTCGGCATTGTCCTAAATAATATCAAATAAAGCAAAATTGCTTTTTTTGTTTGAACAACAAAAATAAGGTTCTTCTTTTTTTTGACTCACATCAGTTACCCAAACCGAATCTGAAATGTTTATAGATAATTAAACATTTCAGATTTTTGTGCTCTATTGAGAATAATATATATTTTTTTTGTTTTTCCTTTCATTTCCCTTCTTTTCGAAAAAACGTATGTGTACAAAGATTTTTTTCAGTTTACTGGGTAACATTGACACCAATATCTTACGACCCATTAATGCCAGATAAATGTTATCTTTTTTTTTAAGAGCGTATTTAATACCAGTAATTTGGAAATTAAATTTAGCAGCAAATTGTTTAAATTCAATTTTTAACTGCACCTATCTCAGGAAGACCAAATCTAGCTAACAGTTTAAATACCGTTTGTCTGACGAAGCTACAGTGTTAGCGAAACATATGTCACAAGTTGTGAATAAAAGTGAAAATCTAAAACAGTTTTAAGTGTTTTATGTACATTCTTGAGAATAGATTTTCATCAAGTAACGATCCAGTCAATCAAGTAATTTTAAAAAACATTACTTGCCAAAAACGCTATGTCTCCTTACACGCTAAAGTGAACGAACTTTCTAAATTTTGGTTCACGCGAAATCAGATGTGGCGTCATTAATATTAATCCCGACAAATACGAAAATTTGTTTTAAGGTTTTTTAACAAAATTTATGATAAATAAAAATTTTAATTACTTATTTTCTTAAAGTTAGGTTAGGTTAGGTTTGCCATAAAGAAAGCGCGCGATAGCGCGCCAACCCAATTCCGAGACTATATTAAACTAAATTTTTTTTTACAAATTGTATACTGTTAAGTGAATCCCCCCCTTAGATTAGTACAAGTTTGTCAAAAAAGCTGTCATTCACACGTTTTTGTTATTTAACGTGAACCGACTTTCCGACGATTCGTTCACGTTAGCGTAGAAGGAGCAACAACCTAAAAAAATAAAATATGCAATTTGACCGGTTTGCTTAAAAGACGATTCAATTTTCAAATTAAATTGCAGCTTTTAGCCATTCTTTAGATACCAGGACTTAAAATTTGGTATGCTTATTAGTGATCAATAAAATTGTAAAGAAAACTCGGATGTTATGCAGTTTTTTTGATAGAATATGTATTGTTGTTAACAATCAAAACCCCACTATTTGATAATACGTTTCGACTAAATTATTGTAGTTTTTAGTTTGTTACTTTGTCCTTGGGGTGGAGAGGGGGCGAAATTTCATTCGACCCCCAGCCACTAAACATTTCGACATCCCTCTCTGACAAACTTTCTGTTTAAAATGATCTAGGACTTATATTGGCTTACCATCTGGGCCAGATATTAAGTCTGAACAAAGCACAATTAATTTTTTATATGCATCTGATATTATATTTATATAATATATATAAATCATAGCTTAATATTTTAAAGGCCTCTACAATAATTTGAACAAACTTCGAATTAACATTTACATTTTCTTGTTAAAATAGTTATGGTACCTATAAATTGATTATCTAATTCAGTAGAATTTATTTATTCCATTGTACAAGGTGTTTACTCTTTAAAACGGGGTTTATAAACTTAACTTCTAAGTAGGTATATAAAATAATATTAAATACAAGTGGCATGGTTTTATCATAACCGTCAGGATTCGTAAAAAAAAATAACAAATGGCGTTGGAAAATTTAATTAATTAGCACAGTCTTATTTTTAAAAAATAGATCACCCTGAATAATGTCTCGCTAGATGGGTCTTTTCTTACTGATTTTAAATATATCTGGTTTGATGCTTATATATTTAAAGGCAGCTGATAAATTGACAAAAACCCTGCTATAAAGGGTGATAGAGACAGAACATTCTAACTTTTAACATAGTAAAGTCACTGCCTCTAATAGCAGGATTTTTGTCAATTTTCTCGGTTGGCTTTACATATAAAAGTATTAAATCTGGTATATTTATAATCAGGAACAAGATACCCATTAAATGAAGTAATATTATTCAGGGTGTTTCATTAAAATAAAAAATGATTTTTTTACTTTCCAATTATCAATTGGTAATTTGTTTTGTAAAACCTCGCGGTACAGAAAAAGAAAAGTATGAAACTTTTAGTACCTATATAATATTTTGTATATCTCTTAAAGTTTAACTTGTAGAACCCGTTTTAAATTTAACCAAACACTCTGTAAGTACGACTTTAGCTTCGAATACAAACTCGATTCCAATGTCCATATTTTGAACAATATAGACAATTTGCTCCTTTAGCAGAACACATACATCGCTTATCAGGATCTAAACTACAGCATTCACATTGAGATTCTGACATAGAAGAAATGCTATTTATCGAAGCGTCTAAATGTTTTAATATCAACTGCATAGCAGCTAAAATAGCCTCAGCTAAATTTAATTTTGAGGACGCTGTAATCTTTCACTGGTTTTTTATATCCAACATTCCAACAACTAATGTAATAAATTTAAATTATTCACGGTCTCACGAAACTGTTGTACTCGAGAATTATATTAAAATATCCTATATATTGGGTTTTCATTGTAATTCCCGTGGTCTCCCGATTTAACGTTATTTAATGATCATGAATGTTGAAAACGCATTTTTAAGGAAGATCGATACTGGTAGAGTCGCAAATAAACTGGCAAAACTGACAGTCAGTATCAGTTTATTATGTTTTTATTTTTAAATACATATGTTTAAATTACTTTACATTTGAATGCAAATTTTTTCCTTTCAGCTTTAAGGGGGGACTGCACGCAGTATTATTGATCATTTGCAAGCCTTCCGCCGCCGCTGCAATATTATGTTAAAACTATGAGAAATTTGTATTAGCTTCAATGTGATTTCAATAGGGAAATATGTATAGTTGGGCGCTAAATAATTTTTTTCCACAAAATGGCTCTTTACCGCCTTGCATTGATCCTTTGTCTGCGTAACTGCAAAATTTGAAATGGTAAATCGTACTCATGTCTTTGTATTTCTGCAGCGCGTGAACCCATTTTTAAACGAAATGTAATTTAAATTGCCTATACATAACACATTTTTTTGAGGTCGGACGTGCAGGAATTTTTTTCTAATACGTAGGTACCTTTTCATCTTACTTTGAACTTGACTAGACCTTGTCGCTAGTTTTTCACTTTTTGCGTGCAGTTCTCCCTTAAGTAAAAACCTTTAGTAATAAATGCTATACAAAAAATATTTTTAATAGCGTTTAACGTGATTCTGCCAGCATTTTTTATTTTCGTTTTTATGCAATCCTAAAATTCTCTTGTTATAAAAATAACAAATACGGCATACTGTATCTGTATATGCACCCCGCGCTTTGCTTTCAAGTATGTGCTTCGTAATTAAAATTTTCAAGATTCCTATTTGGCGAAAAAAAATATGTGACAAAGTACATTTTTTAAAAAGTCTTTTCAACCCTAATTTATCCTTCAAATATGAGGATGTTATAGTTACACATTTTCAAATGGCGGCTATTTGTAAATATGATAGAACCTAAATATATAGAGACTATAAATAATTAAAAACTTAATAAAACTCAAGTATTTTATATCTCAAGTGATTTTCTATTTATAGAGCGTTTTAATTTTACATAAATTCAAATTTTCTCCTTTATAGACTAGCAACTAGAAAAGTTTTATACTTTGTCCACGCAAGAAGGGGAGTTTAAATAACTCAAGGAATATTTACAGAGTTAAGATCATGTTAAAAATTAACTACCTATTCAATTAATTTAAAATTAAAAAAAAAGTCAGTTTAAAAAGTCAGCTGGGCAAACTTCTTATTCGATTGACTTCAAATTTTGCACAAAACTCATGACCACAAAAATATGGGTACGAATCGAATATGACGACCTATTAAAATGTTTGAAAAAGCAACATAAAAAATCAGGAAATTGGCTTTACCTCGAATTTCCATCGCTATGAATATATACTCTCTTTTATCAACCCGTAGTGAAATAAAAAAGGCAAGCAGCCACTTATCCCAAAAATATAAGGAAATAAAGAAAACTTAAAGGACCACAATCTTAAGTGATTATTCAAGCCACCAATGTAAAAGTTTATTACTCTTGAATACAAAATTGTGTAAATCGAAACGGAGAGGAGTTTGTTAAAATTCAAGAAGATCGGAACAATAGTCCGTAATACAATAATCATATTTTCTGCCTATTAACGGGGAAATAATATATGTAGGTATGTAAGCCAACATTCTTAAACATCCTAAAAAAAATTTTCTGGGGTCCCGTTTCACTGCTGCAGAGCTGGGACTGGAAAAAACTCCTTAGGTCCATCTGTAACCATAGCGACCAACTACAAAATGTGCAGTGAATAGGATACGGAAAATAATAATCCCAAAGCATTTTCGGGAACATTTTAAAAAATAATTTTAATATGTGCTTCCTCGAGTTAAGGAAAGAAAGCTTGTCTACGGGGCGTTTCATAGGGTCGTCGATCCAAGCGACGCCGAGAGGAAAAAGGGGTATAATAATCACAAGAGTAAAGAATATGCTCGGGAGATAATAAAAAATTACAGAGAAGTAGTGACAAAGTTGTGAGTTGCAAAACTAGTTACATACAACTTCACCGTCAATTCGATAACGTTGCTACAGAACACCGCGATTGTTTAATTTAACATAAAGGTTAATGAGAAAAAGTCTTTAAAAATTCTTCCAGTCCCTTCCAAACAACATCGGGAACAGTTATGTTGTGGCAATGAGAATGCATTCTATGAAACAGCTAAAGCTATTTAAATATCCACGCGCTTAGCTGTCACTGTGGAGTTTAAGCGCATTGATAAAAAAGGGGAAAACAATTGCTTGAAGTCCAAAGAACACATGAGTTAACCCTACAGGTAGATATTTGCTGAGAACCGTCCCATTATACGAGAAATAGACATTAATAATGGACAAGTACTTCTCCAAAATCTTCAGGAGGGAGAACTGAAGTAAAAGTCTTCTGGAAGTTTTCTTGGTCCTCAGTGTCATCTTATTGCATCTTGATTTTCTATAAAAACCTGAACATTTGATCGGGACTACTTTGACTTAAGCACCTTACAGCACAACAATGTTTTCATTAAAGTAGCCGATGGCAGGTACTATTTTCTTAAATATGCAACTTTAGCAGAAAATTGTTGATGCAATAAAAAGCAAAATTGAATTTTTTGTAAATAAAATGTTGAAAGATCTGTTTTTTTAAATTATTTTCATTAACTACAAGGTCTAATCAGAAGCACAGCCCTACATATCAGTAATAAGATAATATAATTAATATCTTCTGATCAACAAGGTATACCATGTAAGTGCTCGCTTCATTTTATTCCTCTAATATTGAGTTAGCCCATAAATTTAAAAAACCAGGCTTTTGTAGTTTTTTCCCGAACTATTCGAATATCAAATCAATTAATCCTCAAATAAGATCAGTATAGCGCAATTCTAATTTTTGCAAATTTCAACCCACTGAATTTTTTTTATGAAAATCGGTAGCTTGTGTAAAAGAAAGAATTTCTATAAACGTGGATTTTTGGATTTTTTATTTTACTTTCGGATTAACGGGAAACGAAATTCCAAGTTTTTCCTGTAAGTTATAAAAAGTTTTTACTTCAAAAATATATAAATCGTGATTCATATCTATGATTATGTTTTGTAGTTTCTAAACTATATTTGATTGTTACAGTTATATACACCTATTAAAATACCAAATAAAAATTGGTATATTCTTAATAGTGTGTTGGGTTCATGGTCTGTTTGTTAAAAATGCATCATATAAAAAATTACAATGTTCAAACGAGTATATCTTAGAAACTATAAAAGAAGAATACATATTAATATATGTTTATAATTTTGAAATCAGGGATTTCGTCGTGTGAAAGCTACAGGTTTACTTATAAAAATTAACTTTGTTTCTGTCTAAGGTGGAATTCAAAAAAGAATTATACATAAACTCTTTTTTCATCATGTCAGCGATATTCCTGGTAAAAATACAGGGTGTTTTTCTGCTATTTCATTGCAGTTTGATATTCGGATATCTGAGAAAGAAATATGAGGAAGTGTAGATTTTTAATTTTCATTACTAGTATCATAGAAATTAGAGATATGACATGTAACTCATTTTAATGATGCACTTCACTGACTCTGGCTCACTTTACTGAGTCAGCTCGCTGAGTCGGCTCAATTGAGCTGCGGAACGAAGGAGCGAAATACACTCCTTCGTCGTTTGACAAGGCTCCTAACTCATGAATTGACTCCCGGACCACGGTTTTGCCACCCTGGCGGCTCGTAGTTGTAAATGACGACGGTGGATGGGATAACGTGCTCGTCTAGTACGGTGAAGAATCACCGCGACGAATTAGTCAAGTTTAGTGTCTTAATTTTTAACGTTATACAGTCTGACTGTGGCAGAATTTCTGTTAAATAAACTAGGCTCTTCTTTATTTCGTTTAACATAGGTATTAAAACAGATATTTGTATAATTAATATTAAAAATGACTTCACGATATTGCCGAAAAAAAGTCATCATATGTTCTTTTCCATAATGTTAGAATAAATAATATTTAAGTTTATTGCATTTTTCAATCTGCATTATTTTCTTAAATAGTAAATTGCCTTATTTTGTATGGCTATTTACCAATAGGCAGTTCCAACCATATCTAATATCTATATTTGTATTTATTTTACATCTAAACAGCCGAAATAAAAAAATAAAACCTAAAGAGTTAAGACCGCTAAGTCGCGCCGCATCGAAAATGTAACAAACAGCACATATTACAATGCCATTCGAGTCTTTCGGCGGTCGGTGACTATGCTTCTCTTCATTGTCGCAAGTCCTTTACGCTGTGAGAGGTGAGTCTTTGAGCCAACTCACTCCTGAGTTACACATCTCTAACAGAAATAAAATCGAGTGAGCTGTTTACGTTGCACGATTCAAAAAAAAAATAGATAAAACTATTTTTGATGTTTCCTTGAAACAAATAAATTTCAGTCACCTAGATTCTACATTTAGTAGGTAACGTACATTTAAATAGATAAGTAAAATGTGTTAATGATTTTACCATAGTGTGGATTATCGGACATTTCATTAATTATCTGAAAGTTCTGTTTAAAAAATCGAGTTACGCAGGGTTGGTTTTTTATTGACAACTGTAATATAAACGTATACAATGTGTGTATGAATTAGTTTTTTTTTTATTTTAGAGAAGTCGAGGCTTCGGCTTTATAACATTTTCGGAGCCTGCAAGTGTAGACAAGGTATTAAAGGTTCCTATTCATACCTTAGACGGCAAGAAAATCGACCCAAAACACGCGACACCGAAAAACAGACCCAAGCAGCCGAATAAGACTAAAAAGATATTTGTTGGCGGCGTAAGTCAGGATACATCTGCTGAAGAAGTAAAGGCATATTTTAGTCAGTTTGGCAAAGTTGAAGAAGCTGTAATGTTAATGGATCAACAGACGAAAAGACACAGAGGATTCGGATTTGTCACGTTTGAGAATGAGGACGTTGTGGATAGAGTATGTGAAATTCACTTTCACACTATTAAAAATAAGAAGGTAATGTAATATATTCAAGTATTTCTTTTAATTTGATTTTAAATATATTTAATTCGTATTCGAAAAGTTCTCTAATAAGTTGAAAAGAACAAATGTATATCATTTTTTAAAGTTTATTTGATAACAGTTATAAAAAACTTCTGTAGCAGTTACGACTTGATACCATAAATCGACAAAACTTCAAAGACCATAATAAATTTTTGGCTGATCATTTAACAAATTGCTGATAAAAAATAGAGGGATAATTTTTGAGGCTAGAAGTGGGTGCTGGTAAGTTTTTGAGTCTTAGATGTTGACTAAAATATTGAAAATTGTATAGCAAGTCTTGTGTAACGATTCAACAACATATTAATATTATAGCAGCAACAAATTAGCAATAAACTGAAGAGAAAAAGCTTCTAAGTAAACATTTTTATTTATTTATTCTTTAGACATAGAACCATACATGCTTATGGCCCGTATGCTATGGGTTGGTCAATTTTATTAAAACAACATAGTTATACATACAAACAAGGTAGATTCAAATAAACCATCATTTTCCGAGTAGAGTAAATTCTTAATTTTAAACCCTCCGATCTTATTCTTAAAATAGCTAAACCCACCAGCTGCCTTCAGAGGTTCGGGGAGATGGTTGTATATCTTAAGAGATAAGTCTAATTAAGCCTCTTAGGAAAAACAAAAATTTCCACAACAACCTGTGTTTTAAGAGTTTATCCACACACACACACGCAAGCATATACAATAAAGACCCAGTAAGAATTCGCTGTTTGAAGTATTCTTTACAAGATGTAGTAAGTACTAAGCTGAACATGGTAGGTAGTATTCTCTTCTGGTGTAAAAGAGTTTTTTTGACTGGTTTGATAACTGGGAAGTTATTGAAGCTAGTCACCCTGAGAGCCGCTCTGAGCGTGACTTCCAGAACTTGCACCAGACCTCTTGTGAAGCTATGCCTTGAAATGTTGAAGCTAGGTTTTTTTCTGTTTGTTTTATATAACTACATATTTTGGTGGGTTTCTCTTATCATTTTTTTGTTTTTTTCTCTCAGGTTATAAAATCCTTTTTTAGGTTATGTACATTTTTTTTATTGTATGAACTTTTTGTTTTTGGTTGTGTCTTCGACGCATATATATATATATATATATATATATATATATATATATATATATATATATATATATATATATATATATATATATATATATATATATATATATATATATATATATATATATATATATATATATATATATATATGAGAACTGCATTATGTGCAAAG
This sequence comes from Kuschelorhynchus macadamiae, assembly GCA_030620095.1. NCBI lineage: Eukaryota > Metazoa > Arthropoda > Insecta > Coleoptera > Curculionidae > Kuschelorhynchus > Kuschelorhynchus macadamiae. The sequence continues at coordinate 239,931 of JAUTXW010001698.1, read as the reverse complement.
TATTTAAAATTCGTATTTTATATTTCTCCAGGTTTTAAAAATTATAATAAAAGTTTTAACATGATTTTTGACAAAATAGATATCGGTGTACATCAGTATATATCAGGTAAATGAATAAATTGTAATGTAATGTTAAATTTATAAAAGAAATAAATTCAAAGGACCATATGTTTTCAATATATTTATTAATTATTAACCAAATACCAGTACATATTTACAATAAAAATACATATACTTTACATCAATAGCCGGGTTTAAAAAATTAGTAAGTAATTTCAATGCAGTGTAATATAAATTTTAAATATACATAGCAGTGTAGTAGGTCAGTTGTCAGAGACACAGAAACTTTTGATACAGGGTATTAGGGGTTTGACTACAAATATTTTAACATACTATGAACGATTTTAAATAAAATATTCTTATAAACTATCGGTAAATTCGAAAGGGTTTTCGAGATATTTAATTGTAAAATGTTTAATTTTGGAGATGGTTTCAACTAATTCCTAGACAACATGGCAACATTGCTATTTGCTTGGACGCCAATGTGATGAGAATCTCATCACGTATATACGAAGTATACAAAAATCTGTAGGTTTAAAAACGATTCAATTATTTTATTTTGATTATTTTTTTTTTAAATTGTGGTTTGTTAGCATAATATCGGCTTGTATAAAAAAATAGTAAAAACCTGTTATTAAAACTTTTTAGATTATTTATTTGTATAGTTTTAAACTGCGCAACCATAATTAAGCTTATTATTTTCCAAAAATTAATAAAGAATGTGAATTTACCAAGCATATTAATTTACAGCACTAGGTAGGTAATTCACCCACTAAAAAAAGTATTTTAAAATCTTGAAGTAAATGCTGAAAATTACTACCACCACTATTTAAACACGTATGACTCTCCTGTTAAACGCCTTGGTAGGTCCGATTAACTGATTGTGGATTATTCCAGCCCAAATATTTATTGAAAACCGGTATTGAAATCGGCCTTGTTGAATCGTGTGTGGATTTTTTGAGCCCGCATATGCGTGTTATGATAATTTAAAATTCCATCTCTCGTAAAACAACATTAATCGGTTGTCAGTATTTTTAAAGTAAAATTTTCGTGTTCTTGTTTTTTTTCGGAGAAACCACCGTCAAAATTCTCTTCTTAGGGGTAAATCCTCTAAAATCAAAGCTTCTACTCGCTGCACATGATAAGGGCACAGAAGGTTTTCACGAAGGGTACGATGACTGGTCCAATTAGAAAATCCAACTTGTCACGAGATTTCCCGAGTGCTCAAACCAGGGTTTGCCTCCACTAGGGCTAAAATATGTTTCTCGTTTTCGGACATTATTTGCCTTTCAGGCCCCCGATTAGTTCGACGGACGTTTACACTTCCTGTATCGTGAACTCTTCGTAAAACCGCCACAAATGCTCTGTCATTAGGACACCTCCTGTTAGGATATGTTTGGGACGCCAAATGAACATTCAAGATTCGTATTCATTTTTAAAGAGTTTTTAGATCCCCACTACTTATTAAAACGTTATGGAATGCCTCATACGGCAAAAAATTAAGGTAAAAGAACCAAAAACAAGACAACTGCGACTGATATGTTTGCGAATTGTTATGTTCGTTGAAGCCTGCTCGTTTCTCTACGGTGTGCAGTGTTGCCGTTTTCAAATAAGCATTCTATGGTAAAATAAAACAATTTATTCGTTTTTTATTTTTAAATTTAGGTCGTTCAGATGTTTTACTAAGAAAAAATGTGTAGGTATTTTGTAGAAAATCATATAATTAATGGTTTTACGTAATAAAATTTATAAATGTGTTAACGATGTGCTTAAAAATTAATGAAACAAAATACAACTTTAAGGCCGTTTTTCTCAAAAATGTTATGGATTTTTTAATCAAAAAGGTCCATACTATCACGTGTTATATGTGAACAAACCCCTGACACCCTGTATATTACCCATTTAGAAATATAAGAGATTTATGGATTATTGAGTTTACTTAGGTGTGAGTTGAGAGACTTTAAAAATGCAAGGACCAACTCAAAGAGGAATACTGTTAAATATGCTAAAAAATTACGGTTTTACACTATATCTCCAAAATTACGCAAAAATGGTTTTCGATGCGTACGAGTAAATTATGCAGACTACCACCCTTAAATAAAAAAAACTTCACCATTCATTAGGTCTCTTTGGTAGATATGAAATCGGTGTTATCACAATGAAAAAAACAAAATACAAGTCTAACACGAGCAATAGTATAAACTTCACACTAGGAAATGTCCGTAAACACAAAAACCTCTTGTAAAACAAATCACACAATTGACGTCGATGCCGTACTGGAGTGTTTCTGATGATGTTTCTTTACCCTAAACAGCTGTCAAAATGTAACCTAGACGCCGCTCAAACCTAGCTAAAACTCTAAAAATGTGACTGATAAGATTTCGCATCGGCCCAGTTTTTCGCCCATAGTTTGCCACTTTTCGCCGCTGTGTTTCATAAATAGTATCGGTCCACTTGAATAGGTCGGTGGATCCGACTCGTTCGTTTTCTACAACAACGGTCGGTCACAATCCTCTAAACTTCCAGTAGCCAGATGAGCGAGATTCGGAATTTTACAAAGTCAGTTATTTGAATCATTGAGTGAACTGATTGGTTCAAAAAAATTAGTTCATTCGCGACGTTAAAATCCTACTTCATAGCAAAGAAAGTAATTTCAATAAAATACAAGAGTTATTGTATTTTTCATGTGCATTTTGTAGAACTCTAAATGACCCGCAGTCAGTCTACACCCGCTCAAAAACAAAAAATTGATGGATAGTATATAGAAGATTAGGTGGTGAAAATAATTATAATGGACCAAAGGCAATTGTCATATTGCACTGCTAAGAATCAGATATCAAACTACATAAAAAGGTTAAATATCACACGAAGATAGGAAATCTTGGAGTGGTTTCTTTTTACTAATTCAAAAGATCTTCACAGGAAGATTTCGTGCTTTAAAAATAGCTGAAGAATCTATTAAATTTTCTAATACCATGTACATTAAGAAGCTACCCTTTGTAAAACTGACAATTTGGCAGTATTAGAATCGAATGATTTGAACTATGGCTAGGCTGAAGTGCTAAAAACGAAAACTGTCTAAAATCAGACAATTAAGCAGAAGATTGCGAATAAATTCAAAGGTTATTAGATAAAATATATGCTGAAGATGTTATCGAATTGTCAATAGGGGAAAAAATGTATTATGGTACTTATAGAGCTGTCAGGCTTAAAAAATGTAAGTCATTTATTTTTTAATTTACAATTAAAAACAGAAAGACACGATACTTCGGACACACAATGCGAGGCCGTCACTTATTTTAAATCAGCAATCCACCGAAATACACATAATGTGACTCCAGATTCTTCAAGCCATATTAGTTCTGTGTTGTCCAATATTCGGAGCTTATTTCTTCTTTTCCTGTAACTTTATCAAAACACGACGAACATATCCACTCAGATGTTTCGGACGTTTCAGTATAATTGTATCCCCGATTTTTTTGAAAATATGTATTGCATTTTTCTATCTTCTAAGTCTGTCTTATTCAGCAACCTAACCTTAGCTATAAATAAGAAAATTATGCTTAATGATTATAGTTTGGCTAATAATTGTAGCTCGTCCACTTTTATCACCAAGTAATATAATAATATTATATTATCTCCTTCATACTTTATCTTTGTTTAGTTTTTTTTTGGGTATTTGACCGCGTAATAAAATATCCAACGGGATAGACCAGGTACCCGTTATATCTCTACGTTTAAAAATAAAACTTTCCAAATATTTCAATTTTTTTAATTATTGCAGGTCGAATGTAAGAAAGCTCAACCCAAGGAAGCGGTTCAAGCTAGTGCACAGTTGCTCGGGAAAAGATTAATGCTTAGCGGACTAGGAGTAAGATTACCGGCACCAGTTGCTACTGTTAATCAGCTTGCTGCTGTACAACCACTCGCCCACGTTCAAGCTGCCGCTGCTGCTGCTGCAGCTGCTCAAGCTCAAAGCGCCGCAGTTGCTGGTTATGGAAAGTTGTTATATCCACATCTAGCTGGTTACAGGTAAATATTCCATTTGTTTTTCTACTTTCACAACATTGCTTACTATAACCTGTCGGATAATGTGATCAAATTAACACCACACACAACAAATTAGCGACCCAACGATATAATCGCTTATAAAATAAAACCATTAAATCACCACCTGTAAAAGGTTCGCACTATGTAATATTATTGCATCGTTTTTTGACGTAGCGCAAGACTTTCTGTTGCGGGTTTACTTAACTTTTAAATTATTTAAAAATAATCAGTTATGTCCCAACGAAACCTTCGTTATTTAGAATTGGTGATAGATTAAATAATTTGAAGATTGAGAAGCTAAAATAATGGAAATATTGGCAAGGAGTTGGCGTTTCAGATTTAACAATTTCCTTTATTTGGAAAAGGGAGGGACCTACTAAAATGCTATTTGACGAAACCAAGCGTGAAGCTTTCAAGACTTTCTGAACATACAGAATTTGAAGACAATTTAATGAAACAACCAAAAATTCTCCTATAAATAGAACTATCCTAGTATTTTAGTTTAAAATTGTGTGAGCCATTCTATTGTAGGAAAGCTATTGTTAGTTACTTTTTACAATTTTGCCGGGAATTTCTTATTAATTACCTGCAAAAAGATCATTAAGTAGTTTTTCAACAGATTAATCACGTAACCCAGCCCAATTTGTATAGTTAAATCGTTAGTTCACATACCTATTGACTTCTTAAAAAAATGAAGTGGTAAAACGAAATTAGCCCAACGTATTAAACAAAAATCCGGGGTTTTTCTATCATGTATTGGCCATTCTTTTAATTAGACTGAGGTAGATTTGAAATTCAATATTATACTATTTAAAAGTATTTACAAAAGTATATGGTTTTCCTCTTTGCACAGCCAGGGTACGGGTTCAAACTTAACTTTGCGGGGGTCCTTGATAATTCCCGTTATTTACGCCTAAATGGACTTTATGTTTCGATAGATTGAGTTTTCTCACTATGTTTGCATTACATGAATGTCTATATGAATATAACGTTTAAATTTAAATGCATATAATTTACAAAACTTCAACGTGAAAGTTATTTCCAAACTATTAAGCAATTGTGAATAAAATAAGTTTGTTTAATAATAGACAGGAACAATAATAATGTAAAAAAAACCTGACAAAGCATTAAAAGGATATAATTTCGGGAGCAGAGTGTCCATACATTTCGTGGGAGAGCATTATTAATTTTTAAATTTGAGGCAGCATCGGTTGAAATATAACTTTTCTTATCCCACTTGTCTATGAATTTATTATTCTTTTTAATTCCCTCGCAAAAGGAAGTATCGTAAAAAACTACTCATCAGATTAATTTCAAATTTTGTGCAAGAATTAATTGTATAGAGGTGAATTGGTAAAACTGTGGTACGAATGTTTATAGCTTATACTTATAGGTATTGTTCGTGAGTCGCTTGTTGCCATATTCAAACAAACAAAAATGTTACGAGGAAACATGGTAATATCGTAAAAATGATAGACTTTGTCTTCCAGCAGAAATAAAACTAATGAAAATGTTCCCAAAGATTCTTGGATAATAATGAAAAAGCTCGAACCATGCTTTTTTGCTATTTTTTGACTTGCTCACTCATTAATTGAGGATTCGTATAGAAACTTTTACACCCTATATGAAAGACTCTTTTTGTCAGCACTTTTTTTATTCATCGACTTATCTCTAAAATTGACCGAATTATACCTTATTTGCTGACACTTTGCCAAAGCAAAATAACAATAACTGGATAAAAAAAAGTTGAAGAATGTGCTTAGTATCGAGTATGGCCTCCTCTAGCAACTCTGAGAACTTTTAATCTGTGTGGCGTACTTGAAATTAGGTTCCTTATTATTTCCATTGGTATACGGTCCCATTCTTCTCAAAACGCATCCGCCAATTTTTTTAGGCTCTCAAGAGGCCTTCGCGTGAACGCACCCTTCTTCCTCATTCATCCCACAAGTCGCAGGCCACTGTAATGTGGCGATACCCGCAGTTTCTAGGAAGTTCTGCACTATTGCTGCGGTATGCGGTCTGGCATTATCGCCTTTCGTACCATAATTTTACAAGTTAATTCCTACAAAATACTTAATTTTTGCAGAATCTGAGGTAAATTCGATAATTAGTTTTTAGTGATAATTTGTTTAACAGTATACTAGGCCATTGCTTAGACATATTATATTTTCTTCCAAAATGTTACCCAGCTCATCTCCATAATGACCCTTTATCGTGTAAGTAGTTTATTAGCTATGTCGCGAACAGACAAACATGTTTTTCGGCATCTAGTGATCCTGAGACGGTGGAAGTAAAAGTACGCTTTATTTTTTGAGGATATCTAGGAATTTTTGTTGGTTACTTGGATATTTTGGCGTAACTAAACGCAGCAGCGGCAATTATTCGGATTTTTTAATTCAAAATTAGCAGGCCTTTGAGTGCCAGTAGGTATTCTGGAAAAAAATTAAATTGTTTGGATAACAAAGTAAACCTTACGATTTTTTAAATCTAAGAAAGTATGTGACAATAAAGTAAGAAAGACTAAAGTATCACGGATTTATTTTGTACCAAATTATGCTCGTTTAGAGCTTTTGGTAATTAACTTTACGCAAATATATGATTGGTACGTACTTGTATCGCTTGGGTAGAATGGTATTTATTATATTTCAAATTTCATCCTTCATGCCTGTAAGTGGGTATAGAATTCCTTTTTGTTCTAAGGAACTGATAAGGGATTAATCCAACTTTGATTTGGAATTTTTTTGGCTTTATTTCAAGTGCGATGACGTCTCAGGTCTCAAGCTTTTAAGAAAATATTCAAAATTTTAAAAGTCTCAGTGATGGTAAGCTTCTTCTGTAGCTTTACTATTTAACTTTTTTTAAAGGTTTTTTAAGTTTATTTTATTTTGTCCTTTTTAGCATTATTTTTTTTACACTCTGTATAAGATGTTGAAGGATAAGTTTTTCTGTTAAAATCAATGAGTCAAGTTTCCTAACATTACAATTTTGTACGCACCCTGTATAAGATGTTCACAATTTTCCTTACTCAAATATACCATATTATTGCATGACCGAAGTTATATCGTTACGGCAAGTTTTAGCTCAATCAGGTGCTATATGATTTTTTAATTGATGTTCTGTTGTTTATTGAATATAAATTTGAATCATTTATAAAAATCCAAGATACTTCTATATTAAACATTTTTTTCTATATTTTATAACAAGGGAGATATAAAGCATTTTGTCTCTCGATCGGATAATCCTGTAGAGTGACCAAATTGATGATGGATTTATTATTTATTAGGGTGTCGAAGTAAAATGATTAATCAAATTATTCATATCGGTGGCGCCATCTGAAATTCCTCTTAAAAAAACCGATCAATGCGGAAAAATTCAGATATTGATATTAAGTGGAATCAAAGCATAAATGGTCAAATTATTCTGCTATTTTGATACCGCCATCTTAACTAATATTATGTAAATATGAATTCTTATAATGTGCTAAAAATCAACTCTCAATCTCAACGAGAGGTGGGCCAAAACTGAGTTACAAAATTTAGTCTAGACGACCGATCGTCTACAGAAGCAAGAAAAAACATGTTCAAATGGTGAACCAATTAATTTGTGACCAGTGCAGCCAGCAAAAACCCGTTTCGACAAAAGGGTCTCTGTCTAACCAATAGTGATATGGGTATCAATACATTTTAATTATGCACCTCACACTTGAAGGCTAATAATGAGATCCGGACAATTTTGTATATTTTTTTTCAAGTTACTGATCATTTGGCTTTGCCCCACCCTGTATATTATTTTTCTAATAATTATGTTATTGCTAATTCCAAATTCACTTACGTGTATGTTTTTCTGCAAAAAAACGGTTGAATTAGTAAATCATTTGCACGGAAAAGGTTTCCTTGTATTGATACTTGAATCATTTTTGTCTGAAAAGAAAAATAACAAAAATCTCAGATTCTCGGAAAGGACAAACTTATTGGGAAAAAAATCAGGCTTTCACATAATACTTTGTATATTATGGTAGTCATGGAAACCAAAGAATGCGGTTTTGAGAGATGAAACCAGAAGAACTGCGTAATTACACGCTAAAACATTATTTCTAAATATTTTTGTGTTTCGAAATTATACAAATTTTACCAAAAATATTGTTTGGTGCACTTGACGTGTCAAGCACTTGTTACCAGAATAACGATATAATGGTAGCTTTCTAAAATAAATAAATTTTCTAAAAGTTTGATGTTTTCCTTAAATTTCAAGTATGTAATTACCATACTCTTCTAGGAATCATTGAATATTACTCTGCAATTGTTCAGTCCGGCTTTGGAAATAGTTTTGGAAACTTCTTCAGCCGCAAATGGGGTTGGTTTACTTCTAGGGGCTCCGAGCACTTCTGCCCAGTGTTCAAGAATTGCTGTTCTTCTGTTTAACTTTACAAGGTCAAAGGTCTTGGTGCGTTCCATGTAAGAGTGTGTGCACTTTTTTAAAAGGTTATTTGGATAAAATCTAATAGTTTGTCAACATAACAATTCAATTTAATACATTATTTATTCTAGCCTACATAATAACCACATACTTTACATGTGGATTCAGGTAATTCGAAAAATATAGTGATTGTTAATTATTGAGCAGACGTTATCACTTTTTTTTGCCAATAGTTTTTGCGATATTTATAAAATATGCAGCGAGAAGTAGTTAAAACGAACTATTGTGAATGTGTATACACTTAGGTACCTTTTAAGGCAAGCGCCCACCGGCTAGAGACGTCCTCGCAGCTAACGCAGTAATTAAAATTTATACAAATTTGAATTGAATCACTACTTTTCGTGCGGCTCCGGATAATATACCATCGCGATCATAAAATTCTGATATACGCTAATAGCTTATAGACTATTAATTATAAACCGATATATAATAATATAATGAATAAGGTAACCTAGACGTCAGGCTTTTTTGACATACAATTTTTAAATTTCGTAAAAAAAGTCATCACACCTGTTTTCTTTTTTCTTTTAACATAACAAAAACAACATTCCCTGTTTAAAATATTTTACTAAGAAGAATTAATTAATTAAAATAACAACATTACAGTGCGCTCACAGCAAAAAATAATCATACGTTCGTAATCCATATCACGAATAAAAAAATTAAATTTAATATTTTGTCATTGAGCCATTCTTCTCAGTCACTACTTATAATAAAGCTTAACACTAAATTTCGGACATACTCATTGGAAGTTTATTCCATGCTTGAGCTATACTCTCTCTTAGCTCAGCTTGATTACGCGGATGAAAATTTTCTCTATAAATAAATTTCGTCATTGCACCTCAAACATTTTCTATTGGGTTGATGTCAGGTCTTTTACAAGGCCACGGTAAAACATTAATGTGATTTTCCTCGAAATAATTCTCAACTATTCTCGCTTTCTTCAGTCCCCAAACATTAACTGAAAAACCACCCATCTGTTTTAGTTTACGTGTATACCTTTCAAGATATCTTGTACCAGTTATAAACGCGAATAGTTCTATTAGGGACGACTGGAATGTTTTCTAATCAGAAAATATAACTTCCCACAGGTCTGGTTGCATACTGTCGTACAAATTTCTACTCTATTATGTTTGTTCATATCTGTTAAAAATACTTTGTTGGATGCACAGCGACTTTTTATTTCAGAGCTTCGATTCATTCGACAGGTTGTTTTCAAAAAGTTCTTTTATAGGTTTCTTTAAATATGAGATAAAATTTGTTTTTCTTTCTATTAAATTGAGTTTAGTTTTTTTATCAGTTAATTTTAGTGTGCCTAGACGTACCGTTTTCAAGGGTAATGTTCTCTTTTTACTATTTTTTTGGCTTGCAGTTTGCAAAATATACGGTTTTTCAGTCACCGAGTCTTTTGTACTAGTGTTTACGAAAGTAGTGCGAAATATCCTGAACCTTCTTAGTTGACAAATATTTCCAAATGATGCCAAAAATCAGCTGTAATCACAGGGTAAAGTAAGTGTATTTTTTAGAATGCTGACAACACTACAGCACAGAGGTAAATATTCGACAAACGAAGTTTACTTTTTACTGAATGTATCACGTGGGTAAATTTTTATTCTAGAATGTGTTGGCATGACTGTTTTGGTTTTGATTTTTTGATATTAATTAGAAAGAGGGGACTAGAAATGACAATGGGAGACACAGAACGCATGTTGAACATGGGGGACGGATAATCACATTCATTTAAATCGGTTTAAACCGTACTTTTAGACGATTGAGTTCTAAAAATGTTTTCTTACAAAAACACGTCTGAAAATCGGGAAGTACGTAGATTTTAAGGCGATCTCCCTTTGAAAGGTTCTCACGGGGACTTCCCTTTTTTCGCAAAACAAGTTTTTTATCAGTTTTCACGCAGATTGAATTTTTATTAAATTATCACATACCACCTCTTAAATTTGTATTAGCATTAGTTTCAGAATTTAGAATAAACCATATCGATTGATTTTGCAAATCATAGAAATGTAATTATTATTGTAGAACTAGAAGAAATTTTGTAGGCATATTTTTTCCTTCATCATTTTTGTCCTATTTGCACTTTCGATGAAATTTTGTATTAAGTTATCTACAGATTAATCTGGAAAAATTGTTCGATAGTCAGGGAAAACCGAGAAAAGTCTGGGAATTTCAATGAAGATTTAGTAGTAGCTTGGTATATAAGAAGTCGTATGAGCTAGTAAGTGGCGCGAATATAACGTGCGATGAACTGACACGGCATGCAACCTTCGATTTGTGACATGTAGTATATCACGCCAGTACAATAAAAATATAATTTCTATTTTTATGCCACATCCCATTGTTTTCTCAAAAATGAAGTTAATATGAAAGCCAGATTTACTTGTATTATTCATGTATCTATGTTTACATGAGTACAATATATAGTAGCAGGAATTTGCAAAAAAAAGATCACAAGAGAAAATTGCAAAAAAGTCAGTGGATCTGGTAAACATTAATTAGTATTTTCTTATACTTTAGACATATTACAAATCCTAGTACAGCAAATTTTAACATAGGATATACCTATTTAGGATTTAAAATGGTATAGTTACAAAAGTCTATTCATTTAAAACAATGTCAAATATTTTTGCCGGTGTTGCGGCTTTGTGCAGCATAGAGAAAGATGCAGTTTTTAAATTTTTGATTACTCATATTTAATTTATAAGAACTGACATATCCTCATCTAAAGATATTTTCACACTGTTTATATCATATGCCACTTTACTCTGGTGGGCACCCTATTTAATCTACTTCCTGTAGCACATCTAGATTATCGCCAATTCCAAGAGGGCCAAAAAAGTTTTTTGTACTTTCTGGATTAAAATATATCCTTTAGTCCCTCCTAATAGGGACTACTGAGGTCATTTAGTCGCAAGGGACTAAGCAAATACAATTAAAAAAGGGTTAAATTGAACAAATTTATTTATTTATATTTAGATGAAATAATCGATTTGTTTCGTCGATAGTATGTTCAATACCGCTACTTGTAGAAGTACATGCGACAATTCTAGATACTTCGTTAGAAAAAAATTGTTCACGTGAACTATCTTAGAGCATATTCGTTATCTTAATCATGAAAATGTGTGTTACTGTTTGAGTTTGCTTTATATGCGGCACACTTATGCATCCACAGTTCATCAGTTGACAAAATAAAAAGGTGTTATAATTTCTAACTTTGCTTCTTTTAGAGTTTAGGGTATTCTCAAAGCCCATATCTCGAACATTTACAATCAGATACTATAATGTCACTTTGTCAATTTACTTCGTGCATTCGCGCAAACTCACTTTGCATATTGCACTATAAAAGAATATTATGTAAATTTTGTAAAAAAAAAAAGATCAAAAGGGAGAAAATTGGAAAATATCAGTGGATCTAGTAAACATTAATTAGTATTTTCTTATACGTTAGACTTATTACAAATCCTAGTACCAAATTTTAACATGGGACATACCTATTTATCATTTAATGTGGTATAGTTTCAAAAGTCTATTCATTTAAAACAATAAGTCAATTTTTGCCGGTGTTGCCGCTTTGGGCAATATAGAGAAAGATGCAGTTTTTAAATGGCAACATCGACTTATTTTTAAAAGAACATTAGACTTACATATAAGGCAGAAACATTTTTGATTACTCAAATGTAATTTATTAGAACCGACATATCCTCGTCTAAATATATTTTCATACTACAATGCATGTTTATATCATATGCCACTTTACTCTGGTGGGCGCCCTATTTAAGCTACTTCCTGTAGCACCTCTAGATTATTGCCAATTCTGAAGAATGCCAAAAAAGTTTTTTTATATACCTCAACTTTTCTACGTGAACTATCTTAAAGCATATTTATTATCTTACATCATCAAAATGTGCGTTACTATTTGAGTTTGCTTTAAATGCTGGGCTTAATACATCCACAGTTCATCAGTTGACGACATTAAGTTAAAAATGTGTTATAATTTGTAACCTTGCTTCCTTTAGGATATTCTCAAAACCCATATCTCGAACATTTACAATTAGATACTGTAATGTCACTGTGTCTATTTACTTCGTGAATTCGCCCAAACTTACTTTACGTATTACACCATAAGAGAATATTATGTAATCTACGCAGAAGATGTTGGCACAATCTAATTTACTGCTTTTGACATTTAATTAAAATGACTACCGCGTATATTGACCGTCGGCTGTATACATATAAACATTTTTGTAAATTCAGTTTTATGCAGTGTAACACTGACCATACAGTCCAATAATATCTTGTAAAACTGCACCATTCAGTAACTGTTTTACAGCATTTTATTTCGCATTTTAATCGATATCCCATTATTACATACAAAATAGATTTTAAATATGATAGAACCTCATTCTCCTTACCACATTTTAATTATACTAAATGTTACCTTCGCTCTAGTTTTTTAAAATTACCACCCCAAGGGTAACTCCCGGTCAACTAGACGCGATTTATTAATTTTTGTGTATCAGATTTTCATATGTTAAATATATTTTTGCAGATGTTAAGGACACTTTTTGATTTTAGATATTCGCCATATCCAATCCAAACAGTAGCAGCCGGAGCTGCAGCCGCCGCAGCTGCCGCCGCTGGAGCTGCCCCAGGAAATCCTAATGGGACACCTGCCCAAGCAGCCACCGCAATGGCTTCGGCACAACAAGTTGCTCCTAGTCCATATCAGGGTTACAACTTGACAAACGTAGATATGTCAAGTTTCCAAGGAGTTGATTGGGGAGCTATGTATGGTGTTGGCATGTATGTTTAAGTCAATCAAGACACAATATTTTGAGACGACGAGACTTTCAATTCTTGCTCACGCTGAATTTTCCCTCATTTTACTGTATAGGGGAACACTTGATAATGATAATGAAAATGTAAACTGTATTGGAAACAGGTTGTGTTCTACTTTTAATGTTCCTGTAAAGATGGGTGAACTTGGAACATTGTTACTGAACACAAACAAAATGTCCAATTGTCAGTGGTGGCGTATTGTGCCTACTTTTAATATTAAGTATTTCAAGGTTGCCTATCAACCTGTTACTCTTTGTTATAAGAGTAGATCTAGGAATCTCATTTGCGATAATGCTAGGAGCAGTGCAAAAAAACTTTATTATCGCGCCTGGCCTGCTCATCTAGCGTTAAGCAATAACTCGCAATAATCAGTATTATTTGAATGACGGTTTTTCTTGCATTCGTATATCAGAAATTATTCTATTTCTATTACTTTAATATGGCAATAAATATTTACATGATTCAGAAATAAGGTTGTGTATTACGGTACTTACTTATATCAATAAGTACTTAATTGCTTTAAATTTTTGACTGAAACGAGGTAGTACTCTTATGGTTAACTTAAATATCGGTTTATATTTTAATGTTATTCACTTATTTGTTAATAGATCTCATTGATATTTAGTTTTTAGTATAATGAATATTTACTTACATTCATAGATTTACTACTAAAAATTGTAAGTCTCAAAATAATGAGAGCTAGTTCTCAGATTAAAAGACATAGATGTAATGCATATTTTGGTTTTCAGTGGTTTCGTGACAGAGACATCCGGTTTGAATTTGAAATACTTGACCCGAGATATTACTGGTTTGGCGGTCGGTACAAACTAGTTATACAAGATATTACAAAATAAGTTTACCTTTTAGCAGCAAACTCCTCTGATAAAAATGAAAATAAAATTGTACGGGTCGACGGACATTTTAAATCGACGCTATGAATATTCTTTCCAATAGGTGTGAACCCTTGGACTTTTTCGAGATTGGTATGTTTGTGGTAAAGATCGCTTATACAAAATAAGAAAAGGGTATAAAAAAACATACATCTGCAAACGATACGTTTCTGAGATATATTCTTATTTTCGTTGAATATTAGGAATCAATTAAGGTTCACAAAAAAGGTTAGTTCCTCAGAAACTAAATACTTATAATATTTATTTTTTATTTTGATGTAAGAAATCTACTATCGAAAGCCTGACCATTATTTTCTAAGTGCCCAATACGCTTACGCTTGACATTTAAATTTCAAAATATCTGGAAAACGGGTTAAAAATTACTCTTTTTATCGAGCATTTTTACGTAGAATGGGATATAGACGTTTAAAAAAATGTCCTTCAAAATATGTTTTTAAGGGTTATTTTTTACAAATTAAGAGTAGCTGCCCTCTATTTTGCACCCTTTCTAGAATTAATAATAAGGAGTTACTTTGCATTACCGTACTTTAGAAACGAACCGTTTACCGATCGGTGTTTGAAGGAACTTTTCTATATATTTTTATAGGAGTTAAACGTTGACGTTTAATTGTGAAACACCCTATATGTTCTAACTTTTTAACGGTGTTTATTCATTTACTATACAAATTATATAAGTTTCTTTAACTTTCAGTTTACGTACACTTTCTACTTTAAAAAGGCGTTTTTTTTTGCTAAAAACAATTGTCTTCTGATTGAAAAGGGTGCCCAGATCAGTATGTTCACCGGCGATATCTCGAAAAGTATAAAACCTAAAGCTGAAAAAAATTATAATAAAATATAAAAGTGGCCAAAAAATGCTGAATATTTTTGTTAGATTAGATTGATCAAACAAGGACGTATTGCGCCTCATCAATTAAAATTTTAAAAAAATTATTTTTCTCTAAAATTGGTTAGTAAATGTGGGTTTAAAATATGAACGTTTTAGACTAGAGGTGATTTTTGCATAATTTTATTGTATCTATTTCCTCAAGCAGAGGGGTTCGGGAATTTTAAGCCTCCTTTCTTATATAACTATTGCTTGGCTTATCGGAACAGCACAAACTTGGTCCGTTAAAACAGGTTTTCTTGTTCTGCTTTTGTGAATATTAATTATTCATTTCAGCTATTTACGGGACAGTTTTTTTTTTGCAAAAAGGCAAAGATTTCGTAAGCATACTAGTTATATGTGCAACTAGTGCATGTTTATAACACTAGACATAAAAATTGTCAAGCGAGACGTTATTGAGATGCACAAGTTCTACATTATTTTTATACGTTCATTTTTTATTCACCATTTCACACTTTTCAAAAACCACAATTTGACCTCCCAAACTTGAAAAGGTTGAATCAAATTACAATGAATAAATCGTAGATGCCTTAAACTGAAATATTTCTATTGATTAAATATACTTAAGTGAACAATGGAAAGCATCAGATGCCGAAATGTTACAGGATCTGTAAAATAAATTCGCTTTGGGTATTTTAGATTTTAATTTTAATTTTTGCACTGGTAAAAAAATTAATTTATTACATTCCTAGTAAAGTTTTACTTTTGCCATCATAAAAATATCCAAAAATTATATTTATGTACTATCGTAGAAAAATTGTTTAATACTTATTTGTTAGGCAATATTATCTTAAAACGCTTTATTATACTATCGGGACATACAATATTCTGGCTGTTTATATTGAATATTTTGAAAATACAACAATTTCTGAAAGGGAATATACCAAACAATATTTGCAATATTTTCTAATACAAACATTCTTAACTTTTGGCGAGTTCGGCTTTTCTTATAAAATGTTATGTCATCTAATATTAAAATTTGTTAAGAACCGAATACCTCTTTAAGGATCGGAGTAGCTATTGCAAGGTCTACATCAGGTACACTTTTAAATTATGCTGTAACGTTTGGGAACACTTAAAGATCATTCAAAATGTTTCTCCCTTACAGGGATATAATGTTATCCTAAAAACCACATTTTACAGGCACCTGGTAACTTACAAATTCATATTGCCACAAAATTAGATTCACTTAATACAGCAATAAATCTTGGTAAACAGTAAGTGCAGTTGAGTCTCTGAATCTTTACTCAAACGTCATCAATCGATCGAAATCTCAAAAACGTGCTTCTCTTATCGACTGGTAGTCCATAAATCAATATTAAAAGAATGAAACATGAAATATTGTCTTCCAAATATGAATAAATTCGGGAAGTATATTAATAGATTAAATTTTCAAAGTGAACTTACTAGACTAAGACATCAACATAGGCAGGCTTTTCGCGTCAAAGATTCAAATGTCAATGATTTGTTTGGAGGTTATTAATATTTTCATTTTATAGTGTTCGTATTTGTGTTCTTATAAAGTTTTGTACTGTTTCATCTTCATCGTCTTTTTAGGAAGATACTTTTCGTTGTATTTTTTGTTGCTGGTATGTTCTGTTATTTGTTAATAATAATGTAATTTATTATTATTTATATTTGTATCTACGCCTATAATACATGCGACTTTATTTGACAATCCAGGAAATTTTGATTTGATTCGTGAGAATATGAATGATTACGCATGGATAAACATTCAACGGTTCAGCTCTGCCATAAATACATTTTCTCACAAACAAATGTATTGCAAAAAAGATTCCTCTAGGTACGTGGTATTTAAATCAAAAGTTGTTTTTTTATTTGTTTTGGAAAAGTTTAATTGTAAAGAATGCTCCTTCCTTTAAATATAAAAGAAACCGCAGTTTTGTGTTGTAAAAAATCGCCATCTAGCGGTAACTCAAATTCCTAATTGTGAATGCGCGTTTCTACGTGGCTTTTAGAAACATTTAAAATTATCTGCTCAAGTACCGTCTTCGGCGTTATCTAATATCGTCTTCCTGATATACACGCATCTTTAAAACATTTAATATTAACTGCCAGAATATCGCATGGCGCGAATATAAAGACATTTTTAGATAATAACGTCTTAACATATCTAAGAATTAAAACAAATCTATAAAAATATTAGACTTGTATAACAGTAAATATACACTCGTCA